>OZ022239.1:12886273-13316273 GCA_963978895.1 Erpobdella octoculata
TTAATTGGGTTTTAAAACATCTGGCAAACAGTACTATAAACTTGTATATAAGAAACGTTTCGTTACGTTAAACCATTAAAATGCATTATATTAATTTTAAACTGTTTTTATAGGAGTGAAGTAGTTTTATTCCCGAATCCCCACTTGGGAAGAGGGTGGGCAAGCTTTAAAAATTTATTATGGTGACTACAATGCACTTTGATTTATATGTACTTACTAGCAGTGCCCGACGCGGCTCCGCTCGCTTTGAATTAGATAATTTGAACCGTGCCCCAATGGTAAAATAGGTAGTGCACGGGCTGATTTTTTACGCCCCGGCCTGTTGACAACTTGGCCCGGCTAATTTCATAAGCCAAAATTCCAGGCCCGGTCCGTTTTTACAGGCCTAAATTCTTTATTTAGCTGGTGAAAAAGCATGTCTAAACTTGATTTCAAGTTCGACCCGACCTGTCTAAAGACCCTGAAAAATGGCCTTACCCGGCCCGCTTAGGACTCTAATCCATAAAGCCTTAAACGGATTTTTTAGACCTGGTCCGGTTTTTTTTATAGGCAGAATATTCCAGGCCTGGCGTGTCATTAGGTCCGAACTGGCCCGTGTCATAAGCAAAAAAGTCGAAACTAGAGGTGTGCGCGGGGACGACTTTTCGTTCCCATCCCCAACCATCTCCGTGAGTCTCACCCTCATCCCCATCCATCCCCACCAGTATTATCCCCATCCCCGCAGTTTTTCATCCCCATCCCCATCCATCCCCGCACTTTTTTATTCAAATTTTTAATCAATCATGTACTAGTCATTATTTTTCAGTACATCATTTCAACCCTACTATAACTTAAGTGTTGATATATAGAATTACAACTACACCGTAATATTACTCAATACAATTTATTTATTTAAGTCCATAAATAAATAAAAGTCAATATGAGTGCTTAAAGCACTCGTACCATTGCACGATTTTCACTTAGGATTTAATTGGATTTTACACATTGCCCGCAGAAATTTGTCCCCATCCCCGCGGTATTCCCGCAACGTTTGTTTCCATCCCCGCGGTAACCTCGCAATATCATCCCCATTACAGTGGTATCCTCGCATCATTCGTCCCCATTTCCGCAGAAATACCGCAAAATCAGCGGTATTCCGGCTAGCCTTAAAGTTTTGTTCCCGCTAAAACTGGTTGAGTCCAGTTCATCGTGGACCGGGAGTGGTTTACCCACTACCATGCACACCTCTAGTCAAGACCTCTCTCGGTCCACGACAAACCAGTTTTAACGGGAACAAAACCTCAAAGCTTGGAAATTAGTTTTTCCAAAAAAAACAATGAAACACGTATCGCATTATTTAAAAAAACCTATATACTGAATTTTAATGTTTTAACATTTCAGTTATTGAGTTTTCAAGCAAATAATTCTTTTCTCCATTCTGTATCCCTTTAAGCCAAAACATAAAAAAAATGGTAAAACATATGTAACTTTTTTTTCTAAGTAAGTTCTGAATACTAATTTTAAATCTGTCGTTTTTTCAGTTACAGAGTGTCAGTTATTCTAAGAAAAATATAACCCTTTTTTCCACCTTATATTTGAAGTCCTGAAAACCAATTTTTCAAAAATTATTAAAACATTTAATTTGTTATTTTGTACGAATAATTTCGGTACTAAATTGCAAAACTTCCAATGTTTTTGAGTTTTTAATAAATTATTTTTTTTTCCACCCCACATTTGAGGCCCTGGAAACCAAATTTTCAAAATTGGTAAAATACGTGTATCTTTATTTTTCGAGTAGATACTAAATACTAATTTTTACATCTGTAGCACTTGCAGTTTTTGTGTAGCAGTTAGTCTCAAAAACAAATAACGCTATTTTCCACCCTACATTTGAGATCCTGGAAACCAAATTTTCAAAAAATGGTGAAAAATCTAGATACCAAATTTGAAAACTATCTCATTTTTTGTTTTCGAGATAAGCGATGTTTTAGAAAAAAGTTTGTTTTTTTGTTTCTTCCCCTCAGCAGCTAAATTTCTAAAAACTCTTCCTTATTGGGTGCCTACGCCATAAAGGTAATATAAATTCCAAATTTCACGTTCCTAAGATAAGGCGTTTGAGCTCGACGATGATTATCACTCAGTCAGTTAGTCACGACATGTTCTTTTATTTATATATATATAGATATATACATATCTGAACAATCTATGTATGTAAGCTATTCAATTCAACTAGAAGTAAGGATGCAAAACATTAGTAAAGAGCCCTTAAATGCTTTTTTGGCAAAGAAGGCTCCGCAAACAATAGCTCCTTACACTGTTTTATAGTGAGTTTTTTTTAAAGTAATGACACTAATTTTAGGCTGTATTATCAATTCTGGCGTGAAGTTTATTTTAATCTAAAATTTTGTTTGCATATTAGTTTATTTCCATAAAATCATTGGCTGTTTTTAAGTTCAGCACAACGTAATTATAACGTACTTTTGTTGAAAATTTGATATACACAACAACTGATTGATTTCACTCTTTAGTGCATCAGATTACCAACACTCAGAACGTGTCGATCGGTAGAGTAACTATTTACTGCTCAACTCGGCGTCATGCATACCAACTTATGTCGCACGCTATTCCGAGAATAACTACTCGGCGAGTAGCTTACTCGCTCGTCATGCATACGGCCCCAGGTGTCTATTTTGCATTGGAATAGAAAGCAATCAGATAACGAAGGGAGATCACATCCATAATTTTGCCAGAACTTAAAATAATGCGTTTTTTCAAAACTTTTCTGAACTGCTAACATAACTACATACTTACATACATACATACATACATACATACATACATACATACATACATACATACATACATACATACATACATACATACATACATACATACATACATACATACATACATACATACATACATACATACATACATACATACATACATACATACATACATACATACATACATACATACATACATACATACATACATACATACATACATACATACATACATACATACATACATACATACATACATACATACATACATACATACATACATACATACATACATACATACATACATACATACATACATACATACATACATACATACATACATACATACATACATACATACATACATACATACATACATACATACATACATACATACATACATACATACATACATACATACATACATACATACATACATACATACATACATACATACATACATACATACATACATACATACATACATACATACATACATACATACATACATACATACATACATACATACATACATACATACATACATACATACATACATACATACATACATACATACATACATACATACATACATACATACATACATACATACATCTATATATATATATATAAAAGAACATGTCCTGACTGACTGACTGATTGATAATCAACGCCGAGCTCAAACGCCTCATCCAGTTTATCACCGGCCAGGCCAAACCGTTATTTTAGAGTCTTCACACGGGCCAGGCCAAACCTTAAATCAAAGTGGGACGGGCCGAGGTTTTTCACCAAGTATATAGATATTTTAGTGATTTTAGGGTCTTCAGTTGGGCCGGGCCAAACCTGACGTCAAGGTGGGACGGGCCAAAGTTTTTCATCAAGTATGTAGAACTTCTAGACCTGTAAGAATGGGCCGGCCTAATTCAGACGGGCTGTGCTGGGCCAGGAGTTTGGGTTTTTAAAACGGGCTGGGCTAAGTTGTCGACGGGCCGAGCCGAGACATAAAAAATTGATCTCTACTATGGATGCACGGTTCAAACTCTCTAATTTCATGCGAGCGAAGCCGCTACGGGCACTGCTAGTACATACATACAAACATACATACATACATACATACATACATACATACATACATACATACATACATACATACATACATACATACATACATACATACATACATACATACATACATACATACATACATACATACATACATACATACATACATACAAACATACATACATACATACATACATACATACATACATACATACATACATACATACATACATACATACATACATACATACATACATACATACATACATACATACATACATACATACATACATACACATATCGGAAATTTTGTATGTTGATGTATTTCCAAGCATTACATTAATTGCTTGTGAGAAATAAATGTTCTTTTTCGAGAAATTTAAAAGTTTAATTATTTGGCTTATTTTTTTTATATTGCACAATTAACAACAAGTTCAAAATATTGGAATCACTTTGTGTTTAGTTGTACAATACACACATTTCGATACGTTACATATAATGAGATTGCTTATTGAAATTAATTTTATTTATTAAAGAAAGGTTTTTGAAAATTTAGATAATGAGAATGAGATTGGTTTTTACTGACTTTGTAAGCATTTGTTTCAAGTGTTGCAACAGGTAGGTTCACAGATCCATACCATTGATATCTTGATATAGCAAGATATTCGATTTATGATTTTTAATTTTTGCCAAAATTGCGCAAAATTAAAAAACAACTTAGAATCTGCAAAGTTTTGCCAGAAATTTCAAAACAACATTGAAAACTGTAACCAGTAACAAATTTTACTGATAGAAGTTTTTGAAAATCTGAGTTAATAATAACAAATTATTTAAACAACGTTATTATCTTGCGTCTTATTTTTAAATTGTTTTAAATTTTATTCAATGATTTTCAGTGTAAAGTTTTATTTTTATTGAAGCCATGAAGCTAACTTTAGTGGGATGTGTATGCTTTCTGGCCGCTGTTAACTGCCAGAAACCGATCAAATATGAAATTGGTAAAAAAGAAATAAACGAAATTTTGGTTGCTCATAACAATGCTAGAAGAGATCAACATTCATCCGACATGAACATTCTGGTAATTCAACAATATTTAAAAAAATAATTTATTTTCAAAGCACTGAATTTTTAATTTAATAAAGCATTTAAAATATTTGAACTAATAAAATACGCATAAGCAGTTAATAAAATTAGAATAATAAAAATCAAATTGAGATGAAATGCAAAATTAAGATGTTCAATATATTTTTTGATTGGTTTGTGTGAGTGCCTTAATGAGAGATTGATTTTGTTAAATCAATTACTAGCACTTAACGTTAAACAATATTCAGGCATTTAAAAACTTAGTTTTAGGTTTGACAAATTTATGTTTTAATTAAATTCATGTTTTAAAAATACTCAGAAACGTTATTTGTAGGGGCAGGTGGGTAATTATCCCCTCTCCCCCAGAATTTTTCAGAAAAAACTTTATTCTTTGTAAAAACAAATAGCTAACAACGTTTATGGAAAAGTGTTTGGGGAAAAATGTATAAAGTTTTGGAATTTCTTAAAGTAAAGTAGTTATCAAAACTGGATACAGGATCATATTGAACCGGGGGAAGCACCATGCGGTAGCAAATAGGTAGTATGCATTGTATGATTTCATTTTATTAATTAACGCGTGGTTGACATACCAACCGCATTTAAAGGACCAGGGGCGCAAACCAGCAAAAAATGCTGGAGTGGGCTGAAGTTTGAAAAAGAGAAAGAAACCCGCCGCAGGCAAAACATTTTGTTGACTATCTTTAGTTTGCAGTCTTTTTTTGGTATCTTCAATAATTAATTAATGAAAGAAAAGAAAAACTGCAAACTGAATATAGTCCAAGTCAGTCTTAGGGCAATTAAAGCAATTGTTAAAAAAATAAGTATATGAATAAATGTAGCACCCCCACCCAAAAAAAACATCATATTTTGAAAAATTGCAGGGCCATGGATTCCTAAATAAAAGCTATCTGGACACAAACCTGAATGGGCAGTCCCAAGCCTGGATAAAGGAGGAGGGACAGTTAAAAGGATCAAACTTTGATCCACGACAGGAAGTACTTATGTGCTTCCTATATACAGCCAATTCAGTCTTAAAACACTTGGTGTAAAGGACTATAAACTATCATAAAAAAAAAAAAAAAAAAAAAAAAACCTGAATGGGTGAGAACCTAATGAGTCTACTACATGAGGCGATTGTGTACAAGCATGCAAGTGTAGCATGCATCGACGTATACTAGCTTATAAGCTGTGAGCCGCTTCAACTCGTTGTTTATTATTTCATTGTCTCGAGCGCGTCGGGTCGTCAGATGGTTTTATTTTGACAAAGATTATATTCTGATTCCAGAGTTAAGATTTTTTGGATTTATTTAGCAATTTAGTTTATTTACTACTACTAACTTTGTCATTGTTAACATTATATTCAGCATTTGGATACAAAACTAGCCACGGTAAACACTTACAAGTCAACGCTCGTATTACTTTTCATCATTTCACTTTTTTCTGCGTGATGAAGTTCATTATGAAAAATGGAACCGTGCCAATCCAAGAATAATATAGAGTGTTAGCTCATTTCATAAGTTGTTTTCTTCATTTCGTTGTTCACTATACTATATCATCGAAGATATGAATTCATGAAGACACTCAAACATGAATTTTATCGGCTAAGAAAGTATATTTAAACTCAGCTAAAGAAGGGATTGATTTAACCATTTCAGTTGAAAACACAACATTCACCTGGCAATGTTCTGTCAATCAACTCATGGGGACAAACTGAAGAATAATATAATTGATCCTGTGAACAAAAACCATCTTCCTCATTTTCTACCAGGGGTATGACTTAAAAAATATTTACAACAATTTTCAGTCAAAAATTGTTGTGTCCAGAATTTTAAAGAAGCCTGCATCATGGTTCCAGAGCAGACTTTAGTGCAGTTCAACCATGAAGCACTTGGCAACAGAAATTCTAGCATCGATTTTTCTTGCTATTCAACACATGTTTAGTAATCGTTTACTTATCAGTTCTCTTCATGACCACCAGAGACTCAGATCATCATCGACAAGAACAACTGTTTGTGCTGGTCTTGTGACGCTTAGTACTTGACGACAAAAATTTTAGCATCATCTGGACCAGAGCTTGGAATGGCCTTTTGTTTTCTGTTCCATCGAGATCATCGGGCCAAAAATTGTAAAGCAAGATGCAAAAAAAGTTCAGACTCGATTTGTTTAGCTATTCGACACACATGTTCTTTGATCATTTACCTATCAGTTTTCTTCATGACTGCCAGAGACTCAGATCATCATTGACAACAACTGTTTGTGCTGGTTTTGTGATGCTCAGCACTTGACGACAGAAATTTTAGCATCATCGCCAAGAATTTAGAATGACCTTTCGTTTTCTGTTCCATCGATATCATCTTAAATAAAGTTTATAAGACTAATTAATTATAGGCTTGGTCAACTTCAGTCTGATAATTTATAGTCTCGTTTTGGATAGTTTTATCAAATTTCAGAAGCAACTATTACACTTCAATGCACCAAGTGTTGGAGAGCGATAGAAAGATTCGAGCTGTGTCTGTCCTTAAGTTCTCTAAATTTTTGTTTTATGACAACATTACCTTTAAAGAAGATACAATGTCAACTTTAGTTTCCAAAGAGCAATACAACACAGTAAATTTTATAGCTTAAAAACTTTTCATGGATGGACATTTGTTAGCCGGTGAAGCTCGTATAATATTATATCATGGGCAAAAAACATGGAACGGGAGCATTGATTTACCAACAAAGTCACATCGTTTGCGAGCCTTTCCACATTTTAATCAAAATATAAGTGGAGGAAATAACAAGAGAAGCAAACAAGAATAATAGAGCTAAAAAAGAAAAATAGATAAACTATTTGAATGTTAATTGTCAGATAATAAATGTTTTATTTATGTCTTTCAGTTTTTCAAGTGTAAAATAATAAAAGTTGTCAACGTTTTTATAATATGTAGATCTCTCAAACAGCCAAGCGTAACGCGATACAATCGCTCCATGTGGTAGATAACGCCGTAGCAGATTTGTGTCCAGATAGATTTTATTAAGGAGTCCATAGCAGGGTCCTACGATTTGGCCTGAAGGGGTTGCTGAAGTTTGAAAAGAGGAAAAGCCCGCCGCAGGGGAACTTTGTTTTTGACTATCTTCAATCTGCAGTCTTTTTTTTGCATCTTCAATAATTAATTAATAAAAGAAAATAAATTTGTTAACTGAAGATAGCCATACTCAGTCTCAAACCAGTTCAAGCAAATGTTAAAAAAATAAGTTTATGAATAAATGTAGCACCCTCCCCTACCCAAAGAAAAACTCATCGAATTTTGAAAAATTGCAGGGCCTTCCGATTTTGGCCTGGAAAAGCTTGAGCCCCTCCCTGTTCCCCTAGTTGCGCCCCTGAAAAGGAAACTTTAAAAAACATTTCTTGAGGTTGATGATTAAAAGATTAAAATTTAAAATTGTTTCCTTTAGTGTTTACTTAATAAAAACTTAAAAAATAATTTTATTGCGCAAAGTGGGGGGGCGATCGCCTTCACTGCCGCTTTCCTGGATCCGCCAATGGCTGGAGACCTGATCGTGCCTGCGACGACTACTAAGTTTGGACAACGGGATTTTTCTGTAGCGGCTATTAAAGCATATGGAACTGTCTTTCTATAAATATTTATTTATCTTGTTCTGTTGAGACTTATAAAAAAAAATCCTAAAACCCACCTGTTCATTAAGTCACAACTAAACAATCTTTTGTTGATCCGAGGTTTTTGACGTTTTGTACAGCGCTCTTGTGATGACTGTTTAATTGTATTGTGCTATATAAATTTTAAATGATCCATATTATTATTATTATTATTATTATTATTATTATTATTATTATTATTATTATTATTATTATTATTATTATTATTATTATTATTATTATTATTATTATTATTATTATTATTATTATTATTATTATTATTATTATTATTATTATTATTATTATTATTAAGCATTAATATTGACATTCCTTCAGACATAATAGACGTTGATTCATACACATTACATTTTCAAAACACCGTTTACTCATATTTTGCTGCCACTTATGGAAAAATAACAAAAGTAGACAAAGATTCTGAATACACCAAACTATACGTGAACAAAAACGCAAAGGAGTTGAAACATGACCTTGCCTTCTTGAAGAAAAACAAATCAAGCATCGAAGAAATCAAATTTATCTGTAAACTAATAAGACAGAAAATAAAAGTCGACTCAAATAACACAAACAAACCATTCACTGTCGAATCAGGATTAAAGAAAAACTTCTGGAAGACATGCAAAACAATATTCGAAGCCAAAGAAAGTGTTTCGTCTACTTTCAACACTGCCTCATGTCTGACATATTACAAACAAACCCTTCACCAGTCCAAAAAACAGCGCGTTTTCGAAATACCTGATTGGATCCCAAAGCTCCCAGAACCACAATTCAAGTGCTTATATGATGCACCTTCTAACAAAGAAGTTTGCGAGGCCATCCGAAAGACTAGAACTAAAAGCAGCCCATGTCCACTAGACATGATATCAGTCATCATGTTAAAAAACTGCCCAATACTTCGAACGGCCCTTCACAATGTCATCGTTACCTGCTGGAAACAGAAATCAATTCCGGAATGTTGGAAAAAATTTACAGATCAGATATATAAGAAAGGAAACACAAGCGATCCATCTAACTTTAGGCCCATAACTTTCCAACCAGTCTTATACCAAATCTACTCAGCCGTTATTCGCAATATTCTTATCTAGATTGTAACAACTTCGTAAACAGACATGCTCAGAAAGGTTTCTGGCCGTCCGTTGATGGTGTTTTTGAGCACACGCAAATGGTCACTCAGTTGATGAAAGAAGCAAAACGACATCAAAGGACCATTGTCATTACACTGCTAGATCTTCGAAATGCCTTTGGTGAGATTCACCATGAACTTATCTACGCATCTCTCAAATACCACAAGATACCCGACGAAATAATAGCCATTATTAAAAATATCTACACTAACTCATGAATCACCATTTCGCACAATAAGTCTGTCACACCACTAGTACCTGTAGAGCGAGGGGTTCTTCAAGGTGATCCCTGCTCACCGCTCTTGTTCAACATATGTTTTAATTCATTAATGCAAGCCACATCTGAGCCAAAACTAAGACAACTTGGCTATATGTGGGGGCCCAGCTGCACATTTAAGAATGCGTTCGTGGCTTCAGTTTGCGGATGACACCGTAATTGTCTCTGACAATATACGAAACGCTCAAACTTTACTGAATTTAAACACAGCCTGGTGTCAGTGGGCGGAAATAAAGATTCGAATAGACAAATGCTGCACTTTCGGAATGAGAAAGCTAACAGGCAACTACGCGCAGTTTCAGCCGAATTTGACTATAAACGAATCGTCAATACCTGCAGTGAAGAAAGACGAACATTTCAAATATCTCGGAAAAATGTTCAACTTTTCCATGAACAACGCAGAAATAAAATCACTGTTAGAAACCCGACTCATCGCGCTCCTTAGAACAAACTCAGAACTAAAAATCAAACCTCAAAATAAAGATCCTAAGGCTCTACATCTCATCTCAAATGAACTTCGACTTGCGTATATATGATGTTTCTTATACCTGGATTACCCAGAATCTAGACAATCTGATTTCCAACTCTATTAGAGAATGGCTGGAGCTATCAATTAGTTCATGCGTGTCAGATGTCGTCTCTCTCTAAGGCCCAGGGCGATCTTGGTATCCCGACACTAGGCAAACCAGCTAGAAAACTCAGATTAGCCTAGAAATTCAACTTACGAGCGTCGGAAAATGATGAAACCTGTCAACTCTTAGAGTCAACTTCAGTTCACAACCCAACAATAGATCCAATAATTATAAATAGTTCTAATCAACTAAATGCTATTAAACACTAAATAAAGAAATATTGAAATCAACTTTCTCACACATTGTCTCTCTCAAAACTCAGGGTAAAATAATAACTGCAATAAATGAAAACCTAAAAAAGATTAAAGTGCAAAAATGGGCAAACGCACTGGATGACCTCGCTGGCCTAATTTTCAACTTTGCCAAAAAAGCCATCATCCAGCAATAGCCAACTGCGCAAACCTTGTCAGATTGGGGAAGACAACCGACCCCCTTTGTCCATTGTGCAAAAAGTGCCTACAAACAAATAAACATGTTATTTCCAACTGTGGCTCTGTGATCTCCTTGGACAGATACAAGCAGAGACATGATGCAATCTTGACAATACTGGTCACCGGAATAGAGAAAAACAGTAAGCCAAATCAAGTAATATTCGCCAATCTTGATGGACCAGAATATCGCCAGGTCTCGACCCTGTTCAGCTCTCTGAGACCTGACATAGCGGTTTTGACACCGTCGACCATCGAAACAATAGAACTGACAGTTTGTCACGAAACAAATCTGGCCAAGTCAAAGAAATTTAAAGAATCAAAGTACACTGATCTACACAACAACCTTCAACCTAAATACTCTAACCTAAAGATAATAAGTCACACAATAGAAATTTCAGCGCTAGGATTAATCTCAGACTTAACTAAACTAAATAAAATTCTTTCGACCAAACTACCAAATGAAGTACTCAATAGACTAACTTGGACTGTTATTAGTAAAACATTTCAAATATACTGCAATTGAATCATAACTTAATAACCTAATACCGAATTTCTAATGATAGTACTGAAACCTTTTGATATGCATGAGCTATTGTTTGACAAACTCTAATTTATCAAAATTTTAATTTTAATTCAAAATCTGAATAAACGAAGTTTTCATTATTAAAGCGACTCCACCTCTATAACTGTGGTCGTTTTACCTTTAAAAGTGTGAGACACAAGGTAAACAAGCAATTTAATAAATAATTTAACAGAAAATGTTTTTATGCTAAAATTCTAATTCTCTGAAAAGTATTAGTTTTTTAGAGGATTAAAAAACAACTGCTTTTTCTGGTACTTACGAAAAAATATCACTAATGTCATCATCATTGAATTCAATGTCTTTGTGCTTAAACTTTAAAAGAAAAGCATTCCGCCTCTCTGTCACTGTACTTCTGTTATTAGTTTTCACAAATGTCCAACCGGAACATGCATTTTTTACATTAGCACTAGTAATAGGTAAAACAGAAATAAATATATGGTACTAGAGATGCTCGGAAATACTTTCACAAAACATGACTTATTTTGCAAAATATCTTTAATTGTGCATAATTTTTGACTTGACTCAAGTTGTGAATCTTACATTATTGCTACAATTATTGAGAAATATTTACATGCCATTTATAATGTTCACAACAGTTTTTAAAAACACAGAAATTTCGAAAAAAAAATGAAAAATTAAGACCGCCACATCCTTCTCCATAGTTTTAATATTTGGTAAAAAGCAACAAGTGATATTATATAAGCTAAAAAATAAGATTTAAATATCTTCTCATGGATTCCTGTAAACTTTTGAAAATTTTTAGGAATGAAAAAAATTCACAAAATAAATGAGCCACTTTGGGGCTAACTTCTTTTTAATACGATTTATCATTTTGTTCAAAAAATAATTGAAGATAACTTTTCTATAGTATTATAAAAGTGTTTTTCTTTTAACATTTTATTCAATCAATAAATCAATGTGAATATTTAAAGAGTGCTTCCTATAAAGCTTTTAAGGTCGGTCTACGTCGTTGAATTGCTAATTTTTCACAGGCAACCAAATTCATTGTTACTGCAAATTCGTGAACAATGCAAAGTTCATTTTATAATCAAAACAATTTTTTCTCAAGCTGTACAAATATCAATGGCACTCCCTTATAATTGTATACAAATCCATTTTGTCTAAACAAAGATTAGCAGTTTAAAAGCAATGATAAATTAAATACACAAAATATTTTTAGAGACGGAACGAGGGGCACAACGTGGGTCTTTCCCATAAATCTGCCACTGGGTACAACTTAACTTGTTCTCCAGTCATCATATTTTTAGAGAGAAAATAAAAATTTGAAAAAAAATGGAAAAGTATCCCTACGTTTAGCAGCTGTTTTAAAAAAATAGATTATTATGAAAATAAAATTTTTGAATATGTGGGTTTTATTAACATTTCCCCTTCCCTAAGGTTTTGCTGAAATAACGCCCCTGAACATACTAATATACATTCATATATTGCTCTAAATTAGAACAGTGCGTATTAACTTACAGAACATTGCACATTTGCACACATTCACATGAGCTTATTTCAGAACATTTCGTATTTAAATTATATCAATATTTGTTAGAGATGGAACGACGATCTAGCCACGAAAGCTTCTGCCTGGGCTTCAAAGTGCATAAACGAGCACGATTCCAATAATCTCAAGTCTTCGTATCTGTTATTTGGTCAAAACATTGATGCAACTGCTCCTGCAAAAACAGTTATCAATTACTTTGACGTTGTAAAAACTTGGATGAAAGAAAGTAAATTCTACAACTATGATAACCATAAGTGTTCGGCTGTTTGTGGACACTACACTCAGGTTGCTACAATTTGTGTATTCTCAGGCGCGTAACTGGCCAGAGGGGTGTAGGGGGTTTCTCACTGTCTGGCATAAAAACATTACAAAAGCTAATAATAAAAACCATGCTAGTGGAATATTCCTCAATCTTGCCAAGGCTTTTGACACTGTAAACCATCAAATACTAATTTAAAAAATAGGATATTATTGAAAGTTATTTAGAAAACCTGAAACAACTAGTCTACTTTGGTTTTGTAGTGCTTTATTCTCCTTTCAGCCATAGACATTTTAATATATTAAACCATGGTTTTCTCATTTAATAAAAAGTTTACGGCTTTCAGCAAATTTCTTGCGGAGTGTCACAGGGTTTTGTTTTGGACCCGCCGCTTTCTCATCTATATTATGCTCTGTTACGAATGTATTCAAATGCTATTTATTTGCTGATGACACGTAATTATTTAGTTCAGGTAATGATATCTGTTCTTTTTCACAAATATATAAATATTGGTTTGTACATGATTTATTAATTGTTTTTTTCTGATAAACTCTCCTTAAACTTGAAGAAATCCAATTTCATAACCCAACACGTATCGTCAGCTGTGATATTCCCATTCTAATGAAGAAAACCTTATTATAAACCGTGTTGCTAGCAGTAACATTGTGATTGTATGGATAGATGAATGTTTCAACTGGTCTGATCCCATAACTTAGATTAAATGCAAAATAGCAAGAAACATCGGAATTTTGTCCCATGTCTGCAGCTTCATTGATTCTAAAACTACTCTCTTGCTTCACTATTATTTTATATTTCCATATTTATCTACGACAATGGTGTGGGCATCTACTTATTTTTTTTCGATTGAAAACATTATTTTTACTTCAGAAGCGTTCCATACACAATCTCTCATACCTGCATCCAATGTCACTTACTCAATTGTTGTTCACAGAAAACAATGTTTTAAATGTTTTTCAGTTACATCTCATTCAGATTGCTATTTTTATGTAAAAAAAAGTTTGCTATCACCCACGGTTTAAATTACACGGTACGATCATCCGACACTTACAGGTTCTCTTTTCGTCACAAAAGAAACTGATATCTTTCAAATGCCTTAAATCGCGGTTGTATTCTAAAATACCACAACACATTAAATCTTCAATGTTTTTGTCTTAGTTAAAAATTTTGTATACATTTTATTTAATGCACAATCATACCTAGTTAGCCCCTTTTGGCGAGAAAATGATTCCTGGGTCTGACCTTTAAAAATACTGCTAAGTACAACTACTATGAATGCTTTATTGTTTTTGATTGGAGTTTTCTTTGTAGACAACGTCTTTTTGTACAAAAAATTAAATAGAAAAAACCGTATTCTATGAATTAAATTGTTTGAGCGATGCATTCAAAAATTTGTATGACTTTATTTGGTAAAACTGAAATTGTAATACTAAACAAAGTAAACCCCCTCACCGACAAAACCCAGTTACGCCTTTGAATACTTAATTTTTAATTTTTAATTATATTAATAAAAAAGTTAATCGTCTTAAACTAATCAAGCTTGTTTGGTGGTCGACATCCAACGTCGGTTGTGGTTCCTATTTTTGTCCTGTTCTACAGAAGTCAACATGGAAGAATGTCACATTCGTCGTCTGCAACTATGAACCTGCGTGAGCTACCAAAAACCCTAATAAATAAATTAATTCTTACATGATATTATATCATTTTATAAAAAAAAATAATTAAAATAATAAATAAATAAATTTCAGTGGTAATATTCCTAATGAGTTTCCTTTCGAAAAAGGTGAGCCATGTGATTCATGTCCTCTCGGATGCATAGATGGTCTTTGTGGTAAGAAAAAATCAACACATATTTTAGTTGATTTTGTTTATTTATTGCAAAAAACTTTTATTTTTAAAACAGATTTTTGAGTTTAATCGTTTCAGAATAAATAAATGTTTATAAAAATAATTTTTTTACATTTTCACACAGAACCGGTTGAGTGGCAGTAAAAAGAAGAAAATTCGACTTTACAACTGCAAGTGTCCTCATACTAGCAAAAAAAATAATGTCGCACGTTTTCTTAATGTTTGAATTAAAACTAATTGACAAAAATATTAAATATTAATGTCAATTGGGTTTGTTTGTGCGTTCGTTCGTTTGTTTGTTTGCTTGTGACTGGCAAATTTATAACAAGTAATTCTAATTATAAAAATTAAAAACATGCTTTTAAGAAATACTTAAACAGTGACAAACATTTATAGCAAAATCATATCGTACAAATTCCCAGCGAATAATAAACAAAGAAAGGATATTTATGACGTTAAAAATGTCGGCCTTAGGGCATTTGCGGCACTCGGACAAGTGAAAGTTAACTAAAGCATATAAAAAAAAGCTTGTTTCTCGTCATCTAATAAAGCTGAAACTTGGAACATAAACCATGGGTCATGGGTAAGGCCGAGGAAATTAAAACCCAAGCAAAATTTTGCGACTTTCAGCTATTTAAATAAAAATTGAAAACTTTCAGATTAAGCTTAAAACATGAAATATTTATTTAAATTAACTACAAAAACTATTGGGTACAGTGGGTACTTGTAGACAAAAAACCTCTGCTAAAAAGGCGAGTTAAAAAATGGTTTAAAAATTCAGGAAGGCAGCAGATTAAACTTCACAAAGATAGGTAATCTTTTAAAAGTAAATGAAAATCTGTTAGCTTGCTGAATGAGATTTTGCACAGTCGTTGTAGCTATGTGCTGCACAAAAACATAGGAAAAGAAAAAAAAATGTATTGTCGCAGCCGAGATGTACAGTGCAAAACTATTAACAGCATATTTTGCTATTTTTGTATTTTAATTTAACCCATATAACGCGCACCTGAGCAAGTCTCGAGGGTTGTGAAAAGAGAATGGTTTTTTAAATCAGGAAATGTAGATAGGTCAAACAAATGTAAAATAATTATTGAAATACATTTTACTAATCCACGCTTTTTAATTTAGAGAGCCACGTCCTGTTATAAAAATTTTCAGGCACGTTATATGCGTTGAAATACGATAAATAAGTCCATTTAATGTGCATCTGTATTTTCAGGAAAAGCAGAGTACCCAACGTTGCCAAAAGTTTTAGAGGTTTTTTTAACGTTTTTTCTCTCGCTCCCGTTTCTTTCCCCGCTTGCTCTTCCGCACCTGGTCGCTTTCCGGTCCCCGGTCGCTTTATGCTTCCGCTCGCTCTCTTGCTCCTTCTCGCTCTTCCGCTTCTTCTTCTTTTCCCGCTCACTCTTCCGCTCCCGGTCGCTTTTCCGTTCCCGCTTGCTTTCTCGTTCTTGTTCCCGCTCATTCTCCATTTTTTTTAATTATTTTTACAAAACCTTTTTTCATCAACTCTCGAGGTTGTGTCAAAATTTCGTTACGATCGGATGAATGGTGTATCAATGCATAAAGGATACACATACAGACAGACAGTAATATATATATATATATATATATATATATATATATATATATATATATAGTTTCTACTGTTTCAAGAAAGCAAATTTTGAGGAAATAAACGCTTTTCTACTCAATATTAAATGGGATATTCTCTTTCAGTATTGCTTTGACGTGGAGAACTGCTGGAATGTTTTCAATCATTATCTAAATATTGCTATAGAAACTTTTGTCCCTGTCCACTATGCGGCACACAACTCTCCGAAATTACCAGGCAGAACATCAAAGACGCTTCGCCAACTGTATAAGACTAAACTACATTTTTGGAAGAAATACCGATTTACCCAAGAACAGACAGACAAAGACAGATACAAAAAATTCACAAAATTATGTGCGGCAGCTGTAAAAAGGACCCAGTCTTACACAGAACTAAATTTGATCTCTACAAAAAATCTTGGAAATTTCTACAGATACGTAAACAAAAAACTATCTTCAAACTCGTCCATAAATAGCATTGCAACCAGCTAAAATAATCTTACGTCGAATCCATCAGAAATAGCCAACATTTTCAACGATTACTTTGCTAGTGTGTTTACAATAGATGATGGTAAAGATCCTAATTTGAAACACTGAACCTCTGAACTCCTGGAAAAGATCTCTTTTACTTCCCATGTTGTTTTTTCAGTTTTAAAAGTTCATGCTCCTCTGGTCCTGATGGAATACCAAACATCATCCTAAAACGTTGCACTCACGGTTTAGTAGCCCCACTCTGTCATATTTTTGATGTGTCTCTCAAGATGCGCAGGTTGCCAACAAATTGGAAGATTGCTTGCATTTCTCCAATTCATAAAAAAGGCCCGACAAGCTGCTCTTCTAACTATAGGCCAATCTCACTTACAAGTACCTGTTGTCGTGTCATGGAAAAGGTAATCACCAAAAACATTTAGACTTACTTGTCCACGCACAACTTCATCTCCCATCACCAGCATGGTTTTCTAAGGCACAAATCTACCTGTACAAACCTGCTTGAATGCGTGTATGATTGGTCATCGTTTCTAAAGAATTGTGAACGTACTGACATCATTTATTTTGATTTTCAGAAAGCATTTGATGCTGTTTCACACACAAAGTTGATGACGAAATAGAAAAGATATGGATTATCTGGTGATTTGTTGGCGTGGATTTTCGATTTTCTGAGTGCCCGCACACAGTTTGTTCGCGTTAATGGTTATCACTCTGGCCCAAGAGACGTTACTAGCGGTGTTCTACAGGGTAGCGTCCTGGGACCAATACTTTTTGATAAACACTAACGATATTACAGACAACCCAGCTTTCGAACAAGTTTCAGTCAAACTCTTCGCGGATAACATTAAAATTCCAACCTGGAAATTTGGCGATGCAGGATGCGATTGACGAATTGCTGTCCTGGAGTGCGATATGGCAGATAAATTTGGCCCTAACAAAGTGCTTCGTATGCTCCATCTATGGCCTATCAAGTAAGGAGCTTGATGTACCCGACTATTATATTGACTCTCATAAACTAGAGATTGTTTGTCATGCAAGGGACCTTGGCGTTGTAATCGAAAATGACCTCATATTTAAAAAACACATCGACAGTATTGTACATGCGGCATCTGTTAAATTACGGCTGATCAATTTATGTTTAACTACTAAAGATCCAGATCTGATGGCGAGAGCATTTTCCGTGTATGTACAACCACTACTTGAATATTGTTCTTTGGTGTAGAATCCACACCACAGGCATTTGATCGACAGGCTTGAGAGAGTCCAAAGACGATTCACAAAAACAATTCCTTCTGTCAGTCGTCTCTCTTATTTAACTCGCCTCAACATCCTCGGTCTCAAATCTTTGGAACATCGCAGACTTATTGCTGATCTATGTCTATGCTACAAAAGTCTAAATGGTCTTATTGACTTAACTCCAGTCTCCAGCTTTGAATCGTCTGGTTACCAGACCACAAAAGGCCATTGCTATAAGCTGAGGTCTTGCCTACACAAGATCGATGCTTCCAAGTTCTTCTTTTCTAACCGAGTAATAAAATCCTGGAATGCCCTGCCTCACGACGTGGTCAACTCAACTACCTACAGCCGTTTCAGATGTCTGATAAATGAAACCAACCTTTCAAAATGTCTAACACTCAATGATTTAAATACCCAATGACTTATATTTTTATTTTGCGTAGTTGTTTGTGTTACTATTTTTGTTATATTTTTGCTTTGAATTCTGTTCGAACGTACGTTTTATGTTGTCCGAACGGTGTTAGTGGCCTACGGGTCCTTCTGTTTGAAAAAAAAAAAAAAAATATATATATATATATATATATATATATATATATATATATTGTTGCAAAATCGTCAAATCGTATTACAGGTCCAGAAGAACGGCTTTGTAGTTTATTGAGTGATACTAAATAAAGCTTGGTTAATGCTACTTATACTTTCTAATGTAATAATCCTAATAATAATAAATGTTTGTCGGGGTATCAATAGATGGGAAAAGTGAAACCAGTACCATAGATATAACACTACCCCCTTCTTAATCCTGTTCGTCTCGAACAGCATAGTTGCTTTTGGGAAATGCGACTCGGCCACAAACACAAAATACCTTGATATTCACTCGTGGCCTTGACCGCAATTCGCAAACAACACGGTCAAGTCTCTTGACCGTTTGACGCAGTTTCTTCCAGTCCTGCTTTGGCTCATCAACAGAGTTTTTCTTTGGCTCATCGCCGCCATTTCTGCATGCCTTTTTTGCATGCCTCGCCCTGAACATCTTTGCACGGTTTATCGGAACTGTCTGCTTTTTCTTCTTCCTTCACATCTTTTAGATCTTTCTCAAGAAACTCTTCAAAAGGTTTTTTGAAAACACGTTCCATGAATCCAATAAATCCCTTCATCAAACTGTTATTTGATTTTAAAATGACTCTTTGTCTATTTGATCTAGAATCCTCTGTATATTCATCTGATTTAGAATCCTCGGTACCGTTCTCTGTTCTTGGCTCATCTTTTCAGAGTTTTAGCTGGCTGTATTGCTATTGTTGTTTTGGAGAAGTTCATCGCCATCATCTTTGTTTTCTTCCAAGCTATAATCGAACGTTTTCTTTTCACATTCCAGCTCGGCTCTTTCATCGGTGTCAACTTTCGTATCGTCCAGCGATCTTTCTTCAAATCATCGCCATCGTCTCTCAAATCAGTGTCTTCTTTTTTTGTCAAGTTAGCTTTGACGTATTTCTCCATTGGAGTTTCATCCATTTTTAAATCCTCAGTTGCTTCATCCGAGTCAGATTCGTCACTAAAATCTGACCCTGAATATTTGGTGCCGTTGTCTGTTATGGAGGCTACCGTTTCAGAACCGTCGCTGTATGGGTAAAAGCCATCGCTGTTATTGCCATTATTATAATAATCATTGTCATTTTTATCTCATCGTTTTGCATTTCGTTTTCAACATTCTTTTCATCTTCTTTAGATTTGTTGTCGATGTTCAAACCGATTGTATCATTGTTACCATCTTTGCCAGGTTCGTCATCACCATCTTTGCATGGTTCATCTTAAACATTTTTGCAAGGTTCCTTATCATGACCGTCTTTGACAGGCTCATCATCATGACCTACCTGACCTGTGCAGTCTGTACGGCCGTCATCCGTCACATGCTCTGAGACACAGCTGGTGGACTCCAGTTCAAATTGGGTTTCGCCGCAGCAACCCACATCACCAGCAACCCGCTGGTCCAGAACCGTGTCTACCGCTGCTTCAGCCAACCCTGCGACCAAACTCTCAACAGTTGTACCGGCTGCTGCTACTTTGTTTTCGTGGCCAAGAATCATTCCGTCTCCGGTCTTCCCCTGTGCTGCCATGTTTTCTCTCGCTTGTTGTCTTTCATCCTCCAGCGATTTTCTTTTTAATTTTCTTTTTAATTTTCTCCGCTTAACCACAGCTTTCTCGTCAATATCGAATAAATATTCATCGTCGTCAGGCCCATAGCCTTCATTCACTAACGCGGCTAAGAGGCGTTCCATAAGTTTGTCCTTTTTACCTGTATCGCTCGGGCCACGTTTCTCCAGCTCGTGTTTTACTTCATTCGCCCAAAGCTCATCCAATGATTTCAAAACCATTCTTTTAATCCACTTCAAGACACCAGTGTTGTAATATTGTCAAATCGTATTACAGGTCCAGAAGAATGGTTTTGTAGTTTATTGAGTGATAATAAATAAAGCTTGGTTAATGCTACTTATACCTTCTAGTATAATAATCCTAATAATAATAAATGTTTGTCGGGGTATCAATATATGGGAAAATTGAAACCAGTACCATAGATATTTTTTTTTGGTTTTTTTGGTTTAATTTGTTTATTGGGATGATGATAAGCAAAAAAAACAGATTACAAGAAAAAATAAAACAAAATAAACATCACCCAAAAGGAGTCTCCCAAGGGAATTACTTCCCATCTAGGCAGTGATGGGTAGTAACAAATTACAAGTAACGGAATTACAGTAACAAATTACTTTTTTCAGTAACAAGTAACGTAACAGATTACTTTTCAAAATTGTAACAAAGTAACAGTAACAAATTACTTTTTTAAAGTAACAGTAACGGATTTTTTAAAATTGTTACTTGTTACTTTTTATTTTCGAGCATTGGATCAAGCGTTAAGATGGCGCGAGTCTGGACCAATAGGAGCAAAGTGTGTCACTGGATTCATGATCGCGTTCATTTTAACAACGCGCCATATCAGGGTAAACAAACTTCCTTTTTATTATAAAACTCCGCCTCGCTAATTGCGAGCCAGTCCCAAGCCTGGATAAAGGAGGAGGAACAGTTAAAAGGAACAAATTTTGATCCACGACTGGAAGTACTTATGTGCTTCCTACATACAGCCAATTCAGTCTTAAAGCACTTAGTGTAAAGGACTATAAACTATCATAAAAAAAAATCCTTTTTATTATCGTTTAGTCTTTCGGAAACGTTTGCGAGTTCACAGATCGTGTTTTGGGATCATGGAAGTTAATAAAGGGTTAAATAATAAAGAAACTGGTAATGAAATCGGATGGGTGCATCAGCTAGAAAAATATTTTAAAATAACGGAAAGCACGTCAAGGTGTTGTGTCTACAGTGTCTGCCTAAGAAAGTGTACCTAAGCACGTCAAAGATTAGTCCAGCCAACCTTCTAAAACATTTGGAAGTGAGTTATTAGTTTTATGTTTTTATTTTTAGAAAATAGCGTCTGAATTTTAAATTTGTAATAAGTTATTAAGTTATTAGAAAGTTGTATGTATGCCTAAATTGAGTTTGTTTAAAGTACTTTAAGCACTTACTGCAAAACTAATAGATTATGTTTAAAAAATACAAATTTTAATGTGTTTTCACTAGAGAAAACATCCTGCAATTTCTGATAAAGTCAAATGGCTGCTCCTTTGGTTGAGGCAATTCTAACAAGTCTCAAAAGACGGTTTGAAGGTTATGATCTCAGAGATGATCTGAGATCGTAACCTTACCAGCCTTACCTTGCCACAATTTTGGCTAAGGTGGTTCGATGATAACGATAGAAGAAATTACGCCCGCAATTTGTTATATGAGCAAGTGCTAGCTGTAAAGCAGGTTGAAATGCAGGCTGAACAACAAAATGGTTCAGCTGAGATGCCTCAGCCAGATGATGATTTTTTTTATATTTGTTACAGATACATTTAAGCAAACTGATGAAACTGCAGAGGTGGATATGTATCTTAGCGATACTTCTCGTGATATTGAATCATTATTCAAATTTCCAGGTATCTTGAAATTGTTCAAAAGATATAATACTTCTCTTCCATCAAGTGCTCCTGTTACCTTGTCTGGTCAAATTTTGACTCCAAGAAGAAATCGTTTGACTGTTAGTCATTTTCAACGACAACTGCTGCTCAGAGCTAATAAAGCTTTTTGTAGCTCAATCAAAGATCTTCACCATTTGACTGATTAGTTATAACTCTTTGATTTTTATAATAAAGTTGTGTTCTTATTTTAAAAACAAAATCAAGTATTGTGTTATGGGGTGTTGCATCTGTTTGTAAACAACTTTTTGTAAAGTAACAAAAATGTAATAAGTTACTTTCAAAACCAAAAAGTAACAGTAACAAATTACTTTTGAAAAAATGTAACAAGTAACAGTAACAAATTACTTTTTCATCATGTAACAAGTAACAGTAACAAATTATAAAAGTAAAGTAACAAACCCAACACTGCATCTAGGGGATATCCTTATAGTAAATAATAAAAATGAGAATAAACCACAAACAAACAGAAAACACAAAATCAATCTCATTGAAAGAAAAAAAATAAAATATAAGTTTTCAGATTTCATTTCAAGAGTAGTATAGTTATAGATTAAGGCTATTCGAGTTGAAAGACAAGCAGAGAAATCAAATCATCAATGAATGAACCAAGAGTTGAGAAGTAGGTATATAATAATAAGAAAAGTTAAGAATATAGAATTAAGGTAAGAAACAAACAAGCTGAGAAAGAGACATGTGATCAATTTGAAAGTAAAATGAAAGATTTCAAACATTTTTTAAACAGTGTTATTGATTTAATTGATTTTAAATGAACTGGAAGGGAGTTATACAACCGAGGTCCTCGACAGCAAATAGAAAAACTTTTGAAAGTAGTACCACAAAAATCAGATCTATAGTTGATTGATGAACGCAAAGCAAATGTATGGATCTCCGAAGTTTTCTTGAACATATGAATGAACACATTAGGTAATTCTCCACTATTATATTTGAACATAAAAAGGCAAATTTGAAATTTATTTAATTGATATATGTTTAGAAGATCATTCACAAGAAATGTCGGCCCAGTTGGAGCTCGATATGGCAAATGAAAAATGATGCGAACTGCTTTCTTTTGAAGAATGTGTAGTCCTCTTAATCTTGTTGGATAGTTAGCTGCCCAAACTATATTGCAGTATGTAAAATAGGGGTAAATCAATAAATAATACAGTAATTTTAATATTTTTTTGTCAACAAATCCACTAATTTTGTAAATGACACCTATGTTTTTGAAATTTTCGATTCAATAAAAGAGATGTGCTTGGACCAGTCCAAATGTTCATCTATTATAACACCCAAGAATTTAATGGAAGATACACATCTGATAGGATAACCGTTTATATTAAGAATGTTATCACAATAAGAAGCTTTATGCCTAGTACGAAAAAGAATATAATTAGTTTTATCCATGTTTAATGATAGTTTATTAGTTCGGAACCATTCATCAATACTCACGAGTTCATTATTCATAATTGAGATATAACAATATATATATATATATATATATATATATATATATATATATATATATATATATATATATATATAGAATGGGCAAAAATATGTGAAACGGCTTCATACAATGAAATATAATTATCCCAAAATTTGACAAAATATAAAGTATTACAATATTGCATTATTAGCGGAAATGCGTGAACTTGTAAAAATGGTCGTAAAATCGATTAAAATAGGTATAATAGCTTTTATTATTAATAATAATCATTTAAATTGTATAAATTCAACACAGGTTCTGAAAATTTGATAAATCAAATAGAAAGACCAAGTGACGACTGACTCGAGCTGTCTCGCCATGATGAATTGGGTCTGGAAGTCTACAAACAACGTCTTCTCTTGCAAATTGAAATAGGTAGTTCATCATTTGCACAAATAAAATTGAATGACTTTTTTTTCTTTTCATGTACTTTATTACGAATTCACCATTTTCTGACATTACTTGACCAAAATGGTGAATAACGTTTTTTGTTTTAAATCTAACCACAACATATTCCTTAATTTTTATCGCAGAACAGTCATAGTCCAAAACAGGGCTTTCTTTTGCTGTTAACTAAGGTTATTGCTATTTCCATTACTTTAACCGGTGTACAACACTGGTTAGACATTGTGAAACCAAACCAAACCTACGAAGAAAACGAATTGCGTTTTTGCAATAACAATAATAGAAAATAACAAATTATAGGACTACACTAAACCTTCAATGCCAGGATAAAGCGTACATTTAGTATCTAAAGACAAAGGACAGTTTGATCTACAGATCAACGTACCCCATATCGGTAAGGATCAAAGAGCCTCCATGACATGGAGCATGCTATAAATGACGATATCTCATCAATAAATGCAGCTTGAGAATTCAAATATTCAATAAAATAAGCTTTAGACTAACGTTTATCAATGCAAAATTAATTTTCCCCAAAAAATATTTATAAAATTTGTAATTACAGAAACTCAATTGTTGTGAAAATTTACCTTTCTCCGGTCAAAACAAACTTTCGTATTTTTCAACTTTCAATGGAGGATTGTTGAAAGGAAAATAGGACTAAAATTAGAAGGAAAACAATTAAAAATCATAAACAATTATGCTTTGCATTTTTATTTAGAAATTATTACGTTATTGCCAAAAGATCAATGTGCCCCAGAGATCAAATAGCCCCCATCTCCCCAACCTAGTTCCCAAGTTTTTGTTGCGATTTGTTCTCAGTTATCTATGAATAGTTAAAAAATAAATTGCTAAATTGCCAAAAGACCAATGTGCCTCAGAGATCTCCCCTACCTAGATTTAAAGTTTTTTTGTGATTTGTAAAAATAAATTGCTAAGATGGGCAAAAATTGTTAAGGATCTCACAGCGAGAGACATTTCTTATTCCTACCCTCTTAAAATAGCGTCCTGACATTAAAATAAAATTAGACTATCAATTTCGAATTGATTATTTAAATCAAAATATATAAACTATAATTAATTATCTCACCATCGTGAACACCTGCCATTTACAATCGGATATTAATTGGCTGTCAAAAATTTACATTGCAGATTGTTTCTAATGAAAACAACACAAAAACGTATTCATATAACTAATCATAGATTTGTTTTTAATTAAAAAATAAATTATTTAGACATGAAATCAATTTTTTATTTTTTTTATTTTATAATAAGATATTTATTAGCGAGTTAAAAAAGTGTTCGTGCAAGGACTGTTGCCAGCGTTCTGCCAGCACTTTTGAATCGATCTGATTGAGGAAACTAGTAAATTTAACATATTATTTGTTTTATTATTTATATTGTTGTTTGATAAATTATTTAACATATTTAAATAATATGTTAAAATTTTAACATATTATTTTGTTAATAAACATTAAATTTATGAGAAATTTTTTTTAGGCATTTGAAATTTAAATAAAATAATTCAAAGTTTGTTTTAGTTAATTTTTTCCTTGAAGGAATGTTCATTGCAACTTTTTATTAAATAAAATTTTCCATTATCTGAGCTTGGATTTTTAACTACCTTGTATAGCACAATTATTTATTAAAATTTTAGCTTTTTATTTTAACATGATTGAAGTGTAATCTATTGTTTGAAAAATGAAATTTTAACATTTTTTTTTAATCTGCCACTCTAAACCTTGTGCAAACAATTAAATGTTTAACGACACATTAAACAGATTCTGATGATAGGTTAAACTGTTTAATTCTTTGTTTTTCTCCACAGGTTGCTATGTTCAAGTTGGATATCGCCATTTTTTGTTTGCTGTTTTGTGGAATGGGAGCTATTTTGTTCAAAGAGTGTGAAATCGCAGAAATCTTGAATGCGCATAACCGAGCCAGGATTGCCCAAGGAGCGTCTGATATGAATATTTTGGTATGAAGTTAGTTACTAAATTGTATGTAATGATACGTTCTATGAAACTTTAAATTAAATGCGTTGGATTGACTATGGTGTTATAGTAAATAGTTTTGTCTTTTAATAGTCGTTAGTTACAGTTTGTAGGTGTTTATATTGTTGGAGGTTACAGTATGTATGTATGTTTGGTATTGTTCTAGGTTACATTATGTATGTAGGTTTGGTATGGTTGTAGGCTACAGTATGTATGTATGTTTGATATGTTTGTAGGTTACAGTTTATAGTATATGTATGTCTGATATGGTTGTTAGTATGTATGTATGTTTGATATGGTTGTAGGTTACAATATGTATATATGTTTGAATGGCCGCAAGTATGTATGTATGTTTGGTATAGTTGTAGGTTACAGTATGTATGTTTGATATGGTTGCAAATATGTATGCATGTTTGATATGGCTTGAAATAATAATAATAGTTTGACTTTTGTTAAAGATCATTGAAGTCTCAATAAATAATTGTACTGTAACAAGTTAATAGTTTTAATCAATACACCCAGCAACAGCTGTCAACGATACATTAGCAGATATAAACTATAGATATACTTAATACTTGGAATCTTAGTAGCTATTCAAATAAAAGTGAGTTGTAGAATAAGACGGGACTGTGGTCACAAGATTCAGTATTTTTTTCATACATCTGATTTATTGAACAAACCTGAACTGCTTGTCAGTGCGCAATTTTTTGCACGGAAAAGCTTAACTATATTTGCTCCCTCCCCCTTCCTTCCCCCGTCAATGTAAGAGTCGGTGCTGCGGAGGTTCAGGTCAGGATATATATTATCAAAAATACATTTGACATATTTAAATTTTCTAATTAATAAAGCAACAGTCATTTTATGACCTTTCCAGGCACGTCAGAGTGCGCGTTATATACGGTAGTAAAAATACGGTAGTCACACTCGGTTTTATCTTCACCATCAATTTTCTTCATTTTTATTAAATACTTTGTTGATTTCTTACAATAAAATTTTTGCACGCTTTGTTTTTTAGAAGTGGAATAAAAACCTTGAAAATTCCTCAAACAAATGGGCAATGAATTGTAGTTTTTCACACTACACGGACGATTCCCATAAAACTGAGTTTATCGCCATAGGCCAAAATATATATGCTAATACAGTGCTAAACTTCACGGTTGTAGTTAACGCCTGGGTCAGAGAAGTGAAGTACTACAACTATGATGATCAATCGTGCTCCAATGTTTGCGGACATTACACTCAGGTTTTTAAACAATATTTGCTCCATTAAAGTTAAAACTTATTTTCAAAATAGATATTCAAAATTGTTAATCCAAGCTTAACGTTTTTGTGTTAATTTCCACATACAGCTATACAATATTGTTATGTACGTACTCATTTATATCATCATGCATTTCCATTTCATCGTTTTATTTATTATTATTATTATTATTTATTTACTTAATAAACGTATTTTTGCAAAAAATATAATTTCCTTAAACGATGTTTTTTTAATTTGTAGAGGCTTTTAATTAGCTTCACTTTTATGTTGCATGATTTATGCTGTCTGATATCTATTGTCTGATGTCTTTTTTGACTGGGGAGGGGGGTACTTTTTCAAAAATAATCTAAAACTGCCTCCATTATTATTTTTCCAAACATAAATTATTTTTGAAAAATCTTTGCTTTTTCAATTGACGTGTATTGTTTTCCAAATGAATACGTTTATGTGCAGAATTTGAAATCAAAAAATTAATGGGAAATGGTCAAAAATTCGATTACAAGTTTTTATCACAAACAGACATCAGGTAAAGCTAGTAAAAGCGTTGTGAAAAACTGGCCGAGCCTGGAATTTTGTGCCTGATATACAGCTGGGCCAGTCGGGTCTGGAAATTTGTTTTTGTAAAATTGGCCTGACCGACAAGCTGAATTGGGCCTAAAAAATTGGCAAGTTCAGAGCTCTGTGAAGAAGTGTTCAAATTCTCGAATTTTAACGCGAGCAAAACTGCGATTGGAGTTTCTAGTTTAAGTATAAAGCAACAGTAACAATGCACTACAAAGCATTTTACATTCAATCAACTTAAATTTTTTCAATTTATTAGACAATGGCACATTAAAGGCAATTTAAAAAACTTTATTGCAGCAACTTTTATTCAATTCCGGATGCGCCATTTAGCTGTCAAATGAACTTGAATTTGATGCTAAGTAACTAGCAGCCCGCAAAAGCAAATTTCTGTAAAAATAATGTTTAAATAGTAACAAATAACAAATAGTATCAACAGTCACTCAAAAAGCAAAGTTAAAAACTTACACCTGATCAGAGGTTTCAGACTGGTGCAAGAAACTGTACTGTTTCATCAACATTGACGTTATGTGGCACTAAAAAACTTTTTCTCTTTGCTGACTGTGGACATCATACTTTTTCGCATTCTTTTATGTGCCTATTGATTCAATAATGCACTGAAGCACAGCCCTTTTAGATTAAATATTAAACTTTTATGAATAAAAACAAATAAACAGTTTAACTAAATCCCTAACTAAAAAATATAAGTTAACCACACCCACCTACATCTTTAAGAGACTGACTCAACTTGGCTTGACCAATCAAATTAAAAAAATGAATTTTTATATCTTAAATTTCAAAGTCTCAAACGGAGTTGTTATTGTTTAGCATGTCAATAAATATTCTTATCTTATCTCATTCAACCGCAATCTTCATGTTATTATAATTTTCTAGGTTTCAATAAAATCTCAAATTAAATTTTTCTCAGGTTGTTTGGGCAGATACATTTGATGTAGGATGTGGTTGGAACAAATGTCCTGCTATCAAATATACTAATTTAACAAATGCCTACATTGTAGTTTGCAATTATGGACCAGGGTCAGTTTTTTTTTATAAAATTTGAAATAATTTACTTCAAGTTAAAAATTTAATAACTAAAATAAATAAATAAATTAGAGGTAATTATGCTGGTGTGCCGCCTTTTGTAAAAGGAGAACCCTGTGAAATGTGTCCAGACAGGTGCATCGATGGGCAGTTGTGTGGTAGGTTTCAATCATTATTGGAGTATTTAAAAAACATTTTGTTACATTATTTAAATTAATCTTTAGCTTTTTTTCATCGCTGATTTAACCAAATAATTACAGAACCAATCAACTGGAATGCATAGCCATAAAAACAGAATCGTACAATTTTGAAAAGCCTGCATGTGGTCGACGGATTTTATTAATTTATTAATTATTTTTTTTAAATAACTTTAAATTATTTTTAACACATTTTGCATTGCTCAAATTTTGAGTAAATTTTATTACTGGTTGACGTTCCAATTATTTCCTTTAAATGGGATATTTGACAAGTTAAATAGAAACGCTTTAAATTGTTTAAAAAAATTAAAATATTAATTCATATGTAATAAAAAGTTAATAAACGATTTTATTAAAAACCCAATGAAAGAAAAAGAATTCAAAAACAAAAAAAGCGAAGAGTCTTTATTATTGTGATCGATTTACTAATTTAAGCTAATTTTGTTTAAAATTCTCAGTGCCTGGAAAAATCAACGTTCTTTTTTAAATTTAAATATCTGTACGGAAAAACATTTTCTGTTTGTTTCTTAAGACATAAATAAAACAATTTTTAAATCCTTTATATTACCTTCACCGTGTTTGCTTGGCTGTTTGATTGTTTGCCTGAACCGTGGGTTGGGGTCTTTTGTCGCTTAAAAAACCCTATTACTCTTCATCATCCCATGTAGATTAAATTAAATTCTTGAATTTCCGTTAACGACAATGCATTTTGTTGAATTTTCAATTTGATTGGACAAGATTTGATTGAAATAAAAAATGAAATTAATCAAATAAAATTTTAATTTTAAAAAATAATTATAAATTTTCTGGAAAGAAATGAAACTTTTTAGTTTATTTAAAAAAATACTTAATTTTGAAATTTAAAAATTATTACTTTTTCCATATTTAAGTTATTCATATTTATTTTAAGGAATGTATATATATATATATATATACTAGCGGAATACCCGACATTGCCCGGGGTTTTTAGAGGTTTTTATAATTTTGCTTCGTGCTCCCGTTTCCTTCCCCACTTGGGCTCCCGCTCCCGGTCGTTTTCCGTTCCCTGTCGCTTTCCCCCTCACTCTCTCGCTCTCAGTTGCTTCCACCATAGATCCGATACTGCATACATACATACATGCATACATGCATACATGCATGCATACATACATGCATGCATGCATGCATGCATACATACATACATACATACATACATGCATACATACATACATACATACATACATACATACATACATACATACATACATACATACATACATACATACATACATACATACATACATACATACATACATACATACATACATACATACATACATACATACATACATACATACATACATACATACATAAATACATACATACATACATACATACATACATATATACATACATACATACATACATACATACATACATACATACATACATACATACATACATAAATACATACATACATACATACATACATACATACATACATACATACATACATACATACATACATACATACATACATACATACATACATACATACATACATACATACATACATACATACATACATACATACATACATACATACATACATACATACATACATACATACATACATACATACATACATACATACATACATACATACATACATACATACATACATACATACATACATACATACATACATACATACATACATACATACATACATACATACATACATACATACATACATACATACATACATACATACATACATACATACATACATACATACATACAATGTGTTGCTATGTTGTTTTTAAAATTGAAGTGGTCCATTGGCACTCGCATTGCCTTGTACGTTGATAAGTCATCTTTGCCTGAGTGCACTACCACTACAGCACCAGATTAGACTCCAGATTTTGACATGCCATCTCGAAAGTTGGCAAACGGATCAATGCGGGCTCTCTTTGAGGGTGGTTCACTTTCCGCATCCAATGACGTTCTAAAATAATATTTCGATTTTTTTTTTTTACAAATTCTCAAGTCGACCCAACCCATCCCAGCCCACCTCAAGTTAAAAATTCTTGACCCAACCCAACCCAATCCAACCCATGGACAGCTTTGTGCTCGAGTCAGTCGTCACTTAGTCTTTCCATTTGATTTATCTATTTTTTAGAACCTGTGTTGAATTTATATAACTTAAATGATTATTATTATTAATAAAAGCTATTATACCTATTTTATTGTTTTTTTAAATAATTAAATGTGGGATCATATTGAATAACACCTAGAATCAATGTGCCCCATGGGGGGATCATAGTACCCCGTATGTGGGGTACTTTGATTTTTTTTATGGCTTCCACCAAAGTTCAACTCAACAATAGTTCTCTTGCATTATAAAATTTCAAACTGAATTCAATACATAGAGGAGATATTTTTCTATAAAATTTTAAAAAAAACAAGTAGATTTTTTAAATGGCTTTACTGGTATCGCCAAAAAACCTCAAATGAGATCAATCTGTCCACATCTCCCCTACAATGACATGGTTTCTGATCAAGTTCCTAGAAATACAAGGGAAACATAATCTTTTGGTATACATTAACGACAAAGCTTGGTTGATAAGATATCGAGTGGCATATCTAGCAGATTGAGATATATTAGAACAGCAAAATAGGCTTAACCAACTTCAGGGAAAGGAAACGAACAGGGGAAGGCGGAGCAAGTTGACTTTTAGCTTATTTGGAAATATTTAAACTATTTTAAGAAAAACTGAAATCACAGTTCTGTACATCACCAATGTAAATTATAAATAAAACTGTTTGTGACTGTAATCAATCGCTCTTTTCACCGAAATCTAAATAAAACTAATTACCGGAAACTAATAGTTTTTATTCACGTCTGGTTTATAATCAATTTAAACGCTTATTGAAAAATTTCAGAATAAATAAATATATATATATATATATATATATATATATATATATATATATATATATATATATATATATATATATATATATATATAATTAATAGTCATTCAAATATTTCTTATGTTTTGGAAATTTGTTAAATATTTTTTAGTTAATTTTTGACTGACTGCCTTATCAAGTGGCATTTCACGATAATTTCGGGGCATTTTTATCCATGCTGCAAAATTGGCGAAAAAAAATAAATCTTGGAAACATTGCCATGTTTGAAAAACTCTGCATATATATATAAAAGAACATGTCCTGACTGACTGACTGACTGATAATCAACGCCGAGCTGAAACGCCTTATCCTAGGAACGTGAAATTTGGAACTTATATTGCTTTTATAGCGTAAGCACCCACTAAAAAAGGATTTTTGAAAATTTTGCTCCTGAGGGGAAGAAACTGGAAAACAAACTTTTTTCTAAAACAATGTATATCTCGAAAACCAAAAATGAGATTGTGAAATTTGATATATGGATTCTTCTTGAAAAATAAAAAGATACATGTTTCACCATTTTTTTTAAATTTGGTTTCCCGAACCTCAAATGTGGGCTGGACAATTCGGTTATTTGGTTTTAAAGTAACTGCTACTCGAAAACTGTAGATGCTACAGGAGTAAAAATTAGTATTTAGTTTCTACTCTAAAAATAATGATATACCTGTTTCACCATTTTTTGAAAATTTGGTTTTCAGGACTTCATATGTGGGGTGGAAAATATTGTTATTTGGTCGGGCCAAGCCGTTATTTTAGGGTTTTTTTACGGGCCAGGCTAAATCTTAAATGAAGGTGGTATGGGCCGAGGTATTTCACTAAGCATATAGACATTTTAGTGATTTTAGGGTCTTCAGACGGGTCGGGCCAAACCTCAAGTCAGGGTGGGACGGGCCGAAGTTTTTCATCAAGTATATAGAATTTCTAGGCCTGTAAAAACGGGCCGGGCCCAGGAATTTTAGTTTTGAAACGGGCTGGGCCAAGTTGTCGACGGGCCGAGCCGACAAAGCTTCATTTATTATTTTCCAATAAAACATCAAAACCATTCTATTGAGCCCGGTATACGATTTGGTGATATCGTAACAATATATATATATATCTATATATATAAAAGGAAGTCGGGTTTGTGTTACGACACTTATAACTCAAGAACGTCTGAACCGATTTTAGAGATTTTTGATTTATTGGATTTATCTCAGCTCCTATTAACAGAATAACTAAAAAAATTGACATTGAACCATGGAGTGGCCCATGGGAACCGCAGTATGTACCCCGTAGCTATACAGCCTTAACAGTGCGTCCTAGAAAAAAACTTCAAATTGCAAAGTTGTAGAGCACCATCTATTTGGTCTTACGGAAAAATAAATTTTCAAATTGGAGTTTGGGTTATCGAGATATACAGATGTTTAATTTTCCGCGACATGATATTTATGCGCAAATGGGGTAAAGCGCATGTTATTAAATTTTCTATTTCATTGTTTACAATTAAAAATCTCACAAAAAAATTAACTAAATATCTTTTTCAATTAAAATATAAAATAAAATAATTGTTTATGGGCCATAAAAATATAAAAGATACTTTTAGCATAGATATATGATTTTTAGTTTCGCATTTTCCGTTTTCCATTTGGCATTAACAAAGTGTCAATGCTGTTCTGTCAATATTATATTTTCGTTCGTTGGAATTAATTTGCGAATTTTAAAGTTTTATTACTTTTAACAAAAACATTATTAATAACAATGCCGCGACCCAGAAGATCTAATCTTTCCCAAAATAGCCGTCAGGCAATTAGGCATCGGAACAGTGTTAACCAATCCACCGCGGAAGAACTGGAATTAGCGCGAGAAAGGTGCCGCGTTAGTATGGCCCGGCTTCGTGCTTCGCGAAGACAAGAGCAAAGAAATTTATTCCCCAAAACTGCTTATGTCAGTGATCAACAAACAGTTAATTTTCGACACACAATTGCAAATTTGAATCGAGCAGAGGTGGAACTGGAAAGACGTTTCTCATATCTTTGATATTGGCCACTGTTCGTGCGAGATCAGACATCGCGGTAGCAGTTGCTTCTTCTGGAATAGCAGCCACATTGTTAGAAGGATGCCGTACGGCTCATTCAGCATTAAAATTGCCCTTAAATCTTCGAACTACTGAACAACCAACATGCAACATTGCAAAACACTCTGCAATGGCAAAAGTTTTAGTAGCATCTAAACTCATCATCTGGGACGAGTGCACAATGGCGCACAAACGCAAATTGGAAGCACTTGATAGCACACTGAAAGATCTGCGCAATGACTCGCGACATTTTGGAGGTGCAATGATTTTATGGTCTGGCAATTTCAGCCAAACACTGCCAGTCATTCCAAGATCGACTGCTGCCGATGAAATTAATGCTTCCCTCAAATCATCATATCTGTGGCGCTATGTGATGAAACTTCAGCTGTCTTCTAACATGAGAGTTGCATTGCTGAACGATCCATCTGCTGAAGATTTCTCCATGCAATTGCTCAACATCGGTAATGGCCGTGTTCCTGTCGACAAATCGACCGGATTGATTTCTTTTCCTCCCAATTTTTGCACTTTTGTTTCATCGAAAGACGAGCTTATCAATAAAGTGTTCCCAGACATCATTGCTAATCATAAAAAAAACAAATGGTTGAGTGAGAGAGCACTTTTGGCGGCTAAGAATAAAGATGTGGATGACTTAAATATTCTAATTCAGAATCAAATTTTTGGTACTCTGCATTCATTCAAATCTATTGACTGTGTAACAAATGAAAATGAAGCCACTAACTATCCAACTGAATTTTTGAACTCCTTGGATGTGCCTGGCTTACCACCGCACAATTTACAACTGAAGGTTGGATCAGTAGTTATTATGCTCAGAAATCCGAACTAGGATAATGCATGTTTTTCTCATGGTCAATTGTATGTGGCGTGTTCACGTGTCGGCAGACCATCAGATCTATTTGTTTTTTTTCGCCCGATAATAAAACAAAAAACACAGTGTATCCTAAAGTGCTGGATTAGAGAGAATCGACCCGAGTTCAACCAATGTTTTTCTAATAAACTATTAAAGTGAACGTTTTTTTATTTTTGTTTTCTTTTAAACTTATATATAGGATATTTGTTATTATTGTTCTTTATTGCTTAAAAAATACACTCTTTAAGGTGAAACGAAGTTCGCCGGGTCCGCTAGTATATATATATATATACATATATATATATATCTATATATATAAAAGAACATATCCTGACTGACTGACTGACTGACTGACTGACTGATGACTGACTGATAATCAACGCCGAGCTCAAACGCCTCATCCTAGGAACGTGAAATTTGGAACTTATATTACTTTTATAGCGTAAACATCCGCTAAGAAAGGATTTTTGAAAATTTTGTTCCTGAGGGGAAGAAACTGGAAAACAAACTTTTTTCTAAAACAATGTATATCTTGAAAACCAAAAATGAGGAGATTTTGAAATTTGGTATATAGATTTTTTTTGAAAAATAAAAAGATACGTGCTTCGCCATTTTTTGAAAATTCGGTTTCCCGGACCTCAAATGTGGGTTGGAAAATTGGGTTATTTGGTTTTTAAAGTAGCTTCTACTCAAAAACTGTTAATGCTACAGGAGTAAAAATTAGTATTTAGTTTCTACTCCAAAAATAATGAAATAGGTGTTTTAGCATTTTTTGAAAATTTGGTTACCAGGACTTCAAATGTGGGGTGGAAAATAGGGTTATTTGTTTTTTAAAGTGACTGCTACTCAAAAACTGTAAATACCACAGATGTAAAAATTAGTATTTAGTTTCTATTCTAAAAATAAAGATATACGTGTTTTACCATTTTATTTCTAAATTTGGTTTCCAGGACCTCAAATGTGGGGTGGAAAATAAGGTTATTTTGTTTTTAATGTAACTGCTGACTGCTACTCGAAAACTGTAGATGCTACAGGAGTAAAAATTAGTATTTGGTTTCTATTCCAGAAATAATGATAGAGGTGTTTTAGCATTTTTTGAAAATTTGGTTTCCAGGACTTCAAATATGGGGTGGAAAATAGGGTAACTTGGTTTTTAAAGGGGTTATTTGGTTTTTAAAGTAACTGCTACTCAACAACTGTAATTGCCACAAAAAAAAGATATACGTGTTTCATCATTTTTTGGGTTATTTGGTTTTTAAAGTAGCTGCTACTCAAAAACTGTTGATGCTACAGAAGTAAAAATTAGTATTTAGTTTCTACTCCAAAAATAATGAAATACGTGTTTTAGCATTTTTTGAAAAATTTGGTTTCCAGGACCTCAAATGTAAGGTGCAAAATAGAGTTATTTGATTTTAAAAATTACTGCTAAAATGTAATAAATATCCGTCAAATCTAAAAAAGAAACAATCAAAATACCAACGAACTTACTCAAATTTTAAAAATACACCAGAAGTATATCACGTCAAGTGAAAAATTTTTTGGTATCTAAGCTTTCGGTTGGTCAGTCAACCTTCATCAGAGATTTTTTATTGGTGAAAAAATGAACAAATAAAAAGTCAGGTAAAGAAAACCGGAAAAAGACAAAAAAAGAGTAATAATAAAATAATAAAAAATAAAAACAAAAAGTAAAAACACGATAAAAAAATAAAAAAATAAAAAATCGATAAAACATAACATATATATATATATATATATATATACACACACACATATATATATATATACACATATATATATACATACATACACACATATACACCCATACATAAACACAAATACATACAAATACATAAAAAAGGGGGAAGGAAAAATAGTGGGGAAAAAGAAAAATAGTTAGTGTTGAAGGGAAAATATTACGTGTTAGAATAGGAGTCTAAGAAAATTTTTTCCACAAGTAGTGGAATTAATGATTTTATAGTCATTAAATAACTCATTCTTTCTAATTATTTCTACTGTATTAGAAAAAATATTAGCAGATAATTTATCTAAGTTACTTACTACATAAATATTGTTATTGTTATTTAATAAAGGGGGTTTAGGAATGAGATTTGGGAAATTATTAAGAATAGATTTATACTGTAAGTGGTAATATATATTTATATATATAAAAGAACATGGACTGACTGACTGACTGACTGACTGACTGACTGACTGACTGACTGACTGACTGACTGACTGACTGACTGACTGACTGACTGACTGACTGACTGACTGACTGACTGACTGACTGACTGACTGACTGACTGACTGACTGACTGACTGACTGACTGACTGACTGACTGATAATCAACGCCGAGCTCAAACGCCTCATCTTAGAAACGTGAAATTTGGAACTTATATTACTTCTATTGCGTAAGCATCCACTAAGAAAGGATTTTTTGAAAATTATGCTCCTGAGGGGAAGAAACTGGAAAAAAAACGTTTTTCTAAAACAATGTATATCTCGAAAACCAAAAATGAGGAGATTTTGAAATTTGGTATATGGATTCTTCTTAAAAATTAAAAAGATACGTGTTTCACCATTTTTTGAAAATTCGGTTTCCCGGACCTCAATTGTGGGTTGGAAAATTGGGTTATTTGGTTTTTAAAGTAGCTGCTACTCAAAAACTGTGAATGCTACAGGAGTAAAAATTAATATGTAGTTTCTACTCCAAAAATAATAAAATACGTGTTTTAGCATTTTTTGACAATTTGGTTTCCAGGACTTCAAATGTGGGATGGAAAATAGGGTTATTTGTTTTTTAAAGTGACTGCTACTCAAAAACTGTAAATACCACAGATGTAAAAATTAGTATTTAGTTTCTATTCTAAAAATAAAGATATACGTGTTTTACCATTTTTTTTCTAAATTTGGTTTCCAGGACCTCAAATGTGGGGTGGAAAATAAGGTTATTTTGTTTTTAATGTAACTGCTGACTGCTACTCGAAAACTGTAGATGCTACAGGAGTAAAAATTAGTATTTGGTTTCTACTCCAGAAATAATGATAGAGGTGTTTTAGCATTTTTTGAAAATTTGGTTTCCAGGACTTCAAATATGGGGTGGAAAATAGGGTAACTTGGTTTTTAAAGTAACTGCTACTCAAAAACTGTAAATGCTACAAAAGTAAAATTAGTATTTAGTTTCTACTCTAAAAATAATGATATATGTGTTTCACCATTTTTTGAAAATTTTGTTTCCAGTACCTCAAATGTGAAGTGGAAAAAGGGTTATTTGATTTTAAAATAACTGCTACTCAAAAACTGTAAGTGCTACAGATGTGAAAATTAGTATTTTGAGGTTTTGTGCCGGTTAAAAGTAGATGAGTTCAGTTTATCACCGGACGGACTGGCCAAGCCGTTATTTCAGGGTCTTCATACGGCCCTGCCTAAACCTTAAATCAAGGTGGGACGGGCCGAGATTTTTAACCAAGTATATAGACATTTTAGTGATTTTAGGGTGTTCAGACGGGCCGGGCTAAACCTGAAGTCAAGGTGGGACGGGCCGGGCTAAACCTGAAGTCAATGTGGGACGGGCCGAAGTTTTTCATCAAGTATATAGAACTTCTAGGCCCGTAAATACGGGCCGGGCCAATATTAGACGGGCCGTGCCGGGCCAGGAATTTTGGTTTTTGAAACGGACTGGGCCAAGCGCGGGAGCGGGAGCGGGAGAGTGAGCGGCAACGGAAAAGCAAGCGGGAGCGGAAAAGCTACCGGGATCGGGAAAGCGACCTGGAGCGGGAAAGCGACCGGGAGATGACCCTGAGCGGGAAAGCGACCGGAAACGGGAAAGCGACCGGGAACGGAAAAGCGAGCGGGAACGGGAAAGCGAGAGGGAGCGGGAGAGCAAGCGGGTAAGGAAACGGGAGCGAAAGAAAAAAACGGTAGACAAACCTATAAAAAAACCCAGGCAACGTCTGGTACCCCGCTAGTAAAAAATAAAATTCTAAAAGACATCAGGTTAGAAGTAGACACATAATGTATGACATTTGGAGAAACAGAGTCCCGCTAATTCAAATATCTTCGTCTAAAAACTTTTTGAAATAGCAAGAAGTCGGTCAAACTTCATTCGAAAGTTTTTTATATTTTCGATTCTCACATATTTCACATATCTAGTATTTAGAAAACTGTGGTCAATGTCTTTTTTATCATCAAAAATTGATTTACAAAAAAAATAGAAGCTGCTGAATAACAAACAATAAAGAATTTGTAAAAAAAAATGAAGTTTTTAACAGCTTACCTGTTTTTCATTTGAAATTTGTCCACGTGCCTGCAAGCAATTAAACAAAAACAGGCTGTAAAAGTAAGATAAGGGATTTAAAAAGTACTTTGTAAATTTATGGTCATGCAAGATGGGGGTCTCAATTTCTGTTCAATATTATAAAACCCATTTTCTCTTCTTTTTTCTGTTTTAGAGTTGGTTTGGGGGTCTTATCCCATAATTTTTTTGAAGTCGACTTCACCGGGGATGAGTTTCAGCATATTTTTAACTAAAAATCCATGTTTTCTACATGGGCACACGCAGAAGCTCTTGTAGGACACACTTTTTCTATTTGTCCTTCCCTTTTCCTCATCCCCCAAAATGATAAGGGTCTGGAAGCTCACTTAGCCTTCAAAAAATCAGAAAAATTCAGAAATTTGTTGCAGGAAATGGGTTATATAAAATTCAAATTTCAATCAGTTTTATCCATTAAATCTTTTATATTAAACTAACGGGGTTACCAGGCGTTGCCCGGGATTTTTAGAGGTTTTTATATTGTTGTTTTCTCTCGCTCCCGTTTCCTTACCCGCTCCCGCTCGCTCCCCTGCTTTTTCTCGCTTTCCCGCTTCCTCTTCCTTTCCCGCCCCTGTCGCTTTCTCGCTTCAGTCGCTCTCCCGTTCCTGCTCCCATATATATGTATATGTATATATGTATATATGTATATATGTATATATGTATATATGTATATATGTATATATGTATATATGTATATATGTATATATGTATATATGTATATATGTATATATGTATATATGTATATATGTATATATGTATATATGTATATATGTATATATGTATATATGTATATATGTATATATGTATATATGTATATATGTATATATGTATATATGTATATATGTATATATGTATATATGTATATATGTATATATGTATATATGTATATATGTATATATGTATATATGTATATATGTATATATGTATATATGTATATATGTATATATGTATATATGTATATATGTATATATGTATATATGTATATATGTATATATGTATATATGTATATATGTATATATGTATATATGTATATATGTATATATGTATATATGTATATATGTATATATGTATATATGTATATATGTATATATGTATATATGTATATATGTATATATGTATATATGTATATATGTATATATGTATATATGTATATATGTATATATGTATATATGTATATATGTATATATGTATATATGTATATATGTATATATGTATATATGTATATATGTATATATGTATATATGTATATATGTATATATGTATATATGTATATATGTATATATGTATATATGTATATATGTATATATGTATATATGTATATATGTATATATGTATATATGTATATATGTATATATGTATATATGTATATATGTTATATATGTATATATGTATATATGTATATATGTATATATGTATATATGTATATATGTATATATGTATATATGTATATATGTATATATGTATATATGTATATATGTATATATGTATATATGTATATATGTATATATGTATATATGTATATATGTTATATATGTATATATGTATATATGTATATATGTATATATGTATATATGTATATATGTATATATGTATATATGTATATATGTATATATGTATATATGTATATATGTATATATGTATATATGTATATATGTATATATGTATATATGTATATATGTATATATGTATATATGTATATATGTATATATGTATATATGTATATATGTATATATGTATATATGTATATATGTATATATGTATATATGTATATATGTATATATGTATATATGTATATATGTATATATGTATATATGTATATATGTATATATGTATATATGTATATATGTATATATGTATATATGTATATATGTATATATGTATATATGTATATATGTATATATGTATATATGTATATATGTATATATGTATATATGTATATATGTATATATGTATATATGTATATATGTATATATGTATATATGTATATATGTATATATGTATATATGTATATATGTATATATGTATATATGTATATATGTATATATGTATATATGTATATATGTATATATGTATATATGTATATATGTATATATGTATATATGTATATATGTATATATGTATATATGTATATATGTATATATGTATATATGTATATATGTATATATGTATATATGTATATATGTATATATGTATATATGTATATATGTATATATGTATATATGTATATATGTATATATGTATATATGTATATATGTATATATGTATATATGTATATATGTATATATGTATATATGTATATATGTATCTATATATTGTTATAATATCGATAACTATACTAAGGTTCTTTAGAAATGGTCCAAAATTTATTAGAAGAAATACACACTTAATCAAAAACTTGTATCTTAGTAACTGTAATTAAGACTGGTTGATTGAAGTTATGTAAACACTCACTCTATATTTTTATGTCCTTTTTTGATTATAAACGCTTCTGAGGTTTATCAGCCTTGATTATAAACCGTAGATATAAAACTACCCCCTTCTTAATCCTGTTCGTCCCGAACAGTTTCATTGCTTCCATAATATTTGGCAAGGCGGTCAACATGAATTACTTTCATCTTAGTACGTTGGCCCTTTTGAATCCGGTAGATGACATCATTGATCCTTTTAATAATTCTATATGGTCCTTCCCAATCTTGTTGAAATTTAGGTGATTTCCCAATTTTACGTTGTGGATTGTAGAACCACACCAAATCATTTTCTTTAAACTCTTTCATATTTGATTGGCGATCATACCGAGTTTTCATTCTGTCGCTGGCTGCTTTGATCCTATTTCGGGCTACGAAATGAATTTCATTTAACCGAGCCCGCAATTGTGCGGCATACTCGCTTTCCGATTCTACTTTGTCTCCCGGACTTCCAAACATAAGATCACAAGGAAGTCGTATCTCCCGTCCAAATAACATTTTACTTGGGGTGGCCTTCGTCGTGTTGTGAACCGATCCTCTGTAAGCCATCAAAAATAACGGAATGTGTTTATCCCAATCAACTTGGTTTTCACCGACCATCTTAGACAAGTGCTGTTGAATAGTTCGATTAAATCGTTCCACCATACCGTCAGACTGAGGATGAAGGGGAGTTGTGCGGGTTTTATGTATGCCTAAAACACGGCACATTTCTCTAAACAATTGTGAATCGAAGTTCCTGCCCTGATCTGAATGGAGCTCCATTGGTACTCCATAGCGACTAGCCCAGCCATCAACAACAACGTTGGCAACTGTCACTGCTTCTTGATTATGTATAGCAAAAACCTCTGGCCATTTTGTAAAATAATCTATGACCACAAGAATGTACTTATTGCCAGATTTTGACACTGGAAATGGACCTGCTAAATCTATAGCAATTCTTTCAAAAGGGGAACCTACATTGTACTGTTGTAAATGGCCCTTTGTTTTAGCGTGTGGTCCTTTACTAGCGGCACAGGTATCGCATTTTTGACACCATTCCTCTACATCCATTTTACAGTATACCCAATAAAATCTTTGGCGGATCTTGTCCAACGTTTTATTCATCCCTAGATGTCCCCCTGATACTCCGGAGTGCATTTGTTGGAGAACTTCTGGCACTTTTACTTTTGGAATGATTAATTGCAAAACATTGGTGAAACCATCAGTGCTTTCCCAAATTCTTTTTAGAGATCCGTTCACAACCCTTAGAGAGTCCCATTGTGCCCAATACGATTTAGTAGCAGGACTCAATTCAGAAATCTCTTGCCAGTCAGGCTTCTTCCCTTCTTCCATCCATCTCAAAATCGGTCCTATATCATCATCTTTTAATTGTTCGTCTCGAATCACATCATCTGACCAAGTGTCGTCAATTTGAAACCGTACCTGAAAACACTGATTATTTATTTCCTTCCCCTCCATGCGAATGCAATACTTACATTCATCATTGCAAGGTCGTCGTGACAGTGCGTCAGCATTTTTGTGCTGTTCACCCTTCCGATGCTGATTTTCAAACTCGTATGATTGTAAACGTTCGATCCACCTAGCCACTTGTTCTTCTGGATTTTTAAAATTTAAAAGCCATTTCAAAGCAGCATGATCCGTTCTCAACAAAAACTTTTGACCATATAAATACTTGTGAAAGTGCTTAATAGAATCAACGATTGCTAATAACTCACGTCTGGTGACGCAATAATTGCGCTCCGGTTTCGACAAAGTTCTGCTATAATAAGCTATAACCTTTTCATTGCCGTCAACAATTTGATTAGCACTGCCCCTATTCCTTCATTACTTGCATCTGTGTCTAATACAAAATCTTTTCCAGGGATTGGATACGACAGAACTGGCGTCAAACTCAAAGCTGTTTTTAACTGTTCGAACGCCTGTTGATTTGCCTCTGACCAATCAAACGGTGCATTCTTTTCTGTAAGCTTATATAATTTTTTTGCAATGCTGGAAAAGTTGGCTACAAATCGTCGATAATATGTGCACAAACCAAGAAAGCTTCTTAATTCTTGAGAATTTCTCGGAACCGGCCAATGGTTAACCGCTTCAATTTTCTCAGGGTCGGTTCCTACCCCTTCGGCAGAAACTATATGACCAAGATATTTCACCTTGCTTTTAAAAAGTGCACACTTTGCCGGATTTAGCTTCATACCAGCATCCCGGATCCTTTGGAAAACTTCTCCAAGATTGTGTAGATGCTCTTCAAACGTCTTTCCAACAACAATAATGTCGTCCAAATAAACAAGACACGTTCTCCAATTTAATCCTTGTAACACATACTCCATAAGTCGCTCGAAAGTTGCTGGTGCGTTGCACAAGCCAAATGGCATCACTGTAAATTGCCACAATCCTTCACCTATTGAAAAGGCAGTTTTCTCGCGATCCTGGGGATGTATTCCCACCTGCCAATATCCGCTCTTAAGTTCTAAAGTAGAAAACATTCGAGATCCCGCAAGTGTATCGATGGTGTCATCGATTCTGGGCAGAGGGTAACTATCTTTTTGAGTGACCTCGTTTAACATTCTGTAGTCGACACAAAAACGTAGCGAATTATCCTTCTTCTTAACAAGTACTACCGGTGAACTCCATGGACTATTGGATGGTTCAATAACTCCTTGTTTCTTCATCTTTTCCAGCATCTTTCTAGCTTCCTCTCGCTTTGCGAGTGGAAGCCTTCGTGGCAGTTGACGAATGGGCTCTGTATTACCAGTTCGAATTCGGTGTTCAACGATCTTTGTTTTTCCATTGTCTTCTTCGTCAATAGCTATTATATCACAATACTCTTCAATCAACTTTTCCGCTTTGACATAGTCCATTGCTTCAAGCAGTGCCTGAATTTGCGAGTACTTCATTCCTTTTTTATTATTATTTCTACCAATCACCGTGTTACATGCCAATATGTGGTCGACTGGGCTGCACACCGCAATTTCGTCACCCTTTGTTAGTCGCTTGTCGCATTCTGTCACATTCATAACTCTGACTGGCACGTAGCTTCCTGACTTCGTTCGTACCAGTGTTTTTCCGATTAATAATCCATGTTTTTCAACTCCGTTCAGGGGCTCGATGAACCCAACAACTCTTGAGTTCTTATCGTTTTCTATTTTTGCCCAAACCAAAGATTCCGACTGAGCAGGTACAACGATGCTCTTTGTTACCAATACTCGTTTCACCGAAATCATTTCGCCTTTATAATAAACAGGTATTTCCAAATCCCCCTGTTTAAATGTTCCCATTTTTAAGTCCAATGCAAAACCATGTGCTTTCATAAAGTCAAGCCCAAGTAGACACTCTTCTTCTATGTCGGCAACCAAAAACTGATGCTGAAAGGTTCTATTTCCCAGCCTAATTTCAGTTTGAATTTTACCAACTACTGGGACAAGCTCCCCAGTTGCAGTCTTGAGACGAATGTCATTTCCACTTTGCAAAACTTCTCCTTTTGCTAAACAAGGCCTTATAATTGAACAAGAAGCTCCAGTATCAATGATAAGTTTACAGTTACTTATTCCTAGTCTGCCCTCCACAAATATACTTGTCCCTTTCTTCAAAATAGAAATTGGTACCACTTTATAAGGTAAAATATCGTTTATTGTAACAGAGTCTGGATTTTGTTTGCTGGAACGGGCCACTATGGGTCTTGCTTGTCTGACATCATCGTGCTTTTTGAAGTCCCCTTGCTTTCGTTGCCCGTGTCTAAACATCTGGAATCTACAGTCTCTCTGTAGATGTCCCAACCCATCGCAATTCCAGCAACGCGGTGAGTTGTTATTCTTTTTCCAGCTAGGCCTTTCATCCATAATTCTTCGGACTCGATCATCCAGGTCATCTTCTTCGATTCCCACCTTTCTTACCCGATGAGACCTATCAGATAATTCTTCAGAGGCTTCATAATTCAAGGCAAATGCCAAGGCCTCACTGGGACCAGCTAATCGGGCGACTCTAAGAGCTTTTTGGGTTTCGGAGTTCTTCAAGGCCGCTATGAATCCATCCGCAATAATTGTATTAAGGACATTTCGAGGGCACATGGGATATCCCAGATTGGCGAGTCGTTCTATATCCGCTTCCAGCTGTTGCAAGCTTTCTTCGGGTTTCTGGCGTCGACTCTTGAGTTGAGCTCGAAAAATTTCTGGCGCGTGTTGATTACCGAATCTGCTCTCAAGAACCTTCACGATTGCATCGTAATCATCTCTATCTGCAATAAGCTCGAGAAGCTGTAAAGCTTCTCCTCTCAAAGAAAATACCAGATTTTCCGCCTTCTGCTGGCTGGTTAACCAGTTATTTTTCCTGGCAGCAATTTCAAATTGAGCTTTGTAGACGGACCATGACACAGTGCCATCAAAAGCCGGGGTCTTAACATGCTCAACAGAATGAATTTTTTCTTTGGCTTGGCAACCAGTCTGTCCTTGTTTGACCAGATTGTTCAATTTTATATCCAGGTTGCTCTCGATTCTCTTCTCGATTTCCTTGGTATTCTCTTCTACCAATTTTTCCAGGTTATTAACTCTTTTCTCAACATCTGTTAATCTAAGCTGACCTTCGAGAATTAATTCTTTTATTCCTTCCATAACGGCTTTGGTTTCTTTTTGCGCTGATCTGTTTTCCTCCTGTGCTGCTCTGTTTTCCTCCTGTGCTGCTCTGTTCTCCTCCGTTATCTTGTTCAGAAAATTTGTTAATTCCTCATCCATATCAAATTCGAATTCGTCTGCATCCAGACCTTGGCTTTCCAATGTCATTCGGAGGCGATCCACGAGTTCAGACTTTTTTCCTTTGTCATTGAGTTCTCGTTTTTTTAGTTCCCGCCTCAATTCACGCAGAGAGAGTATGTATGTATGTAGAATCGGATCTAGGGGGGGAACTGAGAGCGAAAAAATGAGCGGGAAAGCGACAGGGAACGGATAACGACCTGGAGCGGGAGCGCAAGCGGGAAGGAAACGGGAGCGAAAAAAACCCATTAGGTAAACCTCTCGCTCGCTCCCATTTCCTTCTCCGCTTTCCCGTTCCCGCTCGTTTTTCCGCTCCCGGTTGCTTTCCCGCTCCCGGTAGCTTTCCCGTTCTCGGTCGCTTTCCCTTTCGATCGAGAACGGGAATGGGAGAGCAAGCATGAGCGAGAACGGGAGAGCAAGCGTGAGCGGGAACGGGAAAGGCGACCGGGAACGGGAAAGGGAACGGGAGAGGAAACAGGAGCGGAAAAACGACCGGAAGCTGGAAAGCGGCCGGGAACGGGAAAGCGACCGAGAACGGGAAAGCAAACGGGAACGGGAAAGCAAGCGGGGAAGGAAACCTGAGCGAGAGAGACAAACATTAGAAAAACCTCTAAAAACCCCGGGCAACGCCGGGCACCCCCGCTAGTATATATATATGTATGACTGTCTGTATGTATGTTGTTTATGCATTGCTAAACCATTCATCCAACCATAATGAAATTTTTACACAACCTTGAGAGTCATTCGGAGAAAATCATTGTGAAAAACTTTAAATCGGTCACAAAGTGAGCGGAGTGGAGCGGGAGAGCATGCGGAAACGGAATTCAAAAATGAACAGAAACGGAAATTGGAAAATGAACAAAAACGCCAATTGGAAAATGAGCGGAAACGGAAACGGGAAAACAAGCAGTAAAAGAAAAACAACTGAAAGCAAAAGAGTAAGCGGGTAAAAAAGCAACAGGAAACGGAAAAACAAAAAAGAACGGGAAAGCATCCGTGATCGGAAAAACGACCGGAAGCTGGAAAACAACCGAGATCGGGAAAGTGACCGGTAACGGGAGAGCAAGCAAGAATGGGAAAGCAACCGGGAACGGTTGAGCAAGTGTGGAAGGAAACGGGAGCGAGAGAGACAAACATTAGAAAAACCTCTAAAAACCCCGGGCAACGCCGGGTACCCCGCTAGTTGGTATATAAGATAAAGTAATGTAGCAAAGTAAAAATAATGAATAAGTAAGCCATCAAAATCAAGTTTTTTACACAAATCCCTTATATTTCTGGATTTGTCAGTTTTTCATTTAGTACAATTTTTTTTAACTTTTTTTTTATTTGTTTATTCAAACATTTTTTTAATTAAATTTAATTTTTTTCAAATTCCTTATATTTATTTCACCGCAAGACTTGCTTGCTTTAATGTTTGCAAACCTTGAATGTAAAAATTAACTAAATTTCCGTCATCCAATCGGGCCGAAATTGTAATTATAGTTTTTGCTTTTTATTTTAATACCTACATTCTATTAAAGGTTGCAAATTTTGTGAAAAACATATTTAATTATAATAATTATTATCTTTGTTTTACAAAAACAACAAATTAAATGCAATTATATAAATGTTTACATAAATAAACTCCAACAATGTCGTTCTAAAAAAATATTTTTCAACCTGGCGACTAGATGGGCGGCAACTAGTTGGGCTAGCGATTAGTTGGGCGGCGACTAGTTGGGCTGGCGACTAGTTGGGCGGCGACAAGTTGGGCTAGCGACTAGTTGGGCGGCGACTAGTTGGGCAACGACTAGTTGGCAGCGACTAGATGGCCTGCTCCGATTTTGGGAACCTGGGGCAGCGTCTTGCGTTAGCAAATAGGTAGTATGTTTTGTATAATTTCAGTTTATTGATTTTTATTTAAAAACATTAAAATATTTGTAAAGCCATCTATTTTGTTTTTTCATTTCATCAGTGTAACCTAAAAAACATGGTACTCACAAAACATTGATCAAAGTTACTACCAAACTAGAGCCTTGCACGTTCGGTGCGGGACTTCATGTAAGGGTTATCAAACGGATCGGGCCAGACCAAAATTAGCATAGGCCGAGGCTATTGAGCTGAGCCATGGATTTTGTGGTAATAAAAATAAACAAGACCGGGCTTAGGATTTTGTATCTATATAACAGGTCAGGTTTACAAAAATCTGTGCAAGGATTTGAGATAAGCACAATTGATAAGGCTGCTTACACCAATAATAACACAAGTTTAAAAAATAGGTCAAGACAATCAAGCAACTGCAGTGGCGTAGCTAGAGTTTTTGGCACCCTGAGGACGTCTAAGGAATACGCCCCTAGAAAATCATATGTGTAAATTTTTCCACCAAACAAAGCTGATGATTAGGGGAAGCAATGGTATTAGGTACTTTTCCAAAATTTTTGTGAAAACCTTTAACACTTGCCTCCAAAATTAGCTGATGAACGGGGACACACACTGTGGGTTTTTCCATAAATCCTTCACTGGCTACAACTTACTTTTTTCAAGTCGCAGTTTTTTTTTGAAAAAAAAGTGTATGAAGTTTTGATAAATTTTTTAAAAATTATCTACAACTACCCCCACTCCCGCTCTCTGCTAATTTGGAAGAATAATATAGCATCAGAAAAATAAAATTTTGGAAGCTGTGTTTTATCAAATGTTTTGCCCCCTCCCCCCACCCCAAGGTTTTGCTGAAATGACGCCCTTGATCAGTCGGCAAATTTGTTTAGGCTTTTAAAACCAGATCTTGCTTTTCCTGAGACATGGTCACAAGAAATAGAAAAATGGAACAAAAATTGGCCTAAAAATGTGACTACAAGAAACTTACAGAATCACTCATCAAAATTTTTTCCGCGCCGAGGCGCCTCAAGACATGACTGCAAAGTACCTACATGCGGACAAAATCGTTTTTCGCACTTGGTTTACTCCACATCCAGACATCCACAGCAAGATTCCAGTGGAACCTTTGTAGATTATGCAGCGCTGGGATGCATCTGGACATCAAAACGTTTTTCTAGCATTTAAATAAATAAAGTTGGCAATTAAATCTTCTCAATATTCTGTTATTTTCGTTGTACATAGCCTCTATTCATTGCTTACAATCTTTGCCGTTGACAGCTTCATCGTAGCTTTCAGGCTCGTTCATTTTTATCAGATACGCTTCAGCTACTGTAACATAATCTTCATATCTTTTTGGCTTTGCTAACAATGGTCTGTTTTTCAGTTTACGAGATACAGGTTCATTTTCTGCTTCTTTAGTTTTATTTACTGTCATCATTAACTTCTTGATGTTCAACTTCATCATTAACTCTTTAGCGTTCTACTTCACTAATTTCTCTACCTGGTGCTTGATCAACTGAAATTGGCAATTCAATGCAATCATTGCAGTCTTTCAGTTTCTCTTGAAACACAAAATCTCTGGAAGGAACTATCTTATGCGATAACGTTCATCTCCGTCGTAACCAACAGGATAACCTTCAACCGCTTTCTTATCCATCTTACGACGTTTAAGTCTGGAGTGTAAACATAGCAATCTGAACCAATGACACTAAAATGTTTGATTCCCGGCTTCTTTCCTGTCCACACTTTCCACGGTGTTTTATCCTTTTTTAGTAATTTTGCTGTTATTTTCAGGTCGTAAACTGCTGTTAGACACAGTTCTGCCCACAAGCTTGTTGAATAATCAACATCTGAGTTTGAATATTTCAGCGTTCTGACCATCTCAACAATAGTTCTGTTATATCTTTCAACGGCTCCATTTTGCTGTGGTGTACATGGTGCTGTGAGTTGCTGGGTACGTAGAAGTCTTCTCACCTCTACATCAGAGGCGTGGATTGTGGAGGGCTGAGGGGGGCCATGGCCCCCTCAAGATTTTTCCACCAAATAGAAAAAATATCTTTTCTAGCTAATCCATGATCGAGTATTTAGATTAGTTGATAAAAACAGTATTTATCATACTTTTTGAATTATATTACTTATAATCTACTGCTAATATTTTTCAATCTTTTAGTGCTTAGTTTCTCGCACCTCTTACTTTTTTCATATCTTTCCATTTCTTTTTTTCTTCTCTGGATTCCACTTAGATATAGGATGATTTTTAAAATTTGCTTACTAATGTTTAAAATAAAAAATTGCTCTTCTCCACTCTTCTTTTCTGTTAAGCATTCTTTTGCTAAACACTCTTTTTCCTACTCTGGTCCCTTTCTCTGAAACTTTCTTCATACTTAATTACTAAATCTACTTCTCTCAGTTTTCCGTCGGGGCTTAAAACTTATCTGTTTTATAAGTTCGTGTCCGAGCGCTATTGAACGCCAAGGAAATGGCGCTATAGAAATTTAATCGATTGATTGATTGATTGCTTTCTTTCGGTCCATCCAATCGAACTCGTATGAAATTTAGACTCGTGAATCTGCCCTAGCTTAAGGAACAATTAGCATATTCTTATCCTACCCGGTTGCTTGAGCTCTCTCACCAAGATTTTTCAAATTCATTTTAAATTATTTTTATTAGCTCACACACGATTGAGTATTTAGATTAGTTGATGAAAGCAATATTTATCATACTTGTTGAATAATATCCAGTTACTTTGCTATTATTTTTCAATCTTTTAGTACCTTTAGTCTATTTTATTTTGTTGATTCAGTGGACAATTTTCTAAAAATGAAAGAACGTCGATACCCTTTGTTACATTCATAATTTAAACGCTTTTTGTCTGCATTCAATATTAAATAAAAGTTAACAATTTTAAACTGTTTTTAACTAATATGATGATTTACATGAACATGCAACATACAAATGTATATTGGGATGGTCATGTTTGTTTGAAGATTTTCTGGGTTTGAGTCGAAAAATCTTCGCCCCCCTCAACATTTTGCTGAATCCACGCCTCTGCTCTACATTGTCAAACTCACCACTATTGTCACTAAGCAATTCCATGATTTTATGACCATCATTCTTGATTTTGACATGCATGACTTTAGGTGCTTCAAATATTTCTGATTTGTTCTTCAAAAAATATGAATCTTATCTTGCTGTAGTGATCTTTAAACACTAAAAATAACGATACTTTTAAAAAATTACATTAAATGGTCTACAAACATAAGCTGAACTTGGTTGGGCTTGGTTGGAGCATCTTTAGTTTCAAATTTCAATCTGTGTACTTCACCTTAAATGCATTCTTCACGAAATTAACTTTTTTCAAGCTTTGAGTCAGTACCTAATTTTTAGTTCTTAAAAACCTTAAATTAACCCTAACCCTAACAGCTAACCGTAACCGTAACCCTAACACCAAACCCTAATCCTAACACTAAACACTAACCCTAACCATTACTTTAACCCAAACACTAAACCCTAACCCTAACCTCAAATCTTACCCTAACAATAAACCTTAACCCAGTGCCTAACCACAAACCCTAACCCACACCTTAACCCAAACCTTAACCTTAACCATAATCCTACCCCTAACACCAACTCTAACCCTAACACTAAACCTTAACCTTAGGCCTAGTGCCTAACCACAAACCCTAACCCAAACCTTAACCCAAACTTTAACCTTAACCATAATCCTACACCTAACACCAACTGCTCACCGTAACTTTAACCCTAACCCTAACCATAACAACAAACCCTAATACTAACATTAACCATTACCATATCCCTAACAAAAAAGCCTAACCCTAATCCTACACCAAACCCTAACCTAACCCTAACTCTAACACCAAAGCCTAACACAAATGGAACTAAAACTCAAAAAGCAAGCATCGTCACATCTGGGTATGAATGGTACATACCACACCAGAATTGGGTGAGCAATTTTTTATTAAACAAGTTACGTGCCGAGGAATCATTCTGAAAATCCAAGAATTCCTCTTGTAATTCATCGGAATTGCTGGCTACATCAAGGGAATCAGAGAATGGATTTCGTGTTAATGAAAATGCCAACTCAGGGAAGTAACGTTAGAATTCGTTTTCAAGGGATTCGAGATGCCCAATAATCTCTTCTTTCAAATTTTCATTCATTTCACTTTCAGATTTATCTACCATACTGCAGAGTTTTTCAAACATGGCAATGTTTCCAAGATTTATTTTTCTTCGCCAATTTTGCAGCATGGATAAAAATGCCCCGAGATTATCGTGAAATGTCCCTTGATAAGGCAGTCAGTTAAAAATTAACTAAAAAATATATAACAAATTTCCAAAACATAACAAATATATATATATATAAGTATATGTATAAGACTCTACTAGGAATCGAACCCACGTGTCTACGGCAACACCGCCTCGCCTAAATGCAAGCGCTCTTACCAACTGAGCCACCAACCATCACCAAAAAATCATGGCTAGAAGTCTCAGTGTTTCGGAGCTACTTAACATTAGACTACGACTATGATAGGCTCAGAACTCCTTACTTCGGCTCGACTCGACAGCTAGTCTGCTGCCAGATAGGTAATTTTTTTGCGAAGTGAAACACTGCGTTGAAATGTTTCAAGAGCCTACAAATAGGATGACTAACTGTCACCACAAGTAACGCAAGTATTTATAAGACTCTACTAGGAATATATATATATATATCTATATATATATAAAAGAACATGTCCTGACTGACTGACTGACTGACTGACTGACTGACTGACTGACTGACTGACTGATAATCAACGCCGAACTCAAACGCCTCATCCTAGGAACGTGAAATTTGGAACTTATATTACTTTTATAGCGTAAACATCCGCTAAGAAAGGATTTTTGAAAATTTTGCTCCTGAGGGGAAAAAACTGGAAAACAAACTTTTTTCTAAAACAATGTATATCTCGAAAACCAAAAATGAGGAGATTTTGAAATTTGGTATATAGATTCTCTTTGAAAAATAAAAAGATACGTGTTTCACCATTTTTTGAAAATTCGGTTTCCCGGACCTCAAATGTGGGTTGGAAAATTGGGTTATTTGGTTTTTAAAGTAGCTTCTACTCAAAAACTGTTAATGCTACAGAGTAAAAATTAGTATTTATTTTTTACTCTAAAAATAATGAAATACGTGTTTTAGCATTTTTTGAAAATTTGGTTTCCAGGACTTCAAATGTGGGGTGGAAAATAAGGCTAATTGTCTTTTATAGTAACTGCTACTCGAAAACAATAAATACCACAGATGTAAAAATTATTATTTAGTTTCTTTTCTAAAAATAAAGATATACGTGTTTCACCATTTTTTACAAATTTGGTTTCCCGGACCTCAAATGTGGGTTGGAAAATTGGGTTATTTGGTTTTTAAAGTAGCTGCTACTCAAAAACTGTTAATGCTACAGAAGTAAAAATTAGTATTTAGTTTCTACTCCAAAAATAATAAAATACGTGTTTTAGCATTTTTTAAAAATTTGGTTTCCAGGACCTCAAATGTGGGGTGGAAATAAGGGTTATTTGATTTCAAAATAACTGCTACTCAAAAACTGTAAGTGCTACAAATGTAAAAATTAGTATTTTGAAGTTTTGTGCCGGTTAAAAGTAACAAAGTCCAGTTTATCATCGGCCGGGCCAAGCCGTTATTTTAGAGTCTTCACACGGGCCAGGCCAAACCTTAAATTAAAGTGGGACGGGCCGAGATTTTTCACCAAGTATATAGATATTTTAGTGATTTTAGGGTCTTCAGTTTGGCCGGGCCAAACCTGAGGTCAAGGTGGGACGGGCCGAAGTTTTTCATCAAGTATATAGAACTTCTAGGCCTGTAAAAATGGGCCGGGCCTAATTCAGACGGGCTGTGCCGGGCCAGGAGTTTGGGTTTTTGAAACGGGCTGGGCTAATTTGTCGACGGGCCGAGCCGAGACCTAAAAAAATGATCTCTACTATGGATGCACGGTTCAAACTCTCTAATTTCATGCGAGCGAAGCCGCTACGGGCACTGCTAGTCTATATATATAAAAGAACATGTCCTGACTGACTGACTGACTGACTGACTGACTGACTGACTGACTGACTGACTGACTGACTGACTGACTGACTGACTGACTGACTGACTGACTGACTGACTGACTGACTGACTGACTGACTGACTGACTGACTGACTGACTGACTGACTGACTGACTGACTGACTGACTGACTGACTGACTGACTGACTGACTGACTGACTGACTGACTGACTGACTGACTGACTGACTGACTGACTGACTGACTGACTGACAGATGACTGACTGATAATCAACGCCGAGCTCAAACGCCTCATCCTAGGAACGTGAAATTTGGAACTTATATTACTTTTATAGCGTAAACATCCGCTAAGAAAGGATTTTTTAAAATTTTGCTCCTGAGGGGAAGAAACTGGAAAACAAACTTTTTTCTAAAACAATGTATGTCTCGAAAACCAAAAATGAGGAGATTTTGAAATTTGGTATATGGATTCTTCTTAAAAAATAAAAAGATACGTGTTTCACCATTTTTTGAAAATTCGGTTTCCCGGACCTCAAATGTGGGTTAGAAAATTGGGTTATTTGGTTTTTAAAGTAGCTGCAACTCAAAAACTGTGAATGCTACAGGAGTAAAAATTAGTATTTAGTTTTTACTCCAAAAATAATGAAATACGTGTTTTAGCATTTTTTGAAAATTTGATTTCCAGGACTTCAAATGTGGGGTGGAAAATAGGGTTATTTGTTTTTTAAAGTAACTGCTACTCAAAAACTGTAAAAACCACAGATTTAAAAATTAGTATTTAGTTTCTATTCTAAAAATAAAGATATATGGGTTTCACCATTTTTTATAAATTTGGTTTCCAGGACCTCAAATGTGGGGTGGAAAATTGGGTTACTTGGTTTTTAAAGTAACTGCTACTCAAAAACTGTAAATGCTACAAAAGTAAAAATTAGTATTTAGTTTCTACTCAAAAAATAATGATATAAGTGTTTCAACATTTTTTAAAAAATTTGGTTTCAAGGACCTCAAATGTGGGGTGGAAATAAGGGTTATTTGATTTCAAAATAACTGCTACTCAAAAACTGTAAGTGCTACAAATGTAAAAATTAGTATTTTGAAGGTTTGTGCCGGTTAAAAGTAGCTAAGTCCAGTTTATCACCGGTTGGGCCAAGCCGTTGTTTTAGAGTCTTCACACGGGCCAGGCCAAACCGTAAATCAAAGTGGGACGGGCCGAGGTTTATCACCAAGTATATAGATATTTTAGTGATTTTAGGGTCTTCAGTTGGGGCGGGCCAAACCTGAAGTCAAGGTGGGACGGGCCGAAGTTTTTCATCAAGTATATAGAACTTCTAGGCCTGTAAGAATGGGCCGGGCCTAATTCAAACGGGCTGTTCCGGGCCAGGAGTTTAGGTTTTTAAAACGGGCTGGGCTAAGTTGTCGACGGGCCGAGCCGAGACCTAAAAAATTGATCTCTACTATGGATGCACAGTTCAAACTCTCTAATTTCATGCGAGCGAAGCCGCTACGGGCACTGCTAGTATATATATATATATATATGTATAAAGTTTTGACAATAAAGTTTTGTGCACTGATGACTGTGTAGTTAATTCGGGAAGAAAATTTAGACGGTTTGAAGCAGTAGCAAAGAAATGGTGTGGTAGAAAATGGGCCGTAGCATTTAATAGAGCGTGTTTATGCGAGAATTTGATACCCAAATACTGTCAATATATATATATATATATATATATATATATATATATATATATATATATATATATATATATATATATATATATATATATATATATATATATATATATATATATATATATATATATATATATATATATATACATATATATATATATATACATATATATATACATATATATATATATATACATATATATATATATATACATATATATATATATATATATATATATATATATATATATATATATATTTATATATATATATATATATATATATATATATATACATATATATATATATATATATACATATATATATATATATATACATATATATATATATATATATATATATATATATATATATATATATATATATATATATATATATTCTGAAACTTTTCAATAAACGTTTAAATTGATTAAAAACCAGACGTGAATAAAAACTATTAGTTTCCAGTAATTAGTTTTATTTAGATTTTGGTGAAAAGAGCGATTGATTACAGTCACAAACAGTTTTATTTATAGTTAACATTGGTGATGTACAGAACTGTGATCTCAGTTTTTTTTAAATAGTTTAAATATTTCCAAATAAGCTAAAAGTCAACTTGCCCCATCGTCAACTTGCTCCGCCTTCCCCTGTTCGTTTCCTTTCCCTGAAGTTGGTTAAGCCTGTTTTGCTGTTCTAATATATCTCAATCTGTTAGATATGCCACTCAACCAAGCTTTGTCGTTAATGTATACCAAAAGATTATGTTTCCCTTGTATTTCTAGGAACTTGATCTGAATCCGTGTCATTGTAGGGGGATGTGGGCACATTGATTTCTTTTGAGGTTTTTGGGCGATAACAGTCAAGCCATTTAAAAAATCTACTTGTTTTTTTTTTTTTAATTTCATAGAGAAACATCTCCTCTATGTATTGAATTCAGTTTGAAATTTTATAATGCAAGAGAACTATTGTTGAGTTGAACTTTGGTGGAAGCCCTAAAAAAGATCAAAGTATCCCATATACGGAGTACTATGATCCCCTCATGGGACACATTGATTCTAGGTATAATTCAATATGATCCCACATTTAATTATCTCAAAAAACACAATAAAATAGGTATAATAGCTTTTATTATTAATAATAATCATTTAAGTTGTATAAATTCAACACAGGTTCTGAAAAATAGATAAATCAAATGGAAAGACTAAGTGACGACTGACTCGAGCACAAAGCTGTCCATGGGCTGGGTTGATCCATGGTTTGGATTGGGTTGGATCGGGTTGGGTTGGGTCAAGAATTTTCAACTTGAGGTGGGCTGGGTTCGGCTGGGTCGACTTGAGAATTTGTATAAAAAATCGAAATATTATTTTAGAACGTCATTGGATGCGGAAAATAAACCACCCTCAAAGAGAGCCTGCATTGATCCGTTTGCCAACTTTCGAGATGGCATGTCAAAATCTGGAGTCTAATCTGGTGCTGTAGTGGTAGTGCACTCAGGCAAAGATGACTTATCAACGTACAAGGCAATGCGAGTGCCAATGGACCACTTCAATTTTAAAAACAACATAGCAACACATTGCCACTTGTCTATTTTGCATCTCAGCGAGTTTAGCTCAGTCTCAGCAGGACATTTTTTTGTGGGACACACAATAACTGACATAATGTCAAGCCTATCTACAGAACAAGTGAATCAAAAAACAAAGTTTTTTAAAAACACTCTTTTATATAATCGATTGTGTAGGCCACATTCTGTTACATAAACAACAAACATATTAGGTAAGACAATAAATAGTTCGACAAAAATATCACAAATAATTCTTTAATTAAATTTTGTCAAATCGATCCGAATATTTGATAGAATGCATTGTTAATCAGTTTGGATGTATGTTTAAATTTTGAAGTCTTTAGCTCATCGGGAAGTTAGTTTAAAATCGATTGCGAAATTTGACGACAGACAGATAGATAGACAGACCGACAGACCGACAGATAGACAGAGAAGTCAAGTTAAGTAAAAGTGTGTAAATAGGACTAAAATTAGAAGGAAAACAAATAAAGACCATAAACAATTATGCATTGCATTTTTATTTAGAAATTATTACGTTATTGCCAAAAAATCAATGTGTCCCAAAGATCAAATAGTTATTTTTTACAGTTATTTAAGTTCAATAATTTCAAAAAACTATTTAAAAATGGCTTGTAGTGAATTTTTGACTATTTAAGTTGGCGACCCCATAGAGAACAAGTCGCGACCCCCGGATGCGAATATACAAACAGCCTCGGAAACTTCCACTTGCATATTAATTAGTGTGCTATATATAGAACAGCACTGGCGATGTTAATTCTGCACTAGTCGTCAATGGAAATGCCAATCACGTGCTTAGTGTATTTTTGAAATGTTTACTGCGCTCAACTGCTCTGCACTAAATTTTTTCTCCGAAACACTTGTCATTAAAGTTAAAGTTCACTAAAACTTGGGTTTTCAAATTTTGCAGACGACTCAAAACTATGTTCGAGGGTCCCCAACAAAGAAGCCAAAGTATGGCTAAGAAATGAGTTATCTTGAACTTCTACTCATCTACTCTAATGGTTTACTCAAGTTTACTGTTACTGTTTAAGCCACTAAGCTGACAGCCAAGCTACTGAAAAATCTCTGCTTAAGGGTCACTTTCAACTTTTGAAGATAATTATATCCATAAACTTTTTCTTAAAATTATTTTTTTGGGTAGGGACTCTAGTCTATATACACCATTGATATATACTATCAATGATATACACAGTATTCTAGATGAGGTTTGACCATAATCAATCCAGTACCACTAGTAAACGCTTGAACCTTGCTTAGTTAAGTAGTTTTTTTAAATCCATCAACAGCTTCAAAATAATGCTTTGAAAGATTGGATTTCAACTTTATTTTGTAGTGGTTGTCACACTGAACCACTTTAAACCATGTTATGTTAAATTTCATTCTGTAGCTATTCTATCTATACCACTTGAAATCTTGTTATGCTATATTCTTGTTTTAAGCTAAACACATCTATAACCTGTTTAACACAGTAATAGTTATTTAAAGTTTTACTTTGAAATGAATCGATTTAGAAATGTTCCTAATTTCAAAGGAATTCTGAAGACATAGACAATGAAGCACTGCTTTATATTTCCTTGTCATAATTTTCAAAATGAAGATAGAAACAATATAACATTTATAAAACAACTTATACCACTCTCCTAAATACTTGATATGTAAACATGACAAATATGAGAAACTTTTAAATGACTATAAAAATGAGAACCCAATAAAAAACATTGCACAAAAAACAGTAAAGATTCAAAACAAAGTTATTACACTAATAGAACTTATGCAATACTTGATATATATATATACACCACTCTCCTAAATACTTGATATGTAAGCATGACAAATATGACAAACTTTTAAATGACTATAAAAATGAGAACCCAATAAAAAAATTGCACAAAAAACAGTAAAGAACCAAAGAAAGTTATTACACTAATAGAACAACTTATGCAATATTGGATATATATATACATATATACATATATATATATATATATATATATATATATATATATATATATATATATATATATATATATATATACAATCATGAAAAACATACGTAACTTTCAAATGACTATGGAATTTATAATTTTTTTTGAAACCAGTAAAGAACAAACACGCAAATAAAACCAATAATAGAACACTAATAGAACAATATTTTGTTATTACATTATTTCACAGGGATATTGTGAGTCATAAACAATTGTTCGTGGTCGTTTCTGAGGAGGTCGTATCTTGACTCTCAAGCTGGTTTTACACCCGGTGTGTCTACGAACCCCTAACTTACCATTTCTAACATTATGTATACAATGCATTGTTCAGTTCAACAGAAGCTTTCTTCCAGAACACTTTTGGCTGTTTCGAATATTAAACTGCACTCTGCTCTTTTTATGAAATTCAGTCAACCAGGTATCAAATTCATTTTCATCTTTCAAGTTGACATGGAATGTGGATTCAAATGACAACTCTTCATGACTGTTAAATGAAATGACTTTATATTGGAACTGAGCTTCGGTTGGAAGGACCTGAATAGATAAAAACTTAACATTCAAGTTCTATTGTTTCAAGTTATGATTAATTACAATATCGATGAGCAAGAATAAATATACAGCACTTTACCATTTTTTATAAGATAAAAAACTTGCACATCTATTGTCTCTTGCTATTTACCCTGGCCTAAGGTCAAGAAAGAAAGGCAAAGAGGGAAAATGGTAAGGAGATAGTTATGTTGTGCATTTAACTATAACATGGCTGTTAATTTTGCCAACCATACCAGTTTTCTAGGCCCTATTGTTGCTACTTACCTTTGAAAGTGGTTCTGGGAAGTCCACTTGTTTGATCTGAGCTTGCAGTTGCTCACTTGTACCACCAGCTGCTTCTGACTGATGTGCCTGTAATATTGTTTATCACTGGTATCAACATTTTTAGTTGAGCTTAATGACAAATTATATCAATAGGCGTCATAGTCTTGTTGTTATTGTTGATACTTACTTTTGAAAGTGGTTCTGGGGAAAGAGTAGCAGCTGACACTTCAAAGTTAGGATCAACTTCTGGCTGACATGGCTGTGCAATATTGTGTATTATAAAATTAATTGTTGAGAGTATTTGACGCAAGAAACTTATCAGCATTGGAACAGATATAATAACAATTATAATAACCGAAACACGCACCAACGGCTTTTTCTTTAACAGCTTCAATCGAAGACGATTTCGCACGTTGTTATTAATACTATTCATTTTTTTAATCGAAGGCGAACCCACTCAAACAAAAATTTTTGGCGGGTTTCGGGAAGCTCAGTCTAATATATAGCACACTCTAATTAGTATGCATGTGGAAGCGTTCACGACTTAAATTAGGTGAAACTTTCACTCAGTCTATATATAGCACACTAATTAATATGCAAGTGGAAGTTTCCGAGGCGGATTGTATATTCGCCCCCCGGATATAGGCTGGGAACCACGTGAGCTTGCCGTTATATTTAGTGGAATGCCTTGGGTTTCGTTTGATGTGTTAGTTTAACGTAAGGTAATAAAAACGCTTAATTATAATTATTAAAAAAATATAATTGCAAAATTTTTAATTACTTTGATAAATAAAAGATTATTAAATTTCCTGATCTATTAACATAGATAGTCTATGTCTATTAAGTTTGCGTTTTCATTGAGTATTAAAGCTTGCACATCACTACTAGATCTCAATCTCAAGCATAAAAAAACTTTGTGTTGACAACAACGCACGCTTTGAAAGCGTGAGCCAGCCAGAGTTCAGTAGTCGAAAATTTTAAAAAATGATTGTTTTCGGGATCAAAAGAAGTTAAATGATATATTTAAAAAATTGGTTTGGAGTTTTTTTTCATTTTTTGCAGTTAAAAGGGATTTAAAAAAGAAATTAAAAGGATAACTTATTTAAAATAAAAAGTGAAAATTTATTTTACACAATGTCTGATGAATACATGAAAGCACCTCTTGTTATATGGGTTATTTTTTTTAGTTATTTGTTCGTATAATTTATATTTTTAAAATAGAAATTAATTTTTATTATTGCAAAAATTAATTATTTCAATTTTGTTTTTATCAATGTTTATTAATTGAGTTATTTTTCTAATTTTGATAGTTTTATCCTACAAATGTGAGCTTTTGTTTTTTTATAGCTTCAAACCTTCAGTGTGGAAACAATTTCTTATGCTGAGATCATCGATGGATATATTTTAAATGAAGTTTTGCAACAAATGTTAGTACAGTTAATGAACTTATTTTTTATTTTATATAATCCATAATTAATAAATTTTATTGTTTTGTAAAACTGGCAAAATAGATGAATACTTTTGAGATGATAAAGCTATTTTTTAGTGACAACAAATGTGGTTTGGAAGGAGTAGTGAACAAAATTCAAGATGTAAACGATAAAGTACACAACTGGGAAATATTTCTAAAAAATGTTCGCTCCTTTTATCAGGTGTGCATTTTCAAATAATTGTAATTTTAAACTATTAGAATGTTACAGCAATGAAATAAATGAGATTTACAATTGTGCTTATTAGAAAGTTATTATTCAAGAATTGAATATTTGATTGGGTTTTCTATTCTTAACATTTTCTTCTGCTTCTTGTTAATTTATTCTTCTAAATGATCTTCTGTATGTTGAATCAGTTGAATCACTTTTTGTTTGAATTGATCTGAAGTGTGAAGTTGTGTGTGTGTGTGGGCATTTGAATATTCATTTTTTTAACTTTTTCTTTGAACTTCTCAAGCAAAATTTATTTTTATTTTATTGCTAAAATTTGCATGTCGAAACCCGTTAGTAGTTTATCATGAACTATTTCAATTCCCTCTTTCTTGGAGGGTCAGTCAAATTATCTGATAAGAATTTTATTAGTGCGGGCCTCACTTTAAATCGCTCTGTATTTTGTTTCATGCCTTTTGTATTTTGTTTTAACTAATCACACTAAATTATAATTCACTTCATGTCATAATTCACATTCAGTCATAAATCAAATTCAATTTGTCAGCATTTTCTATCTTATGTATCATAATTATTGTAATGTTAAAAACCCTACTAAGATTTAACAGTTTCAACTTCTAAGTTTCAACAGTTTCAATTGATTTATAAAACAAAACCCTTATTGGGAGTTATTTTTAAATGTTCACTCTTAATAACATTTTTGAGTTTATTTTTAGAGATATAATTGCCTCCAAGTAAAAAATTGTTTCTTTGTTGTTGGTTCCAACATACTCTGACTGTTTTTTCTTTTAACTTTTTAATTTTTTTTCTTCTAACTTTTTAGTTTATTTTTAATTTCACCATATCTTCTATGTGCTCTTTACGATTCTGCTAGCCTACAAACCTACTGCCGGTTCGACTATGATTTATGAAAATGGTACTAATAGTGTATAGAGTTATGATGATGATGATACAAACAGTGGCACAGGTGCTTTTCAAAATATTTAAGTTGAGAAATTGTTTCTTTGTAATCTGTGAATCACTCACTGACATTCCCTTCTCATATGTGCACAGGAAGTTCTACAGCAGTACATCATTCTGAAGCCACCAGACATATTCATCATCTGCTACCAACCAGACACTGGTCAGTCTTGTGTGTGTACATTACTGTACATAATTATTTAGACGTATATCTATTATATAAAGTTGAATTGCTTGTATACATGCAATGTAAAGGATCTTGTCACGTTGTTTTTCGTGTTTGGTCAGGTTTCTTATGTAATGTTTGATAATTGTTTACCTATTTCAACCGATGTTCTATAAATTGTGTATACTGTTAGGATTATTTATATTATTATTTTTAACTGAACAACTTCATCATATTAAACTGATCACCCACCCATGTCGCTCGCTTCCACAACTGACCGCTGACTTAATGCATACCTTGAGGCAATAAGACTTATTAGCATTCCCATAATTGTTTACCTATTTCAACCGATGTTCTATAAATTGTGTATACGAGAGCTGTTATATTAACTAGAATGTACTACTGTTACACGGACATCATCCATTAAATTTTCTTCAATATATTACTGTACATGCACTGCATACGCGCCTTGCCTGCCTGCCTCTCAATTGAACAGTCCTCGTTGTATAATAATTATTATTATTACTACTGTTAGGATTATTTATATTATTATTTTTAACTGAACAACTTCATCATATTAAACTGATCACCCACCCATGTCGCTCGCTTCCACAACTGACCGCTGACTTAATGCATACCTTGAGGCAATAAGACTTATTAGCATTCCCATAATCAGCGTTGCATTTAATAGGAATAATTTTAAGGTTTTATTCCACTTCCCTGTGCCTTCCTACCAGATGCATTTAGTAATTAGTTGTTAATATGATCCGAACCTCTCCCGAGTGTCCGTGCACTAACCTGTGCAATGCGTGTGTGTGTGTGTGTGTCGGTATGAGCACGATCTGCATTTAAATTAAATAACGTTACACCTTGGTCATGTAACCCTGTAGAGATTGTTTCCAAGTTTCATTTCTTATTACAAGCGAAATTATTAAATATCTACTACATTCCACATAAACTTGGCTTCACGTGCATAATTCTTGCATAATTCATGACCTCTCTCTCTCTCCCTTTCTCTCCCCTCTCTCTTTCTCTCTCCCCTCTCTCAACCTTTCTGTTCGATGTTCATTTCCTACTAGATGACTGCAGCGTGTCATCCTATGAAAACCTCATATTTTTTCCTTGAAGCCAAGAATATTATTTTCATATTTAACGCCCGAGTTGAGTTGCTTTCAAGTTTGAAGTTGGATGAATCATCTGCTTTCATTCACTTTTTTCTAAACTCTCTAGTGAACCATCTCCTTTTTTTTCTTTCTTTCAATCTCACGTAATTGTGCATTGATTGAAATAAATGCTGAATTTTATATGTATAGAAATAGTAATCAATTTATTAAAAACGTCCAATAACTATTTAAAACATAAATGAAAACTTCGTGGTTCTCTCAGGGAGGATGGTGGATGCAACCCCCCCCCCCACCAGATTATCAATACATTTTTTTTAGGTGTGATACCCAGTTTTTTTTTTATAAAATGGTCATAGTAGTTGGAAGTAAAATTTATGGAAAAAGTACAGTCATCAGCTTTTTTGGAAGGAAAAAGTGTATAAGATTTTGGAAATTTTTTTACCCCCCTCCCGTTCATCAGCTTTTTTGGGAGGAAAAATATGTATAAGGTTTTGGAAAATGTTTGTAATGATGTACTTGCATCCCCTTCCCACCAGGAATTCTTGTATCAGCAACTGGGTATTCTGTATGTTATATTTTAACACAAAAAGTCACATCACATTTTTATTTAATATAAATCATAATTTCATTTATATTCCTCATAGTGCTGGAGAGATAATTGACTTGTTTAATAAACACAGATCCGAGCATCATATACAAAACACTAAAACACCATACACTATCTTGTCTTCTTCCTGCAGCTTCGGCAAAGACCCAAGTAGATGTAGCTCTTCTGCTGTTGTTGGGGTGTGCAGTGCAATGTGAGGATAGAGAAAGTCATGTTGATACCATCAAGGGGTTGAGTGAGGAAGTACAACATTCCATTATGCAGTACATCAAAGAGGTAGACATTTTTTTTTACTCTCAGTTTCCATGTTGCTAGAACAGAACTACTCATTTATTTGCTTTACAAAATTTTTGTGATTTTATCAAGTTTATTACAATTTTTTTAAAAAATAAATAAAAAAGTAGGTAAAAAAGTGAATTTTTAAATTTCATGACTATAAAGTATCATAATAATAATAATAATAATAATAATAATAATAATAATAATAATAATAATAATCTATATATATAAAAATCTCGTGTCATAGTGTTTGAAATTGAACTCCTCCGAAATGGCTGAACCGATTTTTATGAACATTTTTGTGTACATTTGGCAGATCTGAGGAGAGGTCCATGGCTATTTAAAATATTTTTTTTAATTATTTAAAAAAGTTATTTTGGAAAAACAAAAAGGTGCAAATATGTCCTTTTTATAGGAAAATGCAACAGATGGACAGTCATATATATATATATATATATATGTATGTATATGTATATATATATATATATATATATATATATATATATATATATATATATATATATATATATATATATATATATATAAAGTTTGATCAATGATTTATATTTATACTGTTTCCTATAAAAGAGTATTTTTAACTGTCTGAGATTGAAAATGTTTATCTTCTTGCATTTTGAGGTCAAATTTCAGGTAAACTGCGGTACAATACTGTAGAAATGGCAGCGTTTGTTACTCCCAATGTTCCACTAATGACTGATGAACAAAGAATCATTTACGACTGCATTATACTGGCAGTTTTGGAAAAACAAGGTGGATTCTTTTTTTTGATGCACCAGGTGGAACTGGGAAAACATTTCTCTAATTCTCGCCTAAATACGATCAAATAATGGCATAGCTTTGGCCGTTGATTGGTCTGGCATTGCAGCAACTTTATTGGATTGAGGCACTTAAGCAATGTGCAACAAAAAAAAGCAATCATCCATGGCCACAGTGCTGAATCATGAGTGGCTGGCAGAAAGAATTATTTTGCAGCAAAAAATGTGGATGTCATGATTTAAATTTTAAGATACAGCAGTTGTTGCCAGGCGAATTGGTGTCATACAAATCGATTGATACAGTTTGCGATGCCAGCGAAGCCGTAAATTATCCAACAGAGTTTTTGAACTCATTGGATTTACCAGGCATGTCACCGCATCATCTACAACTTAAAGTTGGATCTCCGGTTATTCTACTTTGGAATTTGAACCCACCGCGGCTGTGCAATGGCACACGATTAGTAATTAAAAAATTGATGAAAAACATTGTCGAAGCCAGTATTTTGAATGGCAAGTTCTGAGGCGAAAGTGTTTTGCTGCCACGGATCCCAATAATTTTTACAGAAGTGCATATTGAATTCAAATGAATTCAATTTCCAATTAGATTGGCATTCGCAATGACAATTAATAAGTCGCAAGGCCAAACAATGTCTGTTTGTGGCTTAGATTTGGGCACGCCATTACCTATACGTGGCATGTTCATGCGAGGGCAAACCATCCAGTTTGTTCGTGTTGGTTAAAGATGGTCTGACAAAAAACATTGTTTTTTTTTTAAATTGACAGAATTTGTACATTAAACTTTTAATGTACAAAAAACTAAAATACTTTATAAGGCAAAACAACGTTTGCTGGGTCAGCTAGTAATAATAATAAAAATCTGTTTAATATTTTGTTAGTTGTTTTGATTACATTTTATTAGTAAATAATATTACTCAAATGAAATATACCTAATATCCTCATCGGATATGTAATAAAGAGTTCTTATTTTTGGAGGCGATTTTTTTTATTTAAAATAGTATTTAAGAAATAAATTATAAAAAAATATAATAAGGGTTTTTAAATACTTTCATTATTATGTTTATATATAAAGTCTTGTTATCGTTTCAAGTCAGAATATTGTTACACCAGTTCAACTTTCTTCTAACTTTACTGACACTGTCAAAACATCACCATCTTTTAGTATGCAACAGCAACTTAATTACTTAGCATGTAATTTTTTAATTATCTTTCAGTCAATTCTCTTGCTTGTCCTGGTTTGGGCTTTGAAATGTAGCAGAACATTTCTATTGTTTCTTTTTTGTTAAGATTTTATATGGACAATTTTGTAGCTAAGCTGAGTTTTTTATTTGTCTATTTCTGACTGAAGCGGTGTATTCCAGTCGATGAACCTCCCACCCACTCCCCAACCTTACCCACTCCCATCCTCTCACCCACTCCCCGTTGCATCAAACTGGAAGTCATTTTAGGAATTGTTTAATCTCTTTGTGTGGACATCGGTGCAGAATTTATGAATTATGTCTAATTCTATTAATATACATTAATATACACACACTGTTTAGTTTAGAGCATATGATTTCTACAAAATATCTTTATTGGTAGAGTAGAAGTTTTATGAACACACACATAACTTTAGTGACTTTTATTCACACATAATTCATTCTTTTAACTAACTCAAGTACATTTTCACCGCTCAATCATACAAAAACCTCTTCTAATTAGTTAAACAGTTTTTTCCTTCTCTCTCTCACTTTCTCTCACTATCACTCTCACCCTCTCTTTTTTTCTTTGTTGCTCTCTCTCTCTCTCTCTCTTTCTGTCTCTCCCTCCCTCTTTTTTCTCTATCTCATTTTACAGTTCGTTTAAGCTAAAATTAAATTTTCTTGGGGTCTTCTTATATATTGCTGTCGTGTGGAAACCATTTCTTTTTTCTTTCAATGAGTAACTAAAATTCATGATTATCTGACTGGTGTATAAATTTAAATAAAAAACATGATGTAACAAGTAATTTAAACAATTATGTAACTGAACTGGACCATCGTAGATTGTAATTGGTCTGCTTTTATGGTGTTGAAATCTTTCAGAATACAGTTGCAGCTCTGCGACAATTGTTACTATTATAATTATACTAATAATATACAACAAAAATCGTTATTCATACTTCCTATCATCAATCTAACTGGATTGATTTCATCACACACGCATGCATCCAGATAACAGATTTCTCCAAGGCCGTCCTAAACGTGAACATTCCCTTGAAAGACATCGATGACTCATCTCTTACAGTGTATACCCATCTCAACAGTCTCATCAATCAAAGGGATTCTTACATACAGGTGGCCATTCTGCATTTCCTTGCGGAATATTTTTTTTATTTGTACCATGTTCTGTTGTTTATTTTCTTCAGGTGGCCTTGATATTATTTAAACGTTTTTTATTCTTTTTTATGCACTTGAATTCTATCTACACAGAAAAGTTATTGGAAAGTGTAAGGTAATGAGTACACCAAGGTAGATAGACAGGGGTCTTTATGCCCTTTACGGTTCATTGAACATGCTACTGAAGTGCTCAATTAAATAGGTTCATACTGTATAACCTTATGAACCAGTAAATAGGTGCATACTGTGTAACCTTATGAACTAATAAATAGGGGCATATTGTGTAACCTTATGAACTAATAAATAGGTGCATATTGTGTAACCTTATGAACTAATAAATAGGTTCATTCTATATAACCTTATGAACTAATAAATAGGTGCATACTACTATATAACTTTATGAACTAGTACATAGATGCCTACTGTATAACCTTATGAACTAGTAGTTACAATTGGATATTCTATGCACTGGATGATCAAAAGAATGTGGGAATTAATTTTCTTGCATTTTAAGAAAGATTTTAATAAATTGTTTGAATTAGGAAATGAAAAACCTGCACCAAGCATTGTATGCTTTGTCTACTGATGACTATGGAAGAATGTTGATGGATGGTCAGCTGGGACTGAAAAGTCGAGGATCAAACAGACTGTCCTTCATCAATACAGAAATGTCCAGTCTTGTTGGTCAGGCAGAATACAGGGCAGTTCTCAGAAAACTCAAACAGGAACTGTGAGTTGGTTTTTATGTGTGTACCTTGGTTACATTGTATTTTATTTCTATTTTCTAAAATAAAAAACTTATTGCCTTGGTTACATTGTATTTTTCAGCAAGTATTTATTGCTTATTTGTTCTTTATGATTTTTTTAAATATTGAATTTATATTTTATAACATAATGATGAATTATTTATGTTATTTCTATTTTCTAAAATTTATATTTAGATAAAATTATTTGGTGGTGACTATATTGATGATGATGGTGTCTATATTTATGATGATGGTGGTTACTAATAGTAACTTACTATATTGATTTATTGATGGTGAAAGTGGTGGTAGTGGTGGTTTGATTGTTGCTGACTATATTGATGATGCTGACTCTGACTATATTGATGATGGTGGCAATATTAATAGTTTTGTTGTTTAGGTGCTAAATACAATCTTATTTAGAGAAGTACTTGTAACCCCAGAAATGAGATCATTAAGTATTTAGATTATGTGAATGAGAAAAAAGCTATGGCATATTTTGGTTCATCCACTGCTGCTATAGAATCATTTTCTGGTAATTAACAGTTATTATATTGTGTGTATTTGTAAATAGGCGGTACCCCTGTACCAGTTGGCCCTACTTCATTTTGATCTTTGTTGTATAAATTGGAAGCCCCTTGCCTTAGATGCTGATGAATTTAGAGTAGTAATTTTTTTTGCTTTTTGGAAATGAACTGTTAGACGTGGTTATGCTGTTATAGTAAATCACGAAAAGTTATTCTACATGAATGTGCATCTACATCTGATACTGGATGAAATGCTGAATTTATTGCATGAGTCAAAATGATGTTTTTGGAGATCAAAATCTTGTAATGTGATATTGTGATCTATTTATTATAGAATTGTTTATTTTAATATATTTTTTAATATTTATCATTATTATTTATTAATAATAACATTTTTTTTTCAAAGCACGGACAAAAGCGACCTCATAATTGAATTAGAAGATGAATTAGATATTTTCAGAAAAGAAATTCAAAAACTTAAAATTGAGGTTTTTGTCAACCCTTTTTTTATAATTTTTTCATTTCTCCACAATTTTTTAAACTTCTTATTTGCCACCTTAGAATTTTGACCTGACTCAACAATCAAGAATGGGAAAGTTTTATAGAGACGAGTTAGATATTTATAAAGAGAAGGTGAGAATCTTTCATTGTCCATCTGGATAAATTGTTTGTAATTTATTACATATGTAATTTCAACTATTATTTATCAGTATAAGAAGGTAACTTGTAATGTTTATTAACTTGCAAATACACATGTGTATTGAGTGTTTTCACACACACAGACATATATATATATATATATATATATATATATTAAATTATATACATGCATATTAATGTATAAAAATGCTTATTAAATGTATAAAAATGTATATTAATCTATAGACATGTATATTAAATGTATATTTGTATAACTGTATTGAATGTAAAAATGTATATTAAATGTATGTTAGATGTATAAACATTTATATTAGATGTATAAACATGTATGTTAATGTAAAATGTATATACATAATTGTATATAATATTTGTATATACATGCATATTAATGTATAGACATTAATATTAAGTGTATAAACAACTGTATTGACTGTAAAAATGTATATTAGATGTATAAACATGTATGTTAATGTAAAATGATGTATACACATTAGACATGTATATTAAATGTTTATGGCTGCTTCTTTTTATTGCTTTATGATGGTTCTGCAGGTGAAAATATAAAACAAAGGAGGATATAACTTGCAATATTTTTAATTCTTATTAAGCTCACACTGCAAATATTAGAATTTATATAACTTAACTAGCGGGGTTACCCGGCGTTGCTCGGGGTTTTTTTATCGTTTTTCTCTAGCTCCCGTTTAATTCCCCGTTTTCTCTCTCACTCCTGGTCGCTTTCCCGTTCCCACTTGCTCTCTCACTCCTGGTCGCTTTCCCGCTCCCGGTCACTTTCCCGATTCCGGTCGCTTTCCCGCCCCATCTATCTCTTAATAATTTGTAATAACGCGCAATCGGTCACATTATGCAAGACTGGGAAGCAAGTCATGGACTTCTTAATATTAAGAAGTCCATTAGCAGGTAATGCCTGTTACGCAATAGTAAACAGTGCTTCGAAAACTTATGCAATGATCATGTATAGGCACTTTTGGCCCGGAAGGTTTTTTGGCCCCCTGAGCCGGGGGATCAGAGAAGGAGTCCAAACCTTCTTAACATTTTCCCCTTCTTAACTTTCCAGGCCAAAAGTTCCTATGTACGACCATCGAAGGTAATTGCGTAATAAAATTTAAATTTTGTTTAAGTAACAACGTTTGAAGGCTTCAAGCAACTTTTAGCAAATCTATTTTACATTTTATGGGCTAAAATAAGTTATGAAAGAGTGGAAAAGAAAAAATGAGCGCGAACGGAAACGGGAGAGCAAGCGGGAACGGAAACAGGAGAGCAAGCGGGGAAGGAAACGGGAGCAAGAGAGAAAAATGATAAAAAACCTCTGAAAACACCGAGCAACGCCGGGTAACCCCGCTAGTATATATATATATATATATAGTTCCCGCTCGCTCACCCGCTCCGTTCCGCTCATTTTGTGACGGATTTCAAATTTTTTCTCTATATTTGATTCCCCTTGACTCTCAAGGTTGTGTGAAAAATTCATTACGATCAGATGAATGGTGTAGCAATGCATAAAGAACATACATACAAACATTCATTTTTATATATATAGATAATGTTTAATTAAATAGTCAGAAACTGTAGAGAAATTGGAAAAAGAAGTACAAAGATACAAGGAGCAAATGGTAGAATTTGATTTCCTCAAGGACAGAGTGGAAGAGCTTAAAGTTGACAATTGCGTGTTGATGGACAATAAAAAGGCTTTGGAAGATCAAGTGGAAACATTAAAAATGAGAAGTCAGATGATGTTTGATGCTGAAGTTGAACTTGTTAAATGTAGAAAGGCTCTGCAAGATGCTTATAAGGTTTTATTGAGTTTTTTTACACTGTTTGTTTGCTTTGTAAAAATTGTTTTTTAGGTTTTAAATGTTTTTATTTTATTTATTTTTAAACACTTTTGGTTTTTAATTTTTTATTAATTATTATTAGTTTTTTTATATACAAAAAAGTAAAGGTTTTCATCTATTAATTTTTATTTAGTTGTATGGATTGTCTTAAATTGGAAAATAAAACGAAGTGATAAATAATTGTATTTATCTTTTGTTGGTATCGTCTAAGTAGTGGATGTTTTTGTAGGATTTTTCATGTTTTAAAATTTCCTTGGATGACTTTAATAATATCGTTGTGTTTTTTTTTCTATTCAATCGCTTAGATGCAGGAAGAAGATCAACTAAAACTGAGAAATTTGACCGAAAAAATTGAGCATTTAGAGAGAGAAAAAGAAGCAAGAAAAAGAGTTTCATTCATGGAGGAAAGCTTCCAATCTCCACGTATTGGTCAAATCGATATCAATGGATCAGGTTATTTTAAGTTTTTTATCAGAAAAATAATATTTTTTCAAATATTCACTGTTATTATTTCTTGTTACGTGTTGGGAAATCAGTTATTATTTCTACAGAGATTATTCTTTGATTGTATTATTAATTTTTTATATAGTTTAGAATATTTATTATGTAATAATACTAATTGAATAATTTATTTCAGGTGTTATTGGCTCGTTAGCAGATCAATTGTTACAAGCTAGTCAGTCTCAGATTCTTTCACTTGAAGCAAAACTGCAAAAAATGGAACTTGAAATGGAACACAAGTTTTACTTTTCTGAGAATATCTTGAAAGCATTTGATCTGGATAAAGTGAAAATAAAAAGTGAAATCAAAAAAAGCAGTTTCAGCGACGAAAGCTCCGATCGGGTTGATGAAGATGATGGTGATCTGGTATTAACAAGAGAAAGTTTAGAGAAAGAAATGTTAAGGAGAGTCAAACTGCTCAAAGAGGACAATGAGCAACTGAAAAATCAACTTCACTCTTGTAATGTTTTATTGGAATCTAGTCGAGACAAAATAAAATCTCTTGAATTTACGAACGTTAAATTGTCATCTGATAAGCAGGAGATTTCGTTGCAGTTTGAGGCCAGCGAGAGAAGGTCGAAGAATTTGATTGAGGAAAGAGAAAGACTCGAATCCGAGCTGCTCGAGTTGAGAAAGATGGCTGATTTTTGTTTGAATAAAACGAGAGATCTTGAAAGTTGTTTGGACGAGGTCAGGTCAAAAGATGAAGCACTTTTTGATGAACGGAATGAATTTGAAAAAGAAGCTAAGAAGCTGAGGTTGCTTGCGAAAGAAAAATCTTTAATCATTGAAGAACTGGAGAATAATATAAGTGATATGCAACTGCAAATTATAGGTTAGTGTGATATTAACTAAGTTTCTTCTTTTATATTAAGAAGTTTTCTTGAACAAAAAAGAAAATTTATGAGTATTAATTTTTAATTTTTTTTCATATTTTCAAGATTTAAGGAAAACATTAGAAAGTAAGCAGGAATTAGAAGGAAGATTACATGAGATGGAACAAGAAGTCCAGACATTTTATCAGAATGGAAACCTTGACAAGAAACTAATTGCATCTCTAAAAGAAGTTAGAATATTTTCTATTTGCAAAATGGTGACATAATTACAAGTTGAATATTAATTCCAGTAATTTAGTCCAAATTATATTCTGTAAAGTTCATAACATGATTTTAATTAAAATATATTAATGTTAGAGATGACCTGTCAAAAATGACAGACTTTAAAAAATTGACATATATAAAATTATTGTTGTTTTGCTATTGCAGCAAAGTTCTAATGTATATAAATACGTACAGATATTGGAAATTATGTATGTTGATAATTTAAAATATATTAATTTGCAGGAATTAGTGAATGAGAAAATTAAAACGCAAAACCTGAATGAAGATCTTTTGAAGATAAATAAAAAATGTGAAGCTTACATAACCGGAGAAATGATTCATCCAAAGCACAGGTGATATTTTGTTTTGAAATAAAAGAATTGAGATAAAAGTTGTAATTTGGCGCCATTTTATAGCTGGGCTGTCACAATAGCGCCAAGCTGGACTTGTACATATAAGAGACTTGTATGCATAGGACTTCACAGTTTTATCTGCCATCTGCATGTCTTCGTGTTGTTTTAAATGTCTATTAAGCTCTGGAAACAATGGCATGATTCATAGAAATGATGACATTGTATATTGAAACCATGACATGTTTCATTGACACCATGTCTCAACTTTCCAATTCAATGATTTTTTATAGGCTGACAGAAAAATTATATGCAGAAAAACTCGTAGAAGTTGAAGCCAAACAGAAAAAGCTTGACAAACTCCAAGATAGGTTGTTGTTATTAAATGTGCTCCAATTATTATTGAGGTTATTAAATTTGTATTTGATTAATAATTGAATTTGAAAATAATTATAAATGTAGTTTGGATGAGAGCAAGGGAGTTATTGAAAAATTGCAAAATGAGTTGAGCTCATCGATTAAAAGAGAAGAAACCAATAGTACAAAAGACAGGTTCAGTTTTCAGCATTTTTGTTTAGTTTGAATTTACTTTAAATTACCAATTTAATTTATTTTATAGAACGTTAATAGTAACTCAAAGATATGGTCAGTCTCAAAGTGCTACTCAAGAGATTCTAAAACTGAAGGAGAATGTAACTAAAGTCGAACATCAGGTGTGAAATAATTATTATTATTATTTTATTTATAATTATGTGAAACAATTATTATTATTTTGTTTATAATTATGCAAAATAATTATTATTATTTTGTTTATAAAAGTTTATAGTCCTTTACACCACCAGGTGTTTTAAGACTCAAATAGAAGTATGTAGGAAATACGGAAGTAGATCCTGTCATGTATCATAATTTGATCTTCCCTCCTCCTTTATCAAGGCCTGGGACTGGCTCGCAGAAACAAAGTGGATTTTATATAAAAATTTGCTTATTGTCATTTATATTTATTCTTTAGAGAGATGAACTGCTGCAAGAAAATTCCACTTTACGACAACAAATAGAATCCTTCGAAATGTCTTCCAGTCACCAACAATCCTTAATTGATCAATCATATTTAGAGTCCTTAGAAATTCAACTTCAAAAGAACCAATCACTGCTTGCCAACATGCAAGTTGAACATGCCACCAATCAAATGCAGAAATCAGCCTTTGAAAACCAGGTCACACAACTCAAAGTTTCTCTGGCAGAGATGGAATCCAAGGTGGAATGTTTGACAACTGAACGTCACTCCCTGGAAGATAATTGCAGAGCTCTCCAGAAGTTACACGACAAATTGGGTGTTGAATACGAAAGACTGCAAGAAGAACACGGCTCGCTCAAAGGTGTTCATCGACTTCTTAAAACCGATTTGAAGTCTGCAAAAGAGAAGATTCTGTCTCAGGTCTTTATTTATTTCATAGTTTAGATTGTTTTCTTTTTTTTTAAAGTTTGAAATTGTTTAACATGGCTTTAGTTGGTAGGCTTCTAGTACACGAATCACTTATTTACTTTTTCCTACTTGTGAGCCATTTATGGGTGCCTACCCCGCACCCCTGATGACTCTGGCGATGCTGGCATGATTCAAACTGCCAACTCTCAGATCTTACCGCTGCACCACCAGCGTTCTTCTTGTTTTCTTAAAATTGTAAGGTTTTGTATAATAAAAAAAACAGTGTTTTTAATTTGTAGGAAAAATCTTTGGGAAAGTTCAAAAACTGTCAGTCAGAGAGCACCGTAGCAAATTTGAAAGATGAAAATGTTCAATTAATGACTGCAGTTGAAAGTCTGGAAAATGATAACAAGAATTTATCGGTTGATTTGAGAAAGAGCAGAGTGGAGATCACACGACTCAAGGAAACTGTACATCATCTCCAGAAACAAGCCAATGATGACAGGTCTATCATTGTGAATCTCAATTCTGAAATTGAAAGACTTCGCAGAATTGAACATGTTAGATTTTGTTTTAGAATCAATCTATTATGCTGATGTTGCATGTGTAAATAAAATGACAAATAAATCAGTTCATTTTATTATGTTCTGCATTAATAAACAATTTACTTGAAGAAAACATAAGTTGAGTAATTTTTGAGTTGAATGATTTTGTTTATAAAATAGATGTACAACAGAACAGAAGAAGAGAATCAAATATTGAACGACCAGTTAAGAATGTACAAAAGTAGTTTAGAAGATTCAAATGACACGAGTACTGAGAATCAGCAGCAGCAAAAGTCATTAATGTTTGTACATTTTTTTTTCATAATGTTTGTACATTTTTTCTTCATAATGTTTGTACATTTTTTCTTCATTAATGTTTGTACATTTTTTCTTCATAAGTTATTTAGTTGAAAATAATTAGTAATTGCATTAATTATTTTAAAATAATTACATTTTATGAATAATCATTTCAATAATTGAATGATAATATATTTGCCGTTATATGTTTCTTATGTACTTCAATCTAATTCGAGATATAGATCGTCTTTTTCCAAATTCGAGGCTCTGGTGGCAGAGCGGTAGAGCGTTCGCCTGTCGATCGTTAGGTCGGCAGTTCAAACCTCGCCGGCGTCACCAGCGTAACTCCCTTAAGCAAGGAGTTTACTCGCATTAGCTAAAGGGGTAGGCGCCTATAAATGGCTGCCTCTGCAAGTACCCCCCCTCTCTCGCCTTGAGCAAGACTTGTCTTGATAAGGCGTATGCTAAATCTCAATAAAAAAATAAAAAAATTCGACTTTATTCAATAATACGTGCAGGCCTTTATTTGTATTCTAACATTCCAATGACCATATTTCTACTAATGAATTTGTTGTTCTTCAAAATATAGCTCAAATGGTTTGTTACTGATTTGCAATTGATTCAATCAATTTTGTGGTTAAATAAAATATTTATTAAATTAAATTATTTAACATAAATAACAAAATAATCACTTTAACACAAAGAAATTATAATCTTATGTGAAATGAGTTGCTCAAATATTGGGGTTGAAATTTCTTATAAGAAACCCTTTAGCAGATCAATTTTAATGAATTTCTTGAATTCTAGTTGCATTTTGATTTTTTTGTTTTGTATCTAATGTTTTTTTTATTCTATATATCTCATTAAATATTAAACACAGTTAAAGTGGTTTTAAAAACATTATTTTATAGAGAAAGGCTGTCTGAAATGAAAGGAAAGTCATCAAAAAGTGAAGGACAAAATGAAAAAAATAAGAAAAAGTTAGATGTTATATAATGATATATCGTTTATTTATATTATGATATTTTATTTATTTATATTATGATATATCATTTATTTATATTATGATATTTTTTATTTATATTGTGATGCATTTTTACATTTTATTTTACTTACAGAATCAAAAAATCGCAATCAATCCAAGAGGTTTGTTTATTTTGTTTATTTTTAATGTTTTCGTAATGTTGTAAACTTTCAAGGGAAATCTCAAGATGACTTTTTGTCAATTGTAAGTTCCCTTGTTTTGTTTAAAGAGAAAATCTTCAGACCAATCAGAAGACTCGAAGAAAGATTACATTTCTTGTAGCCCTCTAAGTGAGTCATCAATATTTTATGTTTTGTTAGAAAAACTATAAAAGATTCAAAATTGTATTGCAACCTCATAGCTTTCACATATCAAATTTGTAGATTTTTGTAGACTTTCCATTTCTAACAGTATTTTTCTAATAATTTGTGTATAAAATATTCATGTTGAGGTAAAAATTGTTGTGTTTTAATGTTTTCGTGATGTCGTAAACTTTCAAGGGAAATCTCAAGATGACTTTTTGTCAATTGAAAATTCACCTGTTTGTGTAGAAAGTCAGTCCATTTCACCTTTTGAAAACACACGATTTGGAGATTGGAAGAAAAAGACAGGTCTGGATGTTTGTTTTTGTGACATTTGAAATTAAATTACGATTATAATTCATTTTTGTTAATTTTATTAGCTTATAATTGAGTTTTAATTATTTTCTTTTTCAATGTTCTGTGTTGTTTATTCAGTATTCAGGATAAATAAGCTAGTTGAGACTGGTCAACAGACATGTGAATGTGAGTTCCAGAATTTTATTTCCATTAAGTTATAAAATTAATTTTTTAATAATTTATAATATATTTATATATTGTTTGTTTTCTTTTATAAAATATTTTCTTAGTTATTGTATACAAGATTATTGATTTTCTAATATAATATTATATTTATATGTTTAAATTATTTAAAAAAAAACTTATAAGTATGACTTTATTACAATGTCTTGCAGCAAATGACAAGACAGAGTCAACATCTAAAAAGAAATCTAAAAGGAACAAATTAAATGGGAATGATGAAGAAACTATAACACTCAATCAGTTCCTTAGCGAATGCAATCAATCTCCAAAATCAAGAGTATGAGTTTCATGTGTTCTTGTTCAGTGTTGTGCTTGCAATGCAGTAGTTAATATTCATTTTATCAATTATAATTGGTGCTTCGATTCTTAAAAGCAAATTAAGATTGATTTATATTACTCCATTTCTCTCAAGCATTGGTCTTAAAAATTATTTCATGAAGGTTTAATTTTCAGATATAATGATAATAAGTTTTGGTAATATGAATATAGGATGTGTCTATTGGTTTACAATATGATGTAAATAATGTTCTTGAGCTAGCTACAATATGATGTAAATAATGTTCTTGAGCTAGCTACAATATGATGTAAATAATGTTCTTGAGCTAGCTACAATATGATGTAAATAATGTTCTTGAGCTAGCTACAATATGATGTAAATAATGTTTTCGAGCTAGCTACAATGTGATGTAAATAATGTTCTTGAGTAAGCTACAATATGATGTAAATAATGTTCTTGAGCTAGCTACAATATGATGTAAATAATGTTCTCGAGCTTGCTACAATATGATGTAAATAAGGTTCTTGAGCTATGCTTTTTTAATTTTTGCTGTTATTTTGTTTTAAAAATCTTTTTTAATTTTAGAGAAAGCTTCTAATACAGAAAAGAGTTGCACTCGATGATGACGTTTTCTGTGATAAAGACCTCCCTCTGGATCCCAGGCCGCCAGTTATTTTTGAAAAATCTCAAACACTCAACAGGAGCTTCAAATCTGAAGGAAGTTTCTTCAATGCAACAGATGATGCTAAGCGACTAACCCATACGTTTGTCAAAACGCCAGATAGCTTGACCCAAATGAGATCAAATTATCAGTCAGGTGAACGTCAGTCGGCAGAAACTGAAAATGACCAATTCACAAGCCCTAGAGGTGGCATCCCAAAATTGTTATTTAATCAATTAGAATCCTCTCAGGCTGGTAGCAGTAAAAAGAAGATATCTGGTTTTTCCAGACAAAAAATTGTCAGAGACCATTCGTCTATTGATGAGCCTGTTCAAAGAAAAATTGAGTTTGATTCTTATGGCTCTAATTCTTCTGAATGCCAACAAAACTGGCTAAACGAAAAAGACCAGTTGGAGTCCGTAGACTATGCTAGATATGAAGGGAATGGTATCAGAACGAATCCTAGGCAAGTTAGAGAAAGAGACTTTGGGAAGCCTATAGTTCCCAGAAAACCTACGACAGTCAGCTCGCCATTGTATGATGAAGAATCACATAAGGTAGATTCAGATGTGACTTATCACAGCAGTCCTGGTGCGGTGAGGAACTTGGTGCAATCTTACCAAAGAAGTGCTTCCTGTTATAACAATCACAATTTTAATAAATTTAGCGACAGTATTTTTTCTAATAACGGTAATAGTAGTCCTAGGATCAGTGATAATAGACCAAAATCTGCTGTAAGCAGCCAAGATAGGGTTCTAGGTAGAAAGTTCACTAGAGAACAGCAGCAGTACATAAAAGAAGAAGGTGTGGAATGTGGTGGTGGACCAAAGATCTGCTTGGTCAGACCAGCCACTGCTTCTCTTTCTAAAAACACAGTCAAATCCTCAGAAATATTTCTACAGGAACAGAGACCTAGAGAAAATACTTGTGAAAATTCTCGACTTAGATCAGGGACTGCAAGTAAATCCAAAGTTGTTTATGAGCAAAGTTACATTTAATTTATTTATAAGAATATTTATATATATCACTCTTGTTAGTTTCAAAAACGAAGTTTTTTGTTTCCCAATGTTTGGAATGTTCAAAGATATTTTTTTTTTATTCATTTTTGTAGATTGTTTTCTGTAAAATTTTTATTTAAATAGTCAATTGTGTAAAGATTAAATTGTTCTATTGTATTTTTGTTTGTTTAATTGTAATTATGATAATGACTTTGTATGTATCTATGAAACTGTCTATAGATTTTACAGTGAAAAAAAGAAAAATTTACTTGAGAAACTTGTGACTTGCTTTTCTGGAACTTCACTATTGGGGCATCAGTTTGTCTTAATGGCAAAACCTTTCAAGCAATGAATTATGAATTCCGTGCATCCACATCTACTAATAAAGCAGCAAACGTTATTATTTCAACGTCGGGTCGTACGTCTAGTTAGTTTAATTTTTATTAGAGTAAAATTTTGATTTTTTTTAATTATACCGCAACTAACTTAATCACAGCCTGTCGGACGACAGGTATAAAAAAGAAAGAAACACAAATATTTGAATCTTAGAAGTAATTTTATTTTTGAAATAAGTGTATATGTATAAGATAAGACTAAGTACCATCAAACATCATTCAAATCGGTGCAGTGATATCAAATTTATTTTGAGTTACAGACTAAACTACAACAAATTATATATTTAATATCTATCTATATATATAAAAATGAATGTTTGTATGTATATAGGTATTGTATTCATGCATTGCTACACCATTCATCCGATCGTAATGAAATTTTCACACAACCTTGAGAGTCAAGGGGAATCAAATATAGAGAAAAAAATTTTGAAATCCGTCACAAAATGAGCGGAGCGGAGCGGGTGAGCGAGCGGGAACTATATATATATATATGTATGTGTTTATGTATGTATGTGTATGTGCATGTATTTGTGTCTGTGTGTGTTTATGTATGTACTAGCGGAGATACCCGGCGTTGCCCGGGTTTTTTATAGGTTTTTCTAATGTTTGTCTCTTTCTCTCCCGTTTCCTTTTCCACCTACTTTCCCACTCCTGTTCGCTTTCCCGTTTTCGGTCGCTTTCCCGCTGCCGGTCGCTTTCCCGCTCCCGGTCGTTTTCCCGTTCCCGGTCGCTGTCCCGTTCCCGCTCACGTTTGCTCTCCCATTCCCGCTCACGCTTGCTTTTCCGTTCCCGCTCGCTGTCCGTTCCGGGTCGCTTTCCCGTTTCTATAATAGACAAACTAACCCACAAACATTCATATATATATATATAGTCTTAGCAAATCTATTTTACGTTTTATAGGCTAACAGAAGTTATGAAAGAATGGAAAAGAGAAAATGAGCGTGAACGGGAACGGGAGAGCAACCGTGACCGGGAATGGGAGAGCAAGCATGACCGGGAATGGGAGAGCAAGCATGACCGGGAACGGGAGAGCAAGCGGGAACGGGAAAGCGACCGGGAACGGGAAAGCGACCGGGAACGGAAAAGCGACCGGGAACGGGAACGCGGAAAGCGACTGGAATCGGGAGAGCAAGCTTGGAAGGAAACGCGAGCAAGAGAGAAAATCGATAACAAAACTTCTGAGCGGGAAAGCGATCGGGAGCTGGAAAACGACCGAGAGCGGAAAAGCGACGAAAACGGGAAAGTGGAGAAGGAAACGGGAGCGAGAGAGACAAACATTAGAAAAACCTCTAAAAACCCCGGGCAACGCCGGGTAACCCCGCTAGTATATATATAAAAATCTCGTTATGAAAAAAGTTGTTTCTTTTAAGTTTAGAGCTGTTTTTCTTCGAGCATGCATAGAAGAATATATATATATATATATATATATATATATATATATATATATATATATATATATATATGGGTTGTAGGCTATTGAGAATATTTTTTAAAATTTATTTAAAAATTTATAATGGAAAACAAAGAGGGGCAATTATGTCCTTTTCATAGGAAAATGCATATATATATATATATATATATATATATATATATATATATATATATATATATATATATATATATATATATATATATATATATATATATATATATATATATATATATGTTTATTTGTCAACATATCTGAATAATGAAATGAAATGTCAACAGGGAGACTACTAATAAGCTGCTTGTAGTGTAGCCACCCTTTACAAAAAGAAACAAAAATCACATAAAAAAAAATCAAATCTAAACACAATGCTCAGTTTTTCAAAGAAACGATTGTAAATTATGTTCACAAATAAATTTCTTGACAAGAATTTTAGAAATGTGAACTGAAGATACACATCTGATGTCTTCTGGTAAAATGTTCCATAATTTTGGTCCAATGAGGTAAACACTTGTAGAAAGTATTTTCAATCTGCAGTAAGGTAAATGAAAGATACCTGTATGTCTTGTTTGTCTATTCTTGAACTGTCTGATTAATTTTAATTGATTTAAGGCCTAATTCATGTTTGAAACATTAAATTCATGTATTGTCATCCAGAATAAAGCTTTCCTGAAAGTTTTAGAGCTCTAGGTGGTCGAAAAGTGGGAAAGCGACCGGGAGCGTGAGAGCAAGCCTGAAAGGAAACGGGAGCGTGAGAGAAAAACAATAGAAAAACCTCTAAAAAGCCCGGGCAGCGCCGGGCAACCCGCTAGTTATATCATAATATTGTACTATTGCATCATCATCGGTATAAGAATCCTTTCAGGTTTGGAAATATGCTTTATCCACGTTATAATTGCCTAAAGTTGCTATGATATCCGAGTTGGTAGAACATTGTCAGACATGTATACGAAAGGTTCGCGGTTCACAGCCCCGCAACTAGACGTCATGCTTTGGGGGGGGCGAGCTATCACTAAAGGGGGGCGAAATGAAAATGGTTAAAACACACTAAAATTATATCGGGAGTTGAAAAGACAATGTAAATATTATATGTAAATCCAAGGTGCATCAGCAACACCCATATTGTTTATTATTTTTATGACTTCATTCTGGATTTCCACGATGTGAACTTTTCATTGGCTGGAATAGATTTGTATATGCCTGGTAATGTTTTTTTTACAACGTATAGCAAAATCTTGCTTTGTTACGGTGATTGGAACTGCATGGATATTAATGATAGTTTAAGATCAGATTAGATTGATCTTTATTCCTGGGCACCTTTGTTAAAAATTTTCCAATATTGCTTTGGTTTCGGGGGAGGGGGTTTATAAAAATAAAATGACAAAAAGTGCATTAAATAAAAATAATCAATATTTATCGTAAGTCTTTGCACTACAGAATTAATTTTCTGTTTTATTTTTCAATTTAAACATAATCTGTAATTTTATATAGGTATACTTAAAGCATCTATTCTGATATTTTAGGTTTTTGACGTTGGAGTGAATCTTTTTTATGGATAGGCCCACTAAACTCAATGAATGATGGTTTAGTGGGCCCCCCTGAAGTGGTGAGTAGTTTAATAAACATGTATGGATAAACTACTTCCGGATAGCCCCTCCCCCCCGTTCATCAGCTATAAGTTTTCTTATGGAAAAAATAAAAAGGTGGCTTTGGAAATTTTTTGAAAAAGCAGCTCCGACTAATCCCCCCGGTCATCAGATTTTTTTTTAAGGAAAAATTAAAGAAAAGCCCCCCCTTGATTTCCAAAATTAAATTTTTTTTTACTTAGAGTTTACTATATAATATGTTAATTTTAACTTTACTTAACCTCGTGATGATTCAATGCGTATTGGAATTCTTTTTGCGTGTGTAGACAATTTTATATCTTAGCTCGATGCTAGATTTACCAATAACTGCAGAGTAATAATTTGTGTATCAGTGTTGGTCCAAAGATTAGCTGTTTTCTGTGCCAAAATACAATAAGAGAACTCGTGGAATTTTACCCTATTAGTGGTATTAATACAATGTTGATTCCCTCACAGCTGTCTACATCAAAGTTATTATTTATTACACAAGATAAAACAAAATTATACCCACCCCATTTTGGACATCTTTTTTACAAATTTTTATTTAGGTTACAATCTCTGTTTGTTTGTGTGTGTGTGTGTGTGTGTGTCTTTCTCTGTACGCAAATCTTGCAAGTGAAATTTAACCAGCATTTTGACTAGCTAGGAAGTTGAAACTTTCAGCACAGCTTTATATTTGATGAAAATACATGATTCAATTTTAAAAAAAAACTTTGAACATCTTTTGCATTTCTAAATTGAATGTATTTGAAATCAAAGTTTGTGTTGAAAAACTTGTTTTTCCTTTACTTGTTTTACTAATCCTGTACTTGCCCCTGCAATATGATTAAATCATTCATCCCCCTTATACCCAGTGGCGCGTGGCGAATATAGAATTTTTTGGTGGGGATTTGCTTCAGAAATTTTTATATTCTCTTCCAAAAAGCTGATAACCGGTAAGGGGTAGTCGTAAGTATTTTTCAAAATTTTTTTCAAAGACTTCTAATTTCTCCTCCCAAAAAAGCTACGGTCGTCTTCTAAAAACAAGGTATTATACCCAAAAAAGCTACGGTCGTCTTCTAAAAACAAGGTATTATACCCAAAAAAATTTCAATTGATACTCTGATGGGGGATGCATTTCCCCATCCTTCTCTGCTTGTACCTACGTATTTATATAAATGTAAAAGGTAATGTGTGTGTGAGAGCATTCGTTTACCACATCCAGGTCGCAGGAGCAATTTTAACAACATTTGGCATGCAGGTTACTTCATTGATAAGAAAATTTTGAAAAATTTAAAAAAAAATCTGTTATTTCTTTGACGTTTCGTTGGCAAAAACGAAAAAAACTAAGCACAAAAAACCCGGACAACACCGAGTAACCCTGTCAGTAAGCTATATAATGGCGGGAAAATTTTGCCCACCCCTGGAAAATGCTGAATTTACGTCCCTGGTTTGCAGTGATGCGTTAATAAGTTAACCGCATTGGATACACAATACACTATATTGCTGGTGTGTTGATAGATACCCAACAATCCAAATTTTGTGACTATTCCTGAATACGCTGCTTTAGCCAGTTATGTACATGTATAACGGTTTACAGGCTTATAAAGTTCAAAAAGGTACTACATAGCTTAGAATTTTTCAGAGAGGGGGAAGGGCGAAATACGCTGCCTTATCTTGCTAAAAATTAACAGGTTTATAAAGTTTGAAGAAGTACATGTCTTAGAATTTTTCAGGGGGGGGGGCGAAATCCGCGGCCTTATCTAGCTATGAACTTGTATAACGGTTAACAGGTTCGAAAAAGTAGGTACATATCTTGGAATTTGGGGGGGCGAAATCCGCTGCCTTATCCAGTTATGAACTTGTATAACGGTTAACAGGCTTATAAAGTTCAAAAAGTAGGTACATATTTTAGAATTTGGGGGGGGGGGCGAAATACGCTGTTTTATCCAGCTATTCACTAGTGTAGCAGTTAACAGGTTTATAAATTTCAAAAAACTACATATCTTAAAATTTTCCAGGGGGGGCGAAATGTCTTGCCCCCCCTCGCCCCCTCGTAGTTGCGGGGCTGGCGGTTCAACTTCCATTTTCTGCTTAATAGTATCCCATGGAGTCAATAATTTTGCGATCATAATCATTTTTCAGTCGGACATGTAAGAGATCAGCGCCAACGAGATCTAGGATCAGAGGCGTAGCTAGGATTTTTGGTGCCCAGGGAGTAAGGTCTGAAATCTTCAGAATCTTCAAATTCCAATCTTTTCTTCAAACAAACCTCATGACCGGAGGGCACTCGTAGGTACTTTTTCCAAATATTTCCCAATATATGGCTCAAGCAAGGGGATTTAAAAATTTTTTTGCAATAAAGTAAAAGCTAACTCTATAATTAAAAAAATATAAAGAACTTGTGAAAACGAAGTTTTTATTGGTTTACTTGTTTTTAGTTCTTTTTACAAATGTGACATGAAAACAAGGTCAAGATCAAGATAAGGATCTTGATACACAAGATCGAGACCTAAAAACGCCAACGGTCACGAGTTCGTCTGATAAAAAAACTTGTGAAAACGAAGTTTTTATTGGTTTACTTGTTTGTAGTTCTTTTTACAAATGTGACAAATGAAAACAAGGTCAAGATCAAGATCTTGATACACAAGATTGATACCTAAAAACGCCAACGGTCACGAGTTCGTCTGATAAAAAAAAAATTAATGTTTGACTTAAATACAAAAAATATACATTAAAAATAAATTAAAATAAATTTGATTTCTTATTTTGTTTTGCCATTTTGCATTGCTGCGTCTTGTAGTTGCTGTCGAACTTATTTTTGGTTCTACTGGAATTACCGGTGTTTCGTATTGCAGATTGCAGTCGTCGTAGACGTATATCGTAGTTGGTCATTTCATTATTCGGTATTTGAAAGAGAAGACTTCTTCCTGTTTTGTCAATGTAACATTTTATAATGGTTTGTTTATTTATTTAGTTATTTATTTATTGGGTTCGAAATAAAATTTGATCATACAAAATATGAGAACGAAAGCGAAACGAGTACCTTATTTTATTTTGCCAATTTAGCTTAAGCCCCTCAAAGAATCTATCTAACGAACTGATAGCTCTTAGGTAATCCTCGGTAATCCTGCAGTATAGCGTCCTGAACCGATTTCGATGAAAAATGGCCGGTTTTTTAACGTAAATGATATTTAAAACATAAATAAGGGATATAAAGAATAATTACAACATAAATAACTGAAAAAAAACAAAAATTATAGCACTTTAGAACATTTATAAATTACTCCCGAAGTTAACGTAGTTCCCGATGAAGATCTATTTGTCAATAGCGATAGAAGTGAACAGTAGGAATAAAGGTAATAAAAATTAAACACATTTAAAATAAAAATAGACAATTTAGGAAAAAAAAATATAAAAATTTTGGAAGTAAAAAATTTAAAAATATTAGTTTGCTTTAGAAGTACGAGTTGCGTAACCCGCTCCATGTCCAAAACCGTTTCTTTAAATGCGGCGCTTTATGTCAAATTGCCTTAAGAAAAATTAAAAAAAAACATTGAAAACAATAAATTAGCAACAGAACACCAAGAAAAATTAAAATAATATCAAAGTAAAAGTACTTGGCGACTTGGCTGTCTTTGGTACGGTTTCTATCATATTTCTTGGAGCAGAAATTTTGAGTTTTAGAGGTCATGTGGCTAGCAGAATCGTTTGGAGAGCGAAAGAGCGAGCGAGAAGGCGACCAGGAAGAGAAGAGCAATCAGGAGCGGGAATGCGGCCGGGAACGGGAAGGCGATCGGGAGCGGGAAAACGATCGGGAGCGGGAAAACGATTGGGAGCGGGAAAACGATCGGGAGCGAGAAAACTAGCGGGGAAGGAAACGGGAGCGAGAGAAAAATGATGGGAAAACCCCGGGCAACGCTGGATCCCACGCTAGTCATAGATAAATTTCCACTCAGCGCTCTGATTTTTTAAAATTTAAATAATTAAAAATTTATTTGTAACTTTTTAAAATGTATTTATTATTTGATTATGTTATTTTATTTGAATATTAACTCTTACTTGCTTTTCATTCCTTGAATTGTATTATTCCGCGTGTCAACATTGCCTTTGGATATTTTTGCTTAAAGTCGGTTTTTAGTAAGTTTTTCTGTAAAATACTTGTTCGTAATATGTTTTGATAATGTTCTATGGTTATTCTATTAAACAGTTTTTTAAACCGTTTTTTCATCGAAATCGGTTCAGGACGCTATACTGCAGGATTACCGTAATCCTCTAGTATAGCGTCCTGAACCGATTTCGATGAAAAATGGCCGGTTTTTTAACGTAAAGGATATTTAAAACATAAATAAAGAAAATAAAGACTAATTACAACATAAATAACTAAAAAAACCAAAAATTATATCACTTTAAAACATTTAAAAATTACTCCCAAAGTTAACGTAGTTCCCGATGAAGATCTATTTGTCAATAGCGATAGAAGTGAACAATCGGAATAAAAAAAATAAAAATTAAAGACATTTAAAATAAAAAATAGAAAATTTAGGAAAAGAAATAAAAAATTATGGAAGTAAAAAATTGAAAAATAATAGTTTGCTTTAGAAGTACGAGTTGCGTAAGCCGCTGCATGTCTAAAACCGTTTCTTTAAATGCGGCGGTTTTTGCCTTAAGAAAAATAAAAAAGCATTGAAAACAATAAATTAGCAACAGAACACCAAGAAAAAATAAAATGATATAAAAGTAAATGTACTTGGCTGTCTTTGCGTTTTTGTTACGATTTCGATCATATTTCTTGGAGCAGAAATTCTGAGTTTTAGAGGTCATGTGGCTAGTAGAACCGTTTGGAGAGCGAAAGAGCGAGCGAGAAAGCGACCAGGAAGAGAAGAGCAAGCGAGAGCGGGAATGCGATCGGGAGCGGGAAGGCGATCGGGAGCGGGAAAGCGATCGGGAGCGGGAAAGCAAGCGGGAAGGAAACGGGGGCAAAAAAAATTATGGGAAAACCCCGGCAACGCTGGATCCCCCGCTAGTCATAGATAAATTTCCACTCAGCGCTCTGATTTTTTAAAATTTAAAATGCATATTAAATAATCAAAAATTTATAGTAACTTTTTAAAATGTATTTATTATTTTATTATGTTATATTAGGTAATCTTTCCCACGGACGGCCCGTGTGGCGGATTAATACATAATTCTCGGCTATAATTAACTATAAACACGATGAAAAGTAAACACTAGTTTAAAAATTATGATAATTAGTATAAATAATTTATTTAAAATGGGAAATTGTCATATAAAAATAAATAATGTAATTATAATTTAAAAAATTTTACATAGAAAAATTTGAGTTTTAAGGAAAAGTTTAAACGAACGGAATCGCGTACCGTGTTATATAAAGTGACTAGCGGGGTTAAACCGTTGCTTCTCTCGCCTTTTGTTCTTTATCGTTTTACATAGACAAAGTTTTAAAATTTTAAATGAATTTTTTTATAACTAATAGTTTGTTTTTTAAATAAAATTTTATTATAAACTAATTTTATTTCTTTTTTATTCATTTCATTCATACGATCATCGTACCTCACCACTCACAACTACGATGTAAATAGTGCTTGGAAGGGTACTACTTACCGTTTTCAAAGTCTCTCAAATTACGATAAATGTTTTTTTTTAAATTAAATTTGGTATTAAATTTGTTTTTTTATGTTATTGTAACAAAATAAAAATAATACAACTATTTTTTCGGCACGGGCCGTCCGTAGGAAAGATTACCTTATTTTATTTTAATATTAACTCTTCCTTGCTTTTCATTCCTTGAATTGTATTACTCCGCGTGTCGACACTGCCTTTGGATATTTTTGCTTAAAGTCGGTTTTTAGTAAGTTTTTCTGTAAAATACTTGTTTGTAATATGTTTTGATAATGTTCTATGGTTATTCTATTAAACAGTTTTTTAAACCGTTTTTTCATCGAAATCGGTTCAGGACGCTATGCTAGAGGATTACCAGCTCTTAGATATTGTCATGACCAATGTATAGTAATTTTATTCTTTTAGAATTTATACAAAATTACAATTAAAATCATGCAGTTGGTAATGCTAGCAATACAACTTAAAATGCTTGAATCGGCTTTGATAGTTACTGTTAATTAATTTGCTTAATTTTTCACATGTAATATTCTGGTTTAGCAGCCTGGGCCAATTTCAATGTAACAAACGGTTTTAATAACTTTTAATAAAATAAGCACAAAACATTATTAGAACATATTAGAAAAAATATTTTGACAGAAAGACTCATTAAAAAGCAAATTTAAGCAGAAATACCTAAAATTGGTGTGGATACGCATACTAATACAATTTCAAGCCATAATAAGTAAGGAAAGTTAATGGTTAAATGAAATAACTTTTTGACAAATAAATTAGTTTTAAAATGTAAAAAATGAAGTAGTTAATTATTTAATATGCACTTGAAGTTTTTAATTTTTAAAAACACAAATCATTTAGCGGAAACTTATGTATAATATGAATATTTTTTTAAAAATTCCATAGTAAAACTTCTAAAATTAAAATAAATAAGTTTTTTTTCTTTCATTTGTGTTAAAGCATATTGGTAAAACCACTGCCTTTCAAAGTATCTGTTGTCAAGTAGACATGGTGCGGCTTACTGAACTCGTACAATATTTATCTAAACAAAATTAATATTTTTTAATTTTTAAATCTACAAATTTAAATTTATAATTATTTTCTTATTTAATTTTGTTCAATTTCAATTCTGTTATTTCAACTATTTAGCTTCTGGAGCAATTTTTAAATGTCTTTATTTATTTATTTCTGTTCTATTTAAGTCTTTTCTTATGTTTTTAATGTTATTTACATTAAAAAATGGATAATTCCCATGAAATGGGCCCAGGCTGCTAAACTTTGTCTTATATAAAATTTTTTAAGAAAATTTATAGATGCATTTATAAGGTTAATTTTCAAATTAATTATTTTTTAAAAAATTACCTTTAGTTTCTATTAGTTCAGATAATCAGCACTGTAACTGTGTTGTAGCATTTGTGAGAAGATAAGGTTTTTCGGTTATGAGATAATTCTTTTATCAAGTGGTTTGCTAGGTCTTCTGTTCTTTTACTATTGGAGCTACTTGATATGTTGATTGCTGTCAGTGTTTTTAGATTAATCCTTCCCTTTGGGAGACATTCATTTATTATTTCAATGATATAGGGGTGAGGGGGTTTGAAGAAGTTTGACAATTGTTTTGTGATAATCGTAAACTGTGTCGTATTTTGATTTCTAATTAAAACTTAACCGTAACTTAAATAAATAAAACTGATTGACCTAAAATTGTAAGGTAAAACCGTAAGATCCCACACGTTTAAACTATTGTATTCAGTCTTTGAAGTTTAACAACATGCTACCTTGATCGGCAAAGGCATTCAAAATTCCTCCATATGATCTGTACTGAACGGACCTGCAAAATTTGTTACCTCTATGTTGCTTCTCAAGTCTTGTTGAAGAAGCATGTTCAACAGCACCGACAATGCGAATGCGATCTTTGGGCTAGGCAATTACCACATGCTCCTCAACCGCAAAGAATTATACCAAAGCGAGTGGCTGCCAAAAGACAGAGAACTGATGGCAATTATTGCGCATGGAGTGGAGAGATGTTAAGCGCAGAATGGTTAGATGAAGATGATGTTGGCTTGTCGCGTGTATCAATTCCACAAGAGATTGATCAATCAACCACTCTGCCCATTATAACAATTGAGGAGCATTTGAATTCTCCATGGGAAGATGTTAGAAGCTAGAATATAGATTCTCAATTTGTTCATGAAGTTCAAGTGTTGATAGTCAATTTGAAATCAGTTACGCAAGACTAAAAACTGTATTAAAAACTTATTTGTAGAACTTATAATATCTACATACGTTACAATTCTATTTTTAGCATAAAAGCCAGCCGTATAAGATATTGTTAGGTATAATGTTGTTTTTTTGGAAAGGGGGTAAAATTTGTTTGACATAATTTTGTTAGGGGGGTGACTGAAAGTTTGACAGTTGTTGACAAGGGGGAGGGGGGTGTAACAATTTGCCTAAAAATTGTTGACATAATTAATGGACGTCCCCTTGTGTAAATCAATTATTTACGATAAAATTAAATTGAGATTATCTTGGTTATTAAAACTCAAGAATGAAGCCTTTAAAAGAAGTTTTCTAGCAAAAATATGCTATTTATTGCCACTTAGAAAAGATATCTGCTGAAGATAAACATTGGTACACAGAGTAACACACTGGTAATTAGGAACAATATGAAAAGTTATAACAATTTAAAACAAGCAAGAACTCCACAAGAGTATAATAAATTAATTAATGTAAAAACTAGTTTATATTTTAAATTTTAAAAATTTAGTAGGTATTTTAAAAATTATAAAATGTTTTGAAAAATATCTATGATTACCCCTACCCCCCCCCCCCCCGTGTCATCAGATTTTTTTATGGAAGAAAAAGTGAAAAATATTTTAGAGAAGTACTTACCTCCTCCCCGGTCATCAGTTATTTTTTTAGGAAAAGTTTACAGATGGGCATTTTCAGGGGCACATTTTCTATACCTTCTCCGTTCCACTAACAAATTTAAAAATAACAATTTTGTTTGAAAGGTTTAGACTGGTAAAAGAATTTAAACAATGTCAAAAAATAACAGAGTTGATGGATTTCGGATAGAAATATCTGACGTCCCGGCATCTTTTGATGACATGATGCTGGTAATGTGGCTTGAAAATCATTTTGCTAAAAATGGAGAAGTTTTCATCGATAGATTTGATATTTCAAGAAAAGTTGCTCAAGTTGGTTTTGAATCTGAATCAGGTTTGTAATTGAAATAAGTATATTTAGTTGTTTTTTTATCCAACATTTAAGTAATTCGGTTGTTATAGATGCCAAAGAGGTGCTTGAAATGAAAGAATTGAAGCAGGAAGATGTTACAATGTATGCAAAGCCCATTGCCATTGAGGCTGTTTCAAAGAATGAATCTTTTAATTCCACTGCAAACAGAACAGTAGAACTGGTTGGAGATTTTTCAAATATGTCTAAAGGTTTTCTTAGTTTGTATTGTGAAAGTCGAAAAAATGGAGGAGGACAAGTTGAGGATATTATAACGGAGAATGAAAATGGTGGTTTTATGGTCACCTTTGAGAGTCCAGATGGTTGGTGAAATTCTGCTTTTTGTTTCTTTGCTTGTATTGGTTTTAATTAATTTTTAAAGAAAATTATAGGTTTTTTGGATGTTGTATTTACCCAATAACACAGTTTTATTGAAATTAGGCAGGTACAGGTGGTATAGTGGCAAGGCATTCGCCGGTAGCACACACACACACACACATATATATATATATATCCTTCCTACTTCCTAGAACCTGCCATAGTGAACGTGCTTCTTCTCCGAGATGGCCCCTCACCATGATTCCTACCAGTCGAACTCTGTACATTCCTCGTTTGTTTGCTTTAACTAGTAATGGTGACCATAACACCTCCTTTCCTCATTTAATTAATATAATAACCCAAACATTACATTACGTAGACGTTAACTTTAGATTTTTCTCGCTCTTGGTCTTCTAGTTTAGGTATTATTTTCGGTCATATTTATTTTATATTTGCTCTTATGATTTTAATGGTAATTAATACATCCCTTTGTGTTTTATTTTTGCTCTTAATTTTGTTTATTTTCATTCTATCTATGTATACTTTGACATTTAAGGCCTTCAATTCTTATTGACGAAAAACACCTGTATCGACGGAAAACTAACAACTACAATTCTTATGTTATATTTAATTTATATTTGCTCCTTTGATTTTAACCGAGCCTGTATCGACGAAAATTTAACACCTAATTATTTGAATAATATATATATATATATAAATCGGGAAAGCGACCGGGAGCGGAAAAGCTGCCACGAACACCAAAATACCTTGATCTTTACTCGTGGCTTTGACCGCAATTCGCAAACAACATGGTCAAGTCTCTTGACTGTTTGATGCAGTTTATTCCAGTCCTTCTTTGGCTCATCAACAGAGTCTTTCTTTGGCTCATCGTCGCCATTTCTGCACGGTTCATCACAGCCTTTTTTGCATGCCTCGTCCTGAACATCTTTGCACGGTTTATCGGAACTGTCTGCTTTTTCTTCTTCCTTTTACATCTTTTAGATCTTTCTCAAGAAACCCTTCAAAAGGTTTTTCGAAAACACGTTCCATAAATCCAATAAATCCCTTCATCAGACTGTTATTTGTAAGCTTCTGCGTCCCGTTATTTTTTTGGAACGATACGATACGATACGATTTCTGAAATTTGCCCCGAATTAAACGATACGATACGAGACGCTTCGAGCAATAACGGTACGATATCGATACGATACGATACGATTTCGGGATCTCGACTGAAGCGGAAATTTTGCCTAGAGATAACATAGAATGATGAACTATACGCGACAGACAATATTAATAACTACATTAAAGAAATTCATTGAAAAAAAATATATAAATATTAAAAAATTTCAAAATTTATAAAAATTTACCAAATTTAATTTTTTTTTACAACTTGAAATAAGTTTCATTTGTTTAGTTTCGGTACATCTATTTGTCTAAATTTAGACTCTAAATAAAACGCTACCGCCGATAGAAAGTATTTATTTACTTTATTTAGTGACACGGCATGATAATGATGACAAACACGAGAAAGTGCCTCTATGCAAGAATTAAAAAAGTGAAAAAACCCAGCGTGTTTATTTATAGGCGATGGCGAATGCGGTTAGCAATAGCAAGAAAGAAGCTGAGAAAGTTTCGAATTCCAGCTGCAGACGATACGGGCTACGGCACTGTCGTGCACACTACAGGTGGCACACACATACTCACACACAACCAAGAATATCATTGAGATTATAAAGATATATCTTAGATGAGCTACTATTACGGTCAATTACGGATATCGAAACACTAAAATAATCATTCCAATTCTATGTAACAAATTTGAAAAAATAGGGTTATCAAACAGACTAAACCAAAACATAAACATAGAATGATCATTACTATTACATTACTCATTATTCTCATTAATAATAATAGTCATCGATGTCAGCGAGTACGATTGCCTTCTAGGGCTTGTAGTATCAGTAGTATGCAGAGCTCGACTAGCAGCCTAAGAGGAGCGTGGCTTTTTTGCTGCCGGTTCCCAGACTAAAAATAGTAAATAATGGGGCTACAGGCTGTCTGGAAAACCGAATTTAAAGTGGGGATGATAATAGTTGTTGAATCAATTGCAAATATTCACAGTTGTGACAATCGTTAATTAAATATGTATGACTTTCGTTATTTATTGAAAAATATTTGTTAAAAATCTCGATATTTTTCGAGATTTTAATCGGGAATGAAATTTTAAGTATCGCTAATTATATAGATACGAGATTTCTTCAGCAGGCTGTATCGGTTCAATGGCGATACGGGATCTCCCGTATCGTTTTGAAATCTCGATTGAATTCGAGATAACGATATCGGGACGCAGATGCTTAGTTATTTGACTTTACAATGACTTAGTCTATCTGATCTAGAATCCTCTGTGGATTCATCTGATTTAGAACCCTCGGTACCGTTCTCTGTTTTTGGCTCATCTTTTCAGAGTTTTTGCTGGCTGTATTGCTATTGTTGTTTTGGAGAAGTTCATCGCCGTCATGTTTGTTTTCTTCCAAGCTACAATCGAACGTTTTCTTTTCACATTCCAACTCGGCTCTTTCGTCGGTGTCAACTTTCGTATCGTCCAGCAGATCTTTCTTCAAATTACTTTGATGTATTTCTCCATTGGAGTTTCGTCCATTTCTAAATCCTCAGTTGCTTCATCCGAGTCAGATTCGTCACTAAAATCCGACCCTGAATATTCGGTGCCGTCGTCTGTTAAGGAGGCTTCCGTTTCAGAACCGTCGCTGTATGGGTAAAAGCCATAGTTGTTATTGCCATTATTATAATCATCATCGTCACTTTCATCCTCATCATTTTACATTTCGTTTTCAACATTCTTCTCATCTTCTTTAGTTTTGTTTTCGAAGTCCAAACCGACTGTATCGCTGACACCATCTTTGCATGGTTCATCTTGAGCATCCTTGCAAGGTTCATTATCATGACCGTCTTTGACAGGCACATCATCATGACCGTCTTTGACAGGCTCATCATCATGACCATCTTTGCATGGTTCATCTTGAACATCTTTGCATGGTTCATCTTGAACATCTTTGCATGGTTCATCTTGAACATCTTTGCATGGTTCATCTTGAACATCTTTGCATGGTTCATCTTGAACATCTTTGCATGGTTCATCTTGCACATCTTTGCAAGGCTCATCACCATGACCATCCTTGCATGGTTCATCTTGACCGTCTTTTTTGTTTCCGCAATTGTTTGTGTCACCATTGAGGAGTTCAAGAAATTTCTTCATTTCTTGCTGTGCTGCTCTGTTTTCCTCCGCCATTTTATTCAGAGCCTTCAACAAATCATTTTCTACTTCGAACTCATACTCTTCCGGATCAAACCCATTGTTCTCCAATGACGTCCGGAGGCTGTCCACGAGCTCAGACTTTCTTCCTTTATCACTGAGCTCTCGTTTTCTAAGTTCCCGCCTCAACTCGAGTATCAAGAGCTCATCCAATGCTTTCAAAACTATTCTTGTATCCCACTTCTGATCACCAATGTTACGATATCACCAAATCGTATACCGGGCTCAATAGAATGGTTTTGCAGTTTATTGGAAAATAATAAATGAAGGCTTTGTTAAGGCTATTTATACCTTCTGGTCTATTAATAAAAAAATAATGTCCCTAATAAATGTTCTGAATCCAAGGCTTATCAATAAGAAGTTGATCATCAAATCAGTGATTTTACATGAATATATATATATATATATATATATATATATATATATATATATATTTTCTTTCGTGCATGCTCCATTATAAATAATTTTGTACATTAAACTTTTCATAAAAAACCAAAATAATTTATAAGGCAAAACAATGTTTGCTGGGTCAGCTAGTATATATCTATATATATATAAAAAACTAACCCATAAAAACAAAGTTTTTATTATAAATCCTTTATATACGATCCTAGATTTCCGGTACTAATTCCTTTTACAGCCCAGAGCCAAATTCAAAAATTAAAAATCCGTTAAAATTTGGTGTTTTTTGAAAAACTTAATTATACAATTTCCGATCAAACTGAAATTTTGATAGATTCAATTGTCTCGCAGCCCAAGTCGATGTGCCAAATTTCAGCTCGATCGGATAACGGGAAGTGAGTTAATTTTGAGACTCAAAGTTTGTGACCGACAGGAAGACAGACAGACGGGAAGACAATCGAAAATAATATAAAGGATTTAAAAATGAATGTTTGTATGTATATATGTCCTTTATGAATTGCTACACCATTCATCCGATCGTAATGAAATTTTCACACAACCTTGAGAGTCAAGGGAATCAAATATAGTGAAAAAAAATTTGAAATCCGTCACAAAATGAGTGGAGCGGAGCGGGTGAGTGAGCGGGAACTATATACATATATATACACATACATATACATACATATACATGCATAAATGAGCGAAAACGGGAACGGGAAACCAACTGAGAGCGAAAGATAGAGCGGGAAAGGGAAAGAGACCGAGAACGGGAAATCAACCGGTAGCGGGAAAGCGACCGGGAGCTGGAAAACGACCGAGAGCGAGAAAGCGACCGGGAGCGGAAAAGCGACCGGGAACGGGAAAACGGAGAAGGAAATGGGAGCGAGAGAGACGAACATTAGAAAAACCTCTAAAAACCCCGGGTGTCCCCGCTAGTATATAATAAGTATATAGGATGAGCTTATCGCTCAACATGTCTTGCAGTCCGGAACAGTAGCGGATCCAGGGGGGGCCATGGCCCCCCGTAGATTTCAAAATTTACTTTTTTTAAATATTAAAAAAATTTATTACAATATTAATCCGAGAAATGAGGTTTAAAACTAAGAATAGGTTTAAAAAAGTTCAAATTGACCAAATTTCGAAGAAAAATTAACTACTTTTGAGGTAAATTAACAAATTTTTAGCATCCGGTATTTGTTTTCTAATGGGGTTGTGAATTTAAGGTCGAATATTTGCTTTTCCCGCTGTTTTTGGCTCCATCCTGCCAGGTTTGGCCCCCCTCTCGCCATTTTATATTATCACATCGTTTCTGTTGTAGTTTGCACTTATCAGTTGAAACTGCACATAAATTAAACATATTGAAATACACATAAAAACTCATCATCATTTACCAAAAACTAGAGAGTGACATTGAGACAGAATTTTGTTCATCCAATCACATTATCACAGACATAACCCACATAGTTGTCCAATCTCCACAGACCGCTTCCCAAGCAAATTTCTTTGTCACAAAAAAGTCTTGATTAAACTCCATCCTCACCCAAACTATTCACACCTATAATTGTGTCAATCAGTTGATTGATTGCATTGTTTCTGCATTTTGCAAGATTAGAAATAGCACTAATCCATAATTATCTATCGATAATCGGTACTGACCGATTAATGGCCGATACCGATAACAAACCGATGATACCGATCATGAATTTTCAATTATTAATTTATTTCTTAATGCAGAACATCATGTGTAATAACATAATATTAGCTTGAAAATGATTGAAGCATTAGTAGAGTTTGTTTTTTTATGATGTGAAATTGTGTTATTTCGCTGTATGAAAATTTTTAAAGTTTCTTTTTGAAAATTTATCATTATTTTGAAACAATTTTTTCCACATGCCTAATTTGCCACATATGTGAATTATAAATTGGAGAATGGTTTTGATTTCTTTTCATTTCAGTTGCTTCCACATTCTCTAGTAGAACCCACATCTATGATGGAAAGGAATTCTCAGTAATCTTATATGAAAGCTGGCCCACAATGAAAGAATCATGCGCTGTAAAGGTTTGCTCTGATGAGGATGCTAAAAAAATTACCCATATTCTTGAACTTGTTTTTGAAAATGATAAATTTGGAGGATGTCCCGGTTGTATTGAAGATATACAGCATGACAAATTTGATGAACATACAGTTGTTGTTGTTTTTCATAATTTTACTAGTAAGTTTCAATTTTCAAATAGTTTTTTTTCTAAATAAATTCAATATGGATGGTTTTGAATCAAGATGTCAAAAACATCATGGAAAAAACCAATGGCTCGATCAAGCTGGATGATCGCATTTTGAATCTTCAAGTTTTAAAGCCAGCAAAACCTCCTCGTCTTATCACTGATGCTGAAGAAAAAAAATTATTATTTACTGAGCTTGGTCCAAATGGGGTTGATGATGTTGAAATGTTTACAAAATTTATTCAAAAAGCTGCAAAGGTTTGTGTTGAATGTTTGATGTTTTGTCCATCACCAGAAAAAGTTCTTGTCATGTTTGATGAGAAACCCGGTGAGATAGAAAGTTTAAAAAAATTTAATTTAGTAAGTTTGTTGTAACATTTCAATTTTGTTTCCTGTAGATTATTTTAATGTCTTAAACGTTCTCTGCCGTAAACCAATCCAAGGACGAATGATTTCAGTTCAAAAAGTTGATAAGATTTGCAGCATTCAAGTAAATGGTGTAGAAGGATTGAAAGAAAAAATGCTTGAACTTTATTTTGAACATACCAGAAGTGGTGGAGGACCTGTGAAGAACATCGAGTTAAAAGATAATGGAAAAACTGCTTTAATTACTTTTGAAGATCTTTCTGGTCTGAATTGAATTTTTATTATTAAATTCTTTTATTTAAATTCACTCGTTTGATGGTCGAGGGTCAAATCAAATTTATTTGTTCGGTGCTTTGAAAGAAAGAGGTTCTCAATTCAAATCCCAGCAGAACCATCTGTGTTTTTTCCTTTCTATTTTATTTATTACTTCAAGATTAGCTTGTTCTAATTTACAATGAATTATAAAGATATTTCAAACATCAATAATGAATGTCAGACTCAGATCATTACCTGGCCACTGCTCTCATCTCCATTTTGAAAACTCGTCTTATATCCATGTCATCTAGTTTTCGCAATCTGCGTTCGATTGACTGGTCCTCCTTCAACACCGACCTTGCCAACTCAACATTATTAGTCTCAGACATCTCTCAGCAAACAAGTTCGCCGAACATATCAACAATACCGTCTTATACGTACTCAACAAACACGCTCTCATCCGCCACATCACACTCAGAATGAATGTTGAGAAAAAACCAAGAGAAATTTCAGATGCTGCCACAAGAGCACAAGAAGATATATGCGCAAAATGGAAAGATGCTTTCACAGAGACTGCTCGCAGGCAGACAAGCTGGCATTTCAAAATGCTAGAAAACTAGCTAGAATGACCATTGTCAATTCTAAAGTTGATGCTCTGCGAACAGAACTGAGCTCTTCTTCAGCTAATCCACGTTTTTTGTGGAGCAACTTAAATACACTTCTTCACAACAAAAATCTTCAAAATTTCACTGACGATGAGTGCAAATCACTTGTTGACTCCTTCAACAATTATTTCATCGATAAAATCAACACCATCTACCAAAACATCAAGCAACGGCTTTCTGTGTCTACAAGCTCTCATGGTTCTAATGTTTTTAGAGACAACTCGAATAATATACTTTCTTCTTTCCCTGAAGTAACCCCATTAGAGGTTATCTCTATTATCAAATCTACTTGCAATAAAACCTCTCCTCTTGATTCTTTTCCACATCTGCTCCTTCATTCTTCTCACTTTCTTGCTCCTGCCATTTCAACTCTAGCCAATCTTTCTTTTGCTGAAGGAAGTTGTCCAGATTCTTTCAAGATAGCCCAAGTTCTTCCGCTACTCAAAAAACCAAACCTGGATGTTGATAACCCGGCAAATTTTCGGCCTATATCTAATCTATCAACAATCTCTAAAATCATTGAGCGGCTTGCACTAAAACGGCTTCAACGACACATCACTTCAAACTATAATTTCACCTCATTTCAATCAGCTTATAAACGTTTCCATTCTACGGAAACTTCTCTTCTGCACATTCTCGACTATGTCTTCAACGCCTGCAACTCCAAACAGGCCATTCTCATTGCTGGTCTTGACTCATCTGCAGCTTTTGATACCATCGACCATGGTATTTTACTAAAGCGTCTCAAAGATGATTTTGGAGTCGATGGAGCCGTTCTATCATGGCTCCCCTCTACCTCACTGATCGCTCTCAATTTGTCAAACTTGGTAATTTGTCATCACCTTCTGTCAAATTTACTCATGGAGTACCCCAGGGTAGTGTTCTAGGTCCTCTTTTGTTCACAACTTACATATCACCTGTCAGTGATTTAATATCTTCGCACAACTTAGGTTATCATCATTACGCTGACGACACGCAGCTCTTCATATCGCTCACTCCTAAACACTACTCTTCCACAATCCAAACACTCACTCCTTGCATCAACACCATTGAAATGTGGTTTCTGCAAAATAACTTCCAGTTTAACACCACTAAAACCGAGATATCTCTCCTCCGATCATTTCACCAAATCAACTCACTTTCACATCTTTCATCGTTACTGTTGGGCTCAGAATCCGTTAATGTTTCGCCTTCTCTCAAAATTCTAGGCGTATTTTTAGATAAAAATTTACCTTTTCTAACCACATCACATCTATCATCAAATCATGCAATCACCACCTTAGAGCTATACGTCACGTTAGACCTCTTCTCACTACTGAGCTCGCTAGTATGCTCATTCGCTGTCTCATACTATCTAGAATTGATTATTACAACTCAACTCTCTACAACATCTCAACTCACCAAACATCTCGCCTTCAAAAAATAATGAAGCGTGCTGCCAAAGTAGCTCTCAACATCCCTAGCTCAGTTCATCAACCTGCCATTAACTTCTTCGCCAAACTACACTGGTTACCTATCCCCTATCGCATCCATTTCAAAATAGTGCTCATAACCTATAAAACCCTTGCCACTTCATCTCCTGTATATCTAGACAAACTCATAACCGCAAGATCTATTTCTAAACAACTTCGCTCTACATCCTCCCTTCATCTACTACAAAAAAGTACAATCAACAAAATCTCTAGGTGTGGCTTTCGCCACGCTGCCCCAGCCATTTGGAACTCTCTTCCTCCGGATATTAGGGACTCTCCAAACGTCAATATTTTTAAATCTAAACTTAAGACTCATTATTTCAAAACTAGTCTGAAGGAACTTTCTTAAGCGCCTCAGACTTTCCTGGCGCTATATAAATAAATTATTATTATTATTATTTCATTCAATGGTTCAGTTTAAGAAAAATTATATAACGCTCGACTTTGAAATATAAGTGTGGGCATGGTAATGGGAACAGCGGGAATACCGCGGATTTTGCAGAACAGAACATCTGCTTGTCTATAAATGAATGTAACTGTAAAGTTGAATTTTTTTATATTTCAATGTGAATTATCTACTAAAACAATAAAATTATTCAAACTTAGATTAAACCAAATGTAGTTCAGAAAAGTAGCAAGAAAAGGAGCTACCGCTCTATTAAAGCTGAAATTGCAACGTACCATAGTGCAGTACAATTCTTTCTCTTTCTCTCTCCTTCCGTGTCCCTAGTAAAACGCCTTTCTCTCTTTTCCTTCTTTTTTATGTTTCTCTAGCTCTAATTCTCTCTCAGTTGGTTAACAATAAAGCTTACGGTTTTAAATTTTGCGATAATTATTATTATTATATTTTAAAAGGCTCCTACACATTTGCCCGAATTTTGTTATTTGCCCGAATCGCTCACGCCAGTCGGGCAAATAGCGTCCGAAGTCGGGCAAATAGCGTCCGAAAAATGCCGTAGGAAATCAGGCAAATGCCGCCCAAAATACAAGCTTTTTTTTTGATAGTTTTCCTTTACACCAAGTGTTTTAAGACTGAATTGGCTGTATGTAGGAAGCACATAAGTACTTCCTGTCGTGGATCAAAGTTTGATCCTTTTAACTGTCCCTCCTCCTTTATCCAGGCTTGGGACTGGCTCGCAATTAGCAAGGCGGTGATTAAAGAAGTACAAGCTAACAATCAGTTCATTATAAGCAGGTGTTGTGAACCACACAATGGTGTCTCAGTTTTGGCCCTAAAATAAAGTGGCAAATGTTTCGTATTAAAATTCTTATGAAGTTGAATAAAAAAATATACAACAGTTTCTAAATTACTGTTTAGTATTTTTTCATTCGTTGTTGAATTATCGTTTTAGTTTAGTCTCCTATGCTCATTTTAATTTTGTTTCTGTCGCTAGAGTAATTATAATTACTCATGTGATTAGTTTATGAATTATTGTAGTTAATCTTGCGCCATAAATGCATTTCGTTAAGTTTGGGAAATTTCTTTAAATTTACTGAATTTTAATTTTTAAAAGCTGTTTTATCTATTTTTTTAGAAATTATTTTTTTCTGTTTTGTAATGTATATTATCTACTTCCTGATCCTACGAGACCAACCGCCAGGCTCGCGTCGAGAAGCCGCAAACATGACCACATTACCCCTATACTCCACGAACTTCACTGGCTTAGAATTGAACGCAGGAAAGTGTTTAAGTTTTTTCTTTAATTTATTTCTTTTTCACAACGCCTTTTCCAAGACAAGTCTTGGTCGAAGGCGAGAAAGGGTACTTGCAGAGGCAGCCATTTATAGGCGCCTACCCTTTTAGCAATGCGAGTGAACTCCTTGCTTAAGGGAGTTACGCTGGTGACACCGGCGAGGTTCGAACTGCCGACCTAACGATCGACAGGCGAACGCTCTACCGCTCTGCCACCAGCGCCTCATCATTTTCAAGTGCCTCTGAGAGATGGTGCCACAGTATCTCGCCTCTACACTCCAACGCTGACATGCCATGTCGAAAACGACTTCGATCCTCTCTGTCGTCGCTTCTATTCACTCCGACAGGACGTCTCAAGAGTGCTGGAGATAGGTCATTTGAGGTTGCTGGGCCAAGAATCTGGAACCAACTCCCACCAGAAGTTACATCCGCTTGCACCATTGAAGGCTTCAGAAAGGTTCTAAAAACACACCTGTTTGGTGGCCTTGAGGCCCATTGACATGAAGTTACGCCAGCTTAAATATTGTCTAACATTCATTCATTCAACCAGATTAATGTCGATACTCTACACACCGACATTGTTAATGTTTTAACCTAAAAAATTGTTAGCAATAAATATTAAAAAATTGATTCAATTTTCATATATTTAGTCGCTAGAGTCTAGCGAAAAAAACAGACAAAAAGGTGTGGGAGCTATGGATAGCCTATGAACTAAATGAGATTGATGTCCATACTCTACACACTGATGTTATTGTTTTGACTTAAAGGGTTTTTTTTAATTTTTTACCAATAAATATTGAAAACTTGATTCAATGTTTATTTTCAGTTACTCTAGCGACAAAACCAAATGCTATTTTAATTAGAGAGTCAAATCTGAGACACCATTGTGTGGTTCGCCAGCTCTGCTTATAGTGAACTGATGTATTGGTTGTGTCAACGTTAGTGTGACCGGCTTCTAGAGGTTGTGTACGACCACGGTGGTTTTGGTCATGTTATGAAAAGTTTTTTTTCCGGCTTCTAACCTTCGAACGGCATTTGCCCGTATTTGTATGGTAATTGCCCGACTTCATACGAAATTTGCCCGACTTCGTACGCCATTTGCCCAACTTCGTACGATATTTGCCCGACTTGCTAGACCGATTCGGGCAAATGTCAAAATTCGGGCTTTTGGCATTTCCCCGTTTTAAAACTTTTAAAAAGTGTAAACAAATAACTAAAAGTTGGTTTTGATTAAGTGGTGTGCGTATTTTAATAGAACATGTTTGTCTGAAAATGTTAAACTAATTTATTGGGTATAATGCTTTATGTGTAAAATTTAATCTTTAAAATTTAATTTATTGTGTATAATCCTTTATGTATCAAATTTAATCTTGTTATTTACCTTAATTTTGTTTTTTCTCATTATAATGCAATTAATTTTATTGATTGAATTATTATTCATCATTAATTTTTAAATAGTTATCGACAATGTAATAGAAAGAAAACATAAAATTGATGACAAAATTGTTTCTGTTATGCCATATGTCAAGGAACTTGGTTTTATTCCAATTGATTTTAACTGTGAAAGTCCCCCACCTCTTTTGCCTGAAGAAATTATTATTTCCATTCAAAAAGAGGTTGGCAAGTTCACTAAAAGATGACAACCTTAATGTCATTTAATATTAATTTATCAATAAATTTTATATTGATATATCGTTTTATTTTATTATAATACATCATCTTATTTGATATTAATATTAATTTTTGAATTATTTAGATATATGGCTTTCTGCTTTGTAATGGAAAGTATAAACTTGAAATTGAATCCAAGTTTGAAGGAAACCTATGCCAAATAACCTGGCCCACTTCTCCAGACAAATGTGATGTGATTTTCAGTTGGAAAAGTGACAAACCTGTTAATTATTCCGTGATTAAAAAATGGCCATCAACAGCGAAGGATTGTTTTGCTTCTGAAGTAGACAAGTTTCGATATTGTGAAATATCGGTTCCTGAGACTATTTTTGTAGATTTTAAAAATGAATATAAAAAGTTTAATGTTAAAAAAGAACAGGTGTTAACAAAATTTGTTTTAGAAGATAAGAAAATGTGTCTCTGCGGTGTAAAAGAGAAAGTGTTTGATTATAAAAATAAGTCTAATGAAGTTATTGACCAACTTGTAAAAAAATATGATGAAGCAAAAAAAATCATAAAAAAGAAATATTCATTTAGAAGTGCTATTCGATTTAATCTTATAATGAAATCAGTTGATTTTGAAGGTTTAAAAAAGAAGAATGATATTCAGATTATTCCTGATGAAAATTCTCTATCAATTTGTTTGAAAGGACAGCAAGAAGTCATTGAAGAATGCATTCAATATCTCAACCAAAAAGTAAATGACATTCAAAATGGAGAGTTTGACATGATGAAGTTATGTCCTAATTTGTTAAAGTTTTTTGAGAATGACTCAGTAATCCAGCATATTAATCAAATATTTAAGAAAAATGATGTCGAGGCAGAATTCTACGTGGATGCCGGTGCTCTGCTCATTCAGTCTTTTGCTGATATTATAGAGATCAATAAGCTTTTGATTTCAGCACTTGAAATTAGCACAATAGTTTTAAAGCCTGAAGATTTGAAACTTTTAAAGCACAAAGAATGGTTAACATTTATTTCAGTATTAAAAACGAGTCACAAGGATGCTATTTCCTGGTCAGCAAATGAGGAGGGATTAACTTTTTTAACGTTTAAAGATTATTTTGACTCAATAAGGAAGGAGGTGGTCTCATTTATTGATGAAAATGCAACAACGACCAGGAAACTTAATTGTTCTTCTTCAGTCTTAAAACTGTTGGGTCCATCAAAAGAATATCAACAAATTGTTATCAATGCAGCTAAAAAGTAAAGTTTTATTGGTTGGCTTGTCATGAAATTTAATAATTTCTAAATGAAAGTTATATCGTTGTCAGTCCTATTAATGTGAATGTGATATTGAATGAGGCTTCATCGTGTTTTGATCTTTCTGGAAAAAGTGCTTCCATGGAAGATGTTATTACTAATTTAAAGAGTTTATGTGATAAAGTACACTCGAAAGTATTTTCATTTGAGAAGAAGGCATTGCAGATGTTCATGGCACACAACTCTATCATATTAAAGGGAATTTGCAGCAATAGAAATGTAACAGAAGTTTTATGTTAACTTTAGTCATGATTTTCTTTCTTTTCATTTATAACATTTATATATATATATATATATATATATATATATATATATATTTATATATATATATATATATATATATATATATATATATATATATATATATATATATATATATATATATTAATATTGAGCCTGTGAATCAAATATATGTATACTATCTACAAACAATTGACATATGATGCGTTACAAATTGTATTATTATTATTATTATTATTATTATTATTATTATTATTATTATTATTATTATTATTATTATGTATTCAACAGGTTGAAATAGTAAAATTAGATCGGAATTCCTATTCTTCGGGTTGTAGCAACAACAGAAATGGAGAGTTACACAGTAATATTCTTGTTATCTCTGGTTCAATTGCTGATCAGAAAACCGATGTTGTGTTCAACAACTGTGATAACAAACTTGATATGAATCGTACTTCAATCTCAAAAGTATTTATTTGTGGCAACATTTTGTTATATGGAATTTGTTTCTCTAACTTATTGTTTATAGAATTCTTTTTCAAAATCATTGCTTAAAGAATTTATTTTTTTCAAATCAAATTTTAAATTGTTTTATAAAGAATCATTTTAATTTTTGAGTGTTTTTTGTAATAGGCTATGCTTGAAAAGGCTGGCCCAGGATTACTGAAAGAGTTAACATCCAAATATTCTGGATATAATTTAAAACATGGTGAGATTGTGAAGACACAAGGTTATGACATCGGTTGTAAATGTATTTATCATGGTAGTATTAAGCAGTGGAACAGGAGCAGTGAGGACAGTGAAAAAGTTGGATTTTAGTTTATACATCATTCAAATTTATTTTGAAATACTTTGTTTTAATTAAAAAGTGTTTAATACCTGATTATTTTTTGTTCAATGTTGCCTACAGAGCATTAGGCTTGTGATATCTAATGCCTTGAAAGAAGCTGATGAAGATAAAATGACATCAATTTCTTTTCCCGCTTTTGGAACGGGTAAAGTAAATGTTCCAGTAACGAAAGCTGCTGAGATTATGATTGAGGAAGCCATGACATTTTCTCAGAAAAGAAATTCATTAAAGGAAATTGTATTTGTTATTTATGAGAAGGAAACTGAATGTTTGAAGGTGCTTTTATTTACATCTTAAGATAATTTATTCGGTAGTAGGGTTATACTTTTTTAATGTATTTTTCTTTTCATACATGTTCATTATTGTGACAACTTTATTGTCCTTTTTTGGTCTGGTGTTTTGCATCTCCAATTTCAAGGATATCGACCTAATTACATGCCCGTTGATGATGTTCTCCGCAACAAATTTTTTAATCCCATTTTGACCCACTTCCCAGTATGCTTTCAATCTGAAATTTTGAATATAGTCGTATTCTGGATAATAAATCAATGTTGAGTCTTAAAATTAATTAAAATTTAAAAAATTAATTAAAAACTAAAAAATTTAAGAAGCAGAAACTAAACAGTAAAAATTAATTTGCATTTAAAAGAAATTATAAATACACTTTTATAAAATGCTCTAAAAAGCACAAAAACAAATTATAAAAGGGTGGTGCACTTTCTCTCACTCCAACGACTGTGCGCATGCTTTTATGTTTATTATTTAGTTTTTACTGTTTATAACATTTTATAAAAGTGTTTTTATTATTTAAAAAAAAATTATTAGAATGATAAGTTCTTGTTAGCCAGTAGCTGGCATGCTTGAACAGTGAACTGAGGAAGGAAATTTCATCTGCTCTTAAATGGCTGTGACAAACTCTAATATAACAATTTTATCTTTAAAAATTACTACATTTATCTCTTGTTTATTGTGGTTAATTCGTTCCAGACTCTATCACGATAGGTGAATTTTGGCGCAGTGAGATTCTTTGTTAATAATTTAGTAATTTTTGCAGTCACAGAATATCGTGATGAGCATTTGCTGGTAATTTCTTTTTATATGCATAAGAAGACTTTGGTAAGGTTCAATTGATTTTCCTTCTGGCTTACACGTCAATTTTTCCGCGCTTGCACAGGTTGGACGTTTTCTTCCAATATGACAATTTCATTCAGTCTTATCATGTGCCAACTCAACCCGAAAGTCCAGATTGGCAGGTCATGTCTGCGCATATCTACTTATATAATTTACCAGCCTCACTCCCTAACTCAGTCTGGAACGCTGATCATGTGGATTAACAAGGTCAACGTTTTTTAAGCCCATCCTTATGCATCATAAGGCTTGTATTCATAGTGTTGTTTTCAACACTTAAAATATTTAATCAATGGCAGTGGCATATAACTTTCATTTTTTTATTATTTGTAACACTGTGTGATCCCATATGCACGAGCAGTTCCAGGTTCTGCTGTGATATTATCAATACGATGTGAAGAACCACACCAATGTTCAATACATTACATTACATTACATATCGGTTGTTTTTTGTGAAAACATTAGACATGTATGTCGTATGTGTATATGTGTGTGGAAGCTCACCTGTTGATTATTGTGTAGATCCAAAGAGAGAGCGTGGGTGTTATTTGATTATTGTAGAACTATAATTATGTGGCCCAGGTGTTTACAAAACACAGGCTTTGACCAACAAAATCTAGTAATATTATAGTGTAATGCATAGATAGTTTATGACACACTATATAATATTTCATTTATGACTTCACTTCACTTTAATCTTAATTTTTAATTTAAAGGCTTTTCAAGAAAAACTGAGTTCTTATAAATCACTTATAGCTGAAACTGCTAGCTTGTCGAAGGGTAAAATTTAATTTGAATTTTTATATGTGTGCTTAGTAATTTTTTATATTATTAAGAATTAATGGAATAAATGGTCCCATCAATTTATTTTTGTTAATAAAGTTGATGTTTTCAATATTCAATGGTATAAAGATGCTATAGTTCATTTTTCACTGTGATTAAATGATGAGATGTTTTTAGGTTCAAGTAAAGAGTTTAAGAGTGTCACTTTGGAAATTCGCAAGACAAATTTACTTGAGGTGAAATGTGGTGCAATTGTCAACAGCACTAATAGAAGTTTCAACGTCGAGATAGGTAAAAAGCTTTTACTTCAAGTTTCAAATTTTATGCATGCATAAGTTTTGAATCAAAACTTTGTGCCAGCCAATCACTTATATATATATCTAATATAGACTTGTTGTTTTCTTTCAAGTTGAGAAACATTCTCATTTTGTGAAAATTATTTTTGTTTAAAATTGATTTAATTAAAGGTCAGCTATCAAAAATGATTATTGAAAAAGCAGGAAGTGATGTTCTTAAAGAATGCAAAAATGGTTTGTTTAGTTTAAAATTTAAATTCATTGATTTTTTACTGAAATTTAATTTTTACTTCAAATTTTTCAGGAAAACTTGAGGATAACATGGCCGTTACTAGTGCAGGAAAATTGGAAAATTGCAAAAACATTTTCCATTTAACGGGAAGATATCTTTATGACTGGGAGAGAGTTATTTTAAAAATGTTAAATACTGCAGAATCAATGAAATTGTCATCTTTATCAATGCCAGTCCTTGGAACTGGTAGATTGTTTATTGCCTTTGCATAATGGCATAATCATTGGCCATTTTCATAAAGATTTAATAAGTTTACAATTTCTTTTGTAAATAATCATAACATGTATTTTTTATGGCATTGATTTAGGAATAAATAAATAGTAAATTTTCTATTGTATAATAGTTAAAAATAATACTTATTCAACTTTAAAATATTTTTTGCATAAAACGCGCATCTTTTAAGGCCTTGAGAGGGGTTAAAAGAAGATGTGGTTTTATAGATACAGACACTTTGATTGGTTAAATGTATTATATATATTATTGAAAATACATTTTACATTTTCACATTTTCTGATTGATAGACCAACATTCTTTTTCATGACGTTTCCAGGCACGTTAGAGTTCGCATTGTATGAGCAAAAATATGGTAACTTATGTCATGTCCTCTGCTATTAAGAACAGTGATATCTAGTTTTCAACATTAACTAAATATATTTTTTTAGTAAATAACTAAGAAATTAATTAAGAAAATAAAGTTTTTTAGACGGCCATATAAAGGACCACACCTCTTTTATTTGATGTTGAAATAGAATTTTTTTCATAGGTTCACCTAAAGTTTATAATTATGACAATCAAAAATAATTTACTGTAAATTTATAGGTCATGGTTCATTAACTGTAGAAGATATGGCAGCTACCATTATCAAAACTGTCAAGGTTTTTTCTGATGAAAAACCAGAAAATCTTAAATTGATTATTATTGCTGTGCCTGGGGAAGCTGAATGTTCAAAATTTCTCAAAGTTCTTCAATCAAAAGAGCAAACGCATAGAGGCAGGAGAAATTATTTGATTTTTACTTCCTTTTTTAGTAAATCGATATATATGTTGTTGAATGTTTTTTTATATGTATTCGTGCTTAAATATACTTTAAAACCTCAGTTAAAACTTATGGCAAAAATAAATACATAAGGGCATGTTTTTTAAACCAAAGCTCACAACACACTGTAGTGCTAAAAGCATTTCATGCTCATTAAACACTGCCGCTCTTAAAAATAGACACTTCTCAACTCAAATGACAAGTCAGTTTTTTAGCTCAAGAGCAGAAATCTTTCTAATATGGAATAATTATGACTTTTTATATAAATAACTAGCAGGGTACACAGTGTTGACCGTGGTTTTTATAGGTTTTTCTATCGTTTTCTCTCTCGCTCCTGTTTCCTTTCCCGCTTGCTCTCCCACTCGAGGTGGCTTTCCCGTTCCTGTTTGCTCTCCCGTTCTCAGTCGCAATAACCTTTGATGTTCGTATATAAGCAATTTTGGCCTGGGAGGTTTTTTTGGCCATTACAGAAATTGACACCGGCCTGTATATCTGGAGTACCCTGATTTGATTTCAGGTTCGGAACACGAAGTTTCCGTGGGGAAGAAACTAACTCGCATGTGCTCACATCAACTCAACCTTTCATCCTTTAGTGGTCGATTAATGAGTACCAGTTTTGCGACTGGGGGTGATGGGGTTCAGCACATCCCGATTTCGGATACACATGCATGTGGCAGGAAGCTGTGTGATCCCTCTGAGGTTCCACAACACTAGTGTGCCTTATAATTCTCTACTACTACTACTACTACTGCTGCTGCTGCGGCTACTACTACTACTACTACTTTTTGAAACATTTATTTTCTCAGATTTATAAAATCCTACATTTGCGATCAGGGCAAAATTACAATGTCCTCGAAACCTCAGCATAATTATTTAATGTCCCAAATGGGCCTGAGAGATCCCAGAGACAAATATAAAAGTTTCAACCATGGAAATGACAATCGCATCATAACATACAATTATTCCACGTCATGTAACAAGGGCTTTGTGCCGTCTTCTTCTCCCAACCCTCCACGTACTACATTTGAAAAATTTCCATATATTATAAGTATTTAATAAAACAGAGAGTATATAGAAAGTCAGTAATCTTTTTCCAACCCCGATGTTAGTCCAGAACTTGAATGATATAAGTCAGTAGTTTGGCCTGGGCTGTTTTCTTTCATCCAAGTGTGGACATCTCTGATGTCGTACTTTCTTACTTTTCTCTTGTGTTCTTCATTGAGGTTTGGAAGATCTGAGACGATAGATACATCACACACAAGATATTGATCTTCTTTCCAAGCGCAAAGGTCCGGAATTCAAAAGCCCATTTCAGTTCAAATTAGTGGCTCTGTTTTTGTGCTGAATCCCATAGACTGAAGTTTTTTACCGAGTTTGCGAACTATCACGTCGTGGCCATTTCTCCTAGGTCCATCGATTTTGGGACAGATCTGAATCATATTGCCCAATGACTCAGGTATTCGGCAACCTGCATCACACGACGTATCAGCCATTGGGCGCCCCCGCGATGCTCTAAGTTTATTATAAAGTACACCTGCACGAACTTTGATACATTTCAAAAAGACATCGGAAGGCACCCTGTCTGATCCATCTACTATCCAATCGCTCAAACCAATTCCCATTGAAAAAGATTTCAATCTGTAGCTGTCTACAGATTTATATAATCTCTCAGCCGTGTGCAGCTTCAATTTCTTCTGTGATCCATCAACTCCAGTTTTGAATTTTCCAAACCTTCTTATTTCAGACAAAACATAAAATTTTTCTCTCAGCACATCTTGCAGAAATACATCTTTGCTAATTTTAGCTTGAGTTAGCAAATTGTTGAGTTCCATATCATATGGGTTCCAAGAAGCACCTTAATGACTGCAAACTTGTGAATACTACTACTACTACTACTACTACTACTGCTGCTGCTGCTGCTGCTGCTAATGCTAATGCTACTGCTACAACTACTACTACTACTACTTCTTATTAAAAGTTCTAGCATGTAACCCAGCTTATCTTTCTTATTGGTTTATATTTAATTAGTTCTTTATTATTTGTCTAATTCTCGGTAATGATGCTTCAATAAAACAATATTCATTGCTGTTAGAAGAGAATGTTAATTGTATCAAATTGAACCAAATGAGAGAGCTTGAAAAATATGCTATAAGCATCTTTACAATGATCGCATTCCATCGGAGCAGGTTCAATATTAATCGGTCTTCAAAAGAACTTCAATAACATAGTTGATGCAGAAAAAACTGAGCTTGCATTTGTTTTAATAAAAGATATGTTGGATATAACATGAACATTTTAAAAATACAACTTGATATACACAAATCTAGAACTTAACTGGTGCTTATCAAAAGTAGAATGTTTGAAAAAATTATACTGTACATATATGACAAAATAATAAAAAATTCATTATTTCTTGTAAATAATTTTTTTCTTTATTTAAATTATTGTTTCTGTTTGATGATAAATAAAGAAATACACCACAAGACCTCTGATTTGTCCGGGTTGAGTTGCAAGTGGCTCTCGAACATTCAATGACTAAAGCAGGCCTACTTTTTTACGGATAATTCCGCTGTTTGTCTGGAGAGAAGTGACCATAAATCTGAGTTTCGTCTGCATAAAGGTGGTACTGGAGGCCGTTTTGATTGCAGACTGTGAGTCTGAGTGGGAGAATGTGACCAGTTGCATTCTTGATCCAATACGTTTTGTGTTGTATATCAATGACTTGCCGGACACTATCACACACCAAATCATTGGCATCAAGTCAGTTTCCGACATCTCATCTCTCCAGGCTGACATTGATCGAGCAGTTGAATGGTCATTCACTTGGCTAATGCACTTCAATGTCGAGAAATGCAAAAAAATATGTTAACACTGAGTCATCAGTCCTATAAGCAATGTCTTGGACTCACAACACTACAAGACCATCGTTTGAGAGGTGACCTGATCGAGCAGTTCAAGATTGTCAGCTTTTTGTTCAGCAAACTCGAGCAGCCGGTCACTCGGCATACAACCTGCGTGGCCACAACTGCAAATTTAAGCGCCAGTATGTCAGAATGTTGCGAAGAACGATACAATTTCTTCACAAACTGGATTGTCGGTCCATGGAATGCAATTTCGCAACATGCAATTGATACCCCATCAGTAAATGCCTTAAAGGATCGCATTTTTTAGAAGTCACATGTCCTTTGGGTTCAGTCAGTTTATAAACTCTTAATATAACTGCTCTTCATTAAAAATATTTGATCTCTTTAACTCTGACAGTTATCAGGACATTCTAATTTATTTATTTGCTGAGTTCCATGGATTTATTATATTTTTTTATTCAGATAATAAACAGATTCAATTCAATCATTGTTTTTAATTATGATTTGTCTATATTTTTGTTTTTTTTTATCTGTACAAAATTTTTATAACTGAGAGATGTCCTTGCACAGGAGTTTTTTTATAGTGTTTTTGAATGGTTGTTTGTATGTATTTAGGTCTTAGAATGTTTGTTAAATGTATTTATGTTTATATATATTATTATGTAGTACAATGTTTGTATGTATTTACATTATGTATTTCAAACAAGCTGCTAAATCTAATTTTTAATTTGAAGTTTGACATTTCTATTTAATTCAAGCTTTTTGTACAATAATTTAATATTTCTAAACAAAGGCTCACAACCACCACATCAGAATTCTACGAGTGATGTTTTAAAAGTTGAAATATTCAGTATGAGTCTTCATAATATTGATGAGGCTCGTAAAGATTTAGAAACAGAAATGAAAAAAGTAATTTTAGAAAAAGAAATTGACTGCCATGTCAAGCTGCCTCAAGACAAGGTGAAATGTATTGAGGAATTAAATCTGTACGGAATTAAAAATTTATTTAATTGAGTAAATTGTTTATTAAACAGGTGAAAGAAATTGAAAAGTCTAACAAAGTCAAAATTACAGTGAGAGAAGGTTTAAGAGTAAAAATTTCTGGAGAGTCTGATATTTCTGATGTTATTAAAACAGTTATGGATTTGATACTTCATGAGACTCAGAAAGATTCCGAAACAAGAGAAATAAAAATGTTTGCAAAAAATGTTAGTTAAACTAATATATATTAATATTCAGGTTTTGATTCAATGTTAGAGACAGTAGGTTCTCCATGGATTAATGATTACTGATTAGTAGTAATGTATTAATTTACAAAAGTTGAATAATAAAAATAAATCAAATGTTTTTATTAACAGGTGGAATGGCTCTATGATGATAACAAAACCTGGAAAAATTATGGAGAATATTCCACAGGAATGTTGGAGAAGGCACATCAAAAACAAGACAAATCAATTGATTGGATAGGGAAAGACAAAGTAAAGCACAAGGTGAACTTGACCAAGATGATTGATAACAGGAATCCTGGCGGTCTTACAGAAGTGAAGAGGGTTTTGAAAGGTTCAGATTTTAAACTTGTGTTCAATTATTCTTGATTGGTTGTTAGATTGTTATGCTTTATATTTTTCACTCTGTTTTTCATGGCTTGCTTCGATGTTTGGTTATCTGGGTCAAATTACCAATTATTTTTGGTTGCTATGGCACCTACTGTGCAGCTGCCTCTTCTGCATCTTTTCGTTTTGGCTCTTTCAATACTGTTCGGTATTCATGGTTACTTTTTTAGCTTATGGCAAAAAGTTGATGGCGACTCAATGCTTCCAAGACCGAGCTCATATGGCTTGGATTGACACATTAGCTATCAGAGCGCACCTTCGATCCACTCCTTTTCAGAGAAAATATTATTTATCCGGTCTCGTGTCATGTTCTATCATGTCTGCTAGCTTCGATCAGTTCGGCATGCTCTTACAATGAACTCTTTCCATGGTGGCAGAGCGGTAGAGCGTTCGCCTGTCGATCGTTAGGTCGTCAGTTCAAGCCTCACCGGCGTCACCAGCGTAACTCCCTTAAGCAAAGAGTTCACTCGCATTGCTAAAGGGGTAGGCGTCTATAAATGGCTGCCTCTGCAAAGAACCCTTTATTTAATGCCCTTGAAGTCCTTTAGGATTTACGCCACTCTAAATATTGTCAAACATTATTATTATTGTTTTAATAATTTCCGGCTTTGACTACTGCAGTGGGTTGTTAGGTAGTGCACCTAATTTTTGCTCAATCAACTCTCTGGTGTCACTTCAAGCAGCCATGAGGCTTGTTCTTCATTTCCAAAGAACAAGTAGCATCCATGACACAATGAGGGACCAGCTCCATTGGCTTGATATGACAGCTTGTGTAATATTTAAACTTTGTTTGCTTCCATACTGGTGTCTTCACAGGTTCGCTCCACCTTACTTGTTAACGTGCTGCATTTCTTCCAACCTGGATGTTCCAAAAAACCAACATCAAACCCTTTTCTAGTTGCCATCTTGTGCCTACTTGCCAGTATTGTTTACCAGCCGAGCTGCATGAAAACAGTCTGCATACCTTCAAGAAAAAGCTAAAAACTTTTATTTTTTAGTTTGCTTATATTTTAACATTATTATTTCATATAACATTTTTGTGTTTTGATTTTGTTTTTTCCTTGTACTTGCCTATTTTCTCTTCTTTATGTCTACCCAATTTCTTAAGTTTGATTTAATTGTCTTTTTGTTTTGTACTATCAGTCACGCCTTTGTGATGTATGTAAATATTTGTAATTATTTGGTAATAATCTTCTGTCTTACAGATGGACTAGACCTATAAATAAAACCAGGTCTTCCTTCATTCCATCTTTTTTGTTGAAATGAAATAAGATATTCTTTCATTTCATCTTTTTCATTTCTATTTTCTTCGTTTGCATCCTCCTATTATAAAAAATGTTTCACAACTATTGTCACCTATTATCATCACATGTACAAAATATTAAATAAATTTTAATTGATAATCATGGAAAAATCTAGGGAAAGTTGCTACGTGCGTGGATTTTAGGTAAAGTTTCGGATAGTCATTTTCATTTCTTTAAATATTTTTATTTATATTATGTATGTATGTATGTATGTATAAGAAGGTTTTCTCACACTATTATCTTGTTTTTGCATTTATTTTAGGTGCAATTTTAAAGTCCATGATTTATCAACTGGTTAATTTTATCATTTAGATCACCATCTTATTAATTTTATGTATTTTCTATAGTGTAATTTTAGTAAAATACAACTGTAACAATTTATTTTTTTTAAATGGGAAATTTCGTAATAAAAAATCATTTATTGATTTATTTAAACACTGTGGTTTTGATGGTTTCAATGATGTCGATGAATTAATGTCATATTTTAATAGTTTTATTACTGCTATTTTACTCTAACAATTATTTTACTTTAGATTATTATCTAAACATGCTCATTGGTGTGACACAGATTGTATTATTCTTAAATGTATTGCTTGAAAAAAGAAACGTTTAAGTAGGTCTAATAGATTCTCTATTACTTATAACAATTACAAGTCTGCTTTACATACATATAAGTCTACCTTATTTTCAAAACATTGAAGTTACTTGAGAAACTATAGTTCATGCTGCTTCATCTATGTCATGCCCTCTTGATATCATCCCTACTAATTTAGTTAAAGAAATGTCTGTTTTTATCTAATCATTCTTCTCATTGTTTATTTATCACTCTCTTCTTATAAGTTTCTGTCAATATTCAAATCATCAATTTTGTTCCTACATTATAAAATAATTCTTTGGATTCATCACAATTATCTAGCTACAGACGAATAGCAAATTTATCATTACTTTCTAAAGTTTTGAAAAAAGTATTATACAAGCAAATTTATTTATATCTACATGCTGATTCTCTCATTCCTTTTTCCAAATCTAGCTTTCATTTGGCTCATAGTTGTTAAACATTACTTTTAAAACTATACAATGATCTTATTTTGGCATTTGATTGTAATAAATTTTCAGTATTAGTTTGTTTGGTATACTCATCTGCATTTGATGCTGTTGAACATTCATTACTGTTACTTTTACTTCAACATGATTTTTATATTGCTAGTTCTTCATTGTTATGAATCAAATCATATTTATTTAAAAGATCTGCTATGTATCTCTTAATCATTCAACATCTACTCCATCAAAATTAAAAATGTGGGTCGCATTCAATGGTCTATAAAATATGGATATAAAATTTTGTTTGCAGTTTAGATATTTATATTATTTTAATTGATCTTTTGGAAAAAATGTGTACATTTCTAATCATCATCATGAAAAATGTGTACACTTCTAATCATCATCATCATGAAAAAATGTGTACGTTTCTAATCATCATCATGAAAAATGTGTACATTTCTGATCATCATCATCATCATCATCATCATCATCATCATCATGAAAATAACTTTTTAACTGGCAGATACAGTTTTCTAATTATTTCATCAGTCCAAAAACTTTGTAACGTCTCACAGCTTTAATCACTAAAAAACGAGTGGTTTTTTTCTATTTTGCCTAAATTTATAGAACAACTAATTTACTTAAGATCTTCCACATTTTTAGCTATGTATTTTGTCTGTTAGCTTTAAGTATACAAGTTAGAAAATTGTATGTGGTTATAGAAATATTTATTTTCATCTTTTTAGTGCATAGGAAAAACGTGGATTTTTAAAAGTTTTTTTTTCAAGTTTAATTTTTTCCTGTTATTTTAACCGCTTTTTATTACTCATTGGTCTGAAAATATTTAGGATCTTATGAAGTACCAAAAGATTGGGATAAAATGGCTGATGATGAACCTTTTAAGCTTGTCCCACTTGATCCTAAAGGGAAGGAATATCAAGATGTTCAAAATACTTTTCACTCTGGCATTCTTAAACCATCCATTGTTAAGGTAACATAATTGTACACATTTACAAATTTAATATATTTATTTAAGTTTAATTATTTCATCATCATCATCATCATTTATTTTTGAAACGTCCCTATTCCACGCTATGATAGGGTTGGACGTTTTTCCATATCAGGCCCCTCCGCAAGTCACGATCCAGGGCAGACTGCCGCTTCAGGCCGAGCTCATCCATGTCTTTCTTCACACATTCCCACCAAGTCTTCCTACTTCTACCTTTACTTTTCACTCCTACAACATCCACATCTCTAATTGCCGAAACCCAATCATCTGCACTTTTACGCTCCAAATGTCCAAACCACCTTAGTCTTCTATGCCTCACCACATCAGCCACACAAGGAACATTCAGAAGGCTATACAAATCCACACTACGTGCACGATCATTCAACGAAACACCACGCATCCATCTAACCATCATACGCTCTGCCCTTTCTAAACTTCTTAGATTCTCCACCTTCATAGACCATGTTTCAGTGCCATAAACAAGGACACTTTGAACACATGCCCTATACACCTTTCCTTTCACATGAAAGGATGCACCACAGGTGGTCAAGATAGGAGATAACTCTTTGTTAAAAGAATAACTAAAAGAAAACTAAAGATTTGTTATTTAAATTTGTCACAGATTGAGAGAATACAAAATCCAGGTCTTTATAGACAATATGTTTGTAAGAAACAAGATATGGAAGCGAAACTAAAGAAGTCTGTAAATATTACTGTTGAGCATAAACTTTGGCACGGCACTGCACCTGCTAATGTTCCCAAGATTGTTTCAAATAATTTCAACAGAATTTATGCTGGGGCACATGGTTTGTTGTTCTGTCTTATTTGTGTTAATTTATTTCTATATTCTCAATAGCAAGATATATGACATTCACATTTGTTCTTCAGCATCAATTTTTATTTTTTTACTTTGCTTAAAATTATCTGTGCTGGTTATACTTCCCATCTTACTAATTTTATTTCTGTTGTTAAATGCTTAAATTTTAAATTTAGTATTTCATTATTTGATTAATAATAAACATTCTCAGACTTGATATAGTAAAAAACATAAGTTTTGCCTTTTTTATATTTTCAGGTACTGCCATTGGTAATGGCGTTTACTTTGCTGTCAATCCTGATTATTCAATAAAAGGTTATTGTCACCCTGGTATAAATAATCATAAGAGTATTTTTCTTGCAAAGGTTCTCACTGGAAATGTGGGTCAGGGACGACCTGGTTTGATGGAGCCTCCTATAATGAATAACATCACAGGAGAATGTTATGATTCAGTGGCTGATCAAATAAATGCTCCAACTATGCATGTTATTTTTTATGATTATCAGGCCTATCCAGAATATTTGATAACTTTTATGTAATTTGAAAAATTGGTTAGTGGTTCCTAGCTAGAAAACATTTTGCATGGCTTTTTTGTAGCATAGCTAATATTAGTTTCATGTTATGTGAACAAAATTAAAAACGATTTTAATCTTTTTGAATGAAGTTAATAGAAAGATTCTCTAGTATAAAAGTAGAAAATATATTCCCCAAATTAAACTAAAATGTAAGAGTTGTATAGTATATTTCCTGTCAACCATACTTGTGTTCCTCACATTAGTTTTAGTTTGAGTTTTGGTGGTTATCTTCCTAATCTGGTCTTAATCTATATTTGGCCTTATAAATTTATAATTGACATTTCAAAATAATAAAAACTATGCATTTTATATTTTAAATATGTGAAATTTTTAAATATAAGAGTTTCTATTCAAATTGAAAAAAAAATAACTGTAAAGTAGAGTTTAGGCAAAAATAAATTCAAAATTTTCGTAAAATAAATTTGTATAAAAGAATTTGCGTAAAATAAATTTGCAAGAAATTTATTTATTTTACAAATGGCAGGGCGGAAGTTTTAATAAGAATATATGGCCACCTAGCGAACACAAACTTTTTTTCTAGAAAGCAAGAGATGGGGCCACAAACAGAAAATTTAATAGAAAGCATTGTATTTTACGACAATTATATACACCAAATTTCAGATCGATCGGATAACGGGAAATGGGTAAATTTTGACTTCCAAAATGTTTGTATCAGATAGGTACAACGGCGAAGTTAATATAGAGGATATAAAAATTAGTAAAGATAAAAAATAAATTTAAAAAAAAAATTATTTGCTTCTTTATCTGAGTCAACGAACTAAAATTTTTGAATCTAAAACAACCGTTACGCTCAATCTTGTACATTGTTTATTTCATTCATATGAAATCAAAATTCATAAATTTAACTCAATGTATGGATTAGTTGTTATCTAACCGTAACGGACAACTTTGATTAATTTTAATTGATTTAAGGCTTAATTCATATCGGAAACATTCAATTCATGTATTGTCATCCAGAATAAAGCTTTCCTAACTGAAAGTTTTAGAGCTCTAGACTCTAGGTGGTCGAAAAGTAAGTGAATTTTTGTTTCTAAGATTTGATCACCACAGACAAACAAACAGAGAGACGAGTGAAGTTAAATAAAAGCATTTGAAAACAGTTCTTGTCAATTACATTTTTTAACGTTTCTAGGCACTTTTATTGGTAACGGCGGTCCCGTTTTGTATCAAAATAACCTTTCTCTCCAACAACATCGATTTGCTAGAAATAATTACTTACAAACTGGTACAAGTAATTTTCTACAACCTGGTACAAGTAATTACCTACAACCTGGTACAAGTAATGATCACAAGTGTATCTTTCTTGCAAGGGTTCTTACTGGAGATGTAGGTCAGGGACGACCTGGTTTGATGGAGCCTCCTATAATGAATAATAGAACCAAAGAATGCTATGATTCAGTTGCTGATAATGTACATAATCCAACTATTTATGCTATTTTTTATGATTATCAGGCCTATCCAGAATATTTGATAACTCTATTATGATTTAATTGAAACACGTGTACGAATGAACTTTAAAGTACTTTGTTTTACAAATCCATTATATTTTGTAAATCTGCAGCTTATAATTTTTGGCAAATCATTTTTTATGATCATAAAAAGGTCTATAAAACAGAGAAACGCAGTCTTCTAAATATTTTATATGTTATGTGAAGTATACGCGAGGATGAAAAATATAAGGAACTTTTCAATCACCATGAAAAAAACAGTTTTAATTATTAATCTTTTATTTTACAAATCAATTCTCGCTTTTTTTAAATTAACATGAAACTGAATTAGCAGTATGTAGAAAATACCGAATCCTTGTCGCGGATCCTTTATCCAGACTCGAGATCAGGAGCGTCATTCGTGGCCAGAGCCGGATTAAGGTGGATGTTATTGGTGCTGCTGTGCTGCAGCATTAGGGAATTATAGGCCCAAATGAAAACACAAAAATTTTCTGGAAGCGGAACAGTTTTACTTTGGTATATTAACCTCAAAAGAATTCTTAGAATAAAATTTGGAGTCTGACCTTCGGACGCCTAGACACAGCGTTACTTATTATACAGTTACTAATGTTCTTATAGTGGGACAGGTAAGCTAACCTTTTGTGCATTTTTTGATAAAAGCACCAAATTTTTCCCAGAGGTAGTCCTACCTAATAAGAACAAATTTGGATATTGGGCCATTGGTATTTCTTTATCCTCTTGATTATTATTTTTTTCAGAATGTTTGTCATCACCATTGATGCTTTTTTCATAGTGTGTTTTCCTGTTAGTGATTTGACAAAAGTTTTTTTGTAGTCTTAGTATGGTATCAGGTTAGTGATTGAAAAAAGGATTTTTTATTGTTGTTAGTTTTAGGGTCCTTGGTAGTGCTGCCTTAGAGAGGCCATTTAGAAAGCATTTTCATATTATAATTATTATTATTAATTGAATATGGCGTAAGGCATATTGCCTTCTTGCCTCTCAATTTCAAATTCAAACAACCGCTGCACGATCACACATGTCTCCTCGTCATCCACGCCTCGTCCAATTTCATTTTAAAATCATTCATCGTTTCTGCACAAACAACATCATCCGTCAAACTGTTCCATAAACTGGAACTTTTCTTTAGTTATCTGTGCTCTTGTTGAATGTTTGTTTTCTTGTGTCTGTTGGTAATTAATTATGGTGATAGTCTTCCGTGTTCTTATTAGGTATGCATGTTGTAATTCATTGTTATTTTTCGTGGTTTTTTTAGAACATTTTTATTTAGCGATTTTATTGGAGAGCAAGCGCCTTTGAATTTAGGAAAAGGCGCTTTATAAGTTCATTGATTGATTGATTGATTAAAAGCGTAACTGCCCCTTGGCCACGTGTTCCGATACGCGGCGTGACCCTAGAATCCCTATATCTTCTGAACCGCTCGTTGAAATGTCCCTGCGTTCTTCTTCATATGGGCTATATTTTGAGCTTGAATTGGATGTTTTAATTTGAATGGAGCGGATGAAATGGCATTACGGCACTACTAAAAATGGAATATCGGGAATATCTTTTTAATTGTATGTGATACAACAAAATGGCAAGACGCCATTTTTCAGTTTATAACAAATCAGTAATAACTTTAAAACGGCACGAGATACAACAAAACTTACAATGAATCATTAATAGGAAATCTGAAACAAACTTTCAGAATTAATAGTTTATTTTTAATAGAGGCGCCCCCAAGTAGACAAAGTGACAGTATGTCACTTTCAGTAAATACAAAACAGGTAATAATGTTTGAACGGCACTAGTATGACGTTAGACAGCTTGACGGTTACACAACTATAACTTCTGAACTACTTATTAGATTCCATAACAAAAAGAATGATTGTATTGTTTATTGTATTTTAGCCGAAAAGTATTTAGTTGATTTTAACTCATTAATGGTCACTACCATACGAAAATACTAAAAATGACGTTGCGTTTTCGCAACCGTAACTGTTAATGGGTTAAGGAGGATTTTTCACACGAATATAAGCAATTTGTAAAATTTGTAAAAGAATATCCTCTAAAAAAAAACAAATTTATGTGGTTGTATAGAATTATTGTTGAAACAAATGTCAGTGAAAGTTTTCAAAATGTTGAAACAGCTCTGCGATTGTTTTTGACCCTTATTGTAATGGTAACTAACTGCAAGGAGAACGATCGTATTCTGTTTTTAAACGAGTTAAGAACTACTTACGTTTTACCATGTTCCAGACACGTCTTTCTGCGTTATCGATTTTAAGCATTGAACAGTGATGGGCACTTTAACTACTGTAGTTGTAACTACTGTAGTTATAACTACATTTATAGTAGTTACATGGTAGTTATAACTACTTTTGTTTTTGAGTAGTTGCCATGTAGTTATAACTACTTTTATGATCTAGTTTGGTAGTTATAACTAGTCTAACTACTTTGACTTAGCGCTGTAACAAAATTATTAAAAAGCCAGATAATTTAAAAATATAATCTAAAGCATCGAATGTTCAATCACTGAAGGATTATCCATTTGTAGAATGAGCTTTCATAAAAGCCAATTCTACTCTTCCAAGCATGGCTGGTATGATTTTGACACCTCGAAGGTGCAAAATGAGTGACACTTTATTTGACCGTATGGTTTTTCTGAAAAGCCGTTCCAGTTTTAACAAATTTTGAACTTTGTCATTCAACCTTTATGTATCAATAAACACTTTGTTTTTCTAAAATTTTCTTAAAAATACTTTGTTTTTATTATATTTGCTTAAATATACTTTGTTTTTATTATATTTGCTTAAAAATACTTTGTTTTTATTATATTTGCTTAAAAATACTTTGTTTTTATTATATTTAGTTAACAATCATTATTATTCTTTAAAAAAAAATTATTAAATGCAAATTTATTTTTTGTTGTTGTGTTTTTATATCTTACAGTACATGTTTTATAAATATACGAATAGTTAAAAAGTAGTTGGAAAGTAGTTAACTACTTTAGTAGTAGTTAACAAACTAGTTATAACTACCTCTCTTCTAAAGTAGTTAACATGTAGTTATAACTACTTTTGTCATGAGGTAGTTGGCATGTAGTTGTAACTACAATTAAAGTAGTTGGTGCCCATCACTGGCATTGAATGTGATATTGTTCGAAGTTTGAATCTTGATGAAATTATTAATAATTTTCCAAGCCCCAAGGCTAAAAAAAAAAACAATTTTGGGCATTCAAATAACTTTGGGTCATTTACTAATATTCAAACGTGAATTTATACTATAGTAAATTTTCTTTTCGCTATTTTTAATACATTTATGTTATCTTAGGGGACGTCCATAAATTACGTAAGGGAAATGGGAGAGGGGGGAGTGAGAAAAAATCTTACAGTTTCTTATTGGGGGAGGGGGTCTAACTTTTTCTAACGTAAGTCTATATTTTGAAATTTTTCTTTCTTTTTTTATTAAATCAAATTGCTCAAGAGATTTTCGAGAAGGAGAGTGCTGTTGAAGCATCTTAAGCTTTAAAGCTGACCACAGATGGCTCTGTTATCTAATGCTGCTGTCAAAAAGTAAACAAACTGGCTAAAGTTGTGGTTTTTATATAATAATAAACTGAGTGAATAGAAATTGCGTAGACGTCCAGAATATTACATTAAATTAGTTTAAGAGTTAGGCTATAACACATCAAGGTATGTATTTTATTTTAGTATATCTCTAGAGTTTCACCATAAAATTGGATTCTTACATTAATTTCATAATATAAAAATGGTGTCTGGCTTACAGGATGGGCAAATTACACACTATATTGTAATTTCGTTACAAATTACAAATTACTCTGAAAATTGTAATTTCGATAAAAATTACATCTAATAAAAAGTCCAAATTACAAACTACTAATTTCAAAGTACATGAAATTAAATTACATTAAACCGGTTTATAAAAACTAAGCAACTTTTGTTCTCTTTATTAAAAATATTAAAAAGCAAACGAAATGTTTATCAATATTGAAAATTTTTAGAATCCAAGAGTATAAATTTTACTAGTTGTTTTTAGCAACAATAGCTTTTATTAGTTTGATATTGAATGCTGGATTAATGTCAATTCAATCACTACTATAGTAATCATTAACCATCAACCCTATAAAAATCAACACCACCACCCCTCCAATACAACCACAGTCGGCGAGTTGAAAGAAAAATTTAAGTTTTTTTGCGCCGATATTTTTTGATGTCATTTTCAAATTCTTACTTTCTTTCTATCAACAATTTGTTTAATGATTTAATGAATGACTGAAGAAAATTTAGCCACTCCTTTTGATCTTTTTTTATCGATTTATCAATTTATTTTGCATTTTTTTGTTGAAGGGGGTATTGATAAAACTTACGTAAATTCAGGGGGGGTTGGCGAATCTTTACAAAATCTTACAACGGGGGGGGGAGAGGGAGAAAAAAAGCGAAAAATTACCTTACGTAATTTATGGACGTCCCCTTATTTTTTTTTACTTGAAGTCATTTTGTTTGCAATATTAGGCCCACAGTACCCTTAATCCGGGATTAGTAAAAAAGACGTCCAAAATGAAGTGTGTAGAATTTTGTTTTATTTTTGTGTATTAAATAATAATAACATTTAATAATAATAATAATAAATAATGATGAATTTATATAGCGCCAGATAAGTCAGAGGCGCTTACGAAGGTTCCTTTGGATCGGAAACTTCGAAGAACACGCTATTTTCATAGACATGAGAAAGCAATGCGAGTGAACTCCTTGCCTAAGGGAGTTACGCTGGTGACGCAGGTGAGGCTTGAACTGCCGACCTAACGATCAACAGGCGAGCGCTCTACCGCTCTGCCACCAGCTGTGAGGAAATCAACATTGTATCAATACCACTCCACTAATAGGGTAAAATTCCATGAGTTCGCTGATTGTATTTTGGCACAGAAAACAGCCAAACTTTGGACCAACGCTGATACAAAACTTATTACTGTTCGTTCTCATGAAGCGGGAAAGATTGCAGCCGACCGAGGAAAATGGGAGATTGTCGTAGAAAGCATTCGTGATCCCCGTGGCACCGACAGCAGCGTATTGGGTGCTAGGACATCCTTATCCCCAAGCACCGGCTACGGACTAAATAAATAATAATAAATAGTAATAATTACTCTTTATTTATTGGTAAATTTAGAATCAATCTCAGATATAAAATTGTCTATATACGCAAAAAGGATTCAAACACGCATTGAATCATCCCGAGGTTGAGTAAAGTTAAAATTAACAATTTATATAATACACTCTAAGTAAAAAAATTTAAATTTTGGAAATCAAGGGGGGGCAAATTGTCTACACACGCCAGAGAGATTCCGATACGCATTGAATCATCACTAGGTTAAGTAAATTATAAATTTTAAAAATATATAGTAAACTCTAGGTTAAATTTTTTTAAATTTTGAAAATCAGGGTGGGACATTCTCTCCCTGCCACCGCAATTTACGTCCTTGCTTGCCACATAATAAATTTTTCACCTTGAAAGTTAGTTGTACAATAAAACTCGGTGGCTATTAAAATGGTTATCTATAGAGGTACAACTAAAACCGGATGGATGTTTAGAATTTTAAAAATCCATGACAGGATTCTGGTCTATTATGAAATTTAAATGGTGAACAAATTTTTAAACACAAAAGCTTGAACTGAGTCACTTTGACACAATGTCGCTGCAAATTCATTTTTTCTTACTCTATTTTGTAAGAGAATTGTGAAATTTCGTGTTGATGTTACATAGTTTGATGTTAATCTCGAGTTGTTACTATAATACGTCGTTATTATTATATTCACTTAAATCCAGCTTGTTAAATACAACAAAAAAACTCATGTTATTAGTACAACTCCGTAAAATAAAATAAAAAAACAGTTGATAGTATTGCACGATTAATAATTTTGAGCGGCTATGGTTATTTAAACATCATGAACAGTCGACCATTCAACAAACTGCAGGATATTTTTCATGAACGTTAAAAACTCTTCTGAACTTGAAGCAATAAAAATGAACACGTGGTTTCATAGAATTTCAAATGACCTCAGCAAAAGTGGACTGCAAGGAAAATCTTATTTTAAATGGATTAAAAGTAAGAAATTAAAAATGAACTACTCACGCCATACAAATCTGAAATTATTTTCAGAAGCTGTTGTGCAGATGGTTCACAAAAAAACACATGGCAAATAAATCCTTCTTTGGCTTTCGCTATTATTCCTCCAAACCTGGTTCAATTAATTTATTCACTTAAATTGTATTGATAATTAGTATATTATAAAATTACAAATCATATATTTATAACATAAAAGAATTTATCTAAAATAGCGTCCATATATCACCTGTGGTAGGGTTATATATCACCTGTGGTAGGGTTATATATCACCTGTGGTAGGGTTATATATTACCTGTGGTAGGCAGGGCCGTATTTAGCGGTCAGACCGCCCCTGGGCTTTTGCAGCATGGGCCGCCCCTCAGTGTGGGCAATATTTTTCCTGGACAATCGCAATCCACAATTATTTGTCTTCATTTTCTTTATTGGCAAGTCGCCGAACTATAACATTAAAATTAAACGGAAGTGCCAAAGAGGCGGAAATACAGTGCTTATATAGCCTGTTGACACCCACGCACACAAATACAGAAATTTAACGCAAAAAGAAGTGAAAACCTAGCACAGCTAGGGAAATTTTGTATGAGTGATAAACAATAGTTATAATGCACAACACAGTTGCTTTAAAGTGGATTCCAAACATATGCATGTACTTTGACAATCTTTGTATGAAAATATGTGAACACACCACTGAAAATCAAGGTGTACATTTTAGAAGCGTGTGACGTGTCATATTGGCTTTCGCCGGGCCTTCACTACACTGAAGTCATTAATAATTGTGTCACAATCGAGTGTTTCCAAAATTGACGACTCTATACACAATAATGACATACTGGTCATCTTGTCTTGAGAGAGGGAGGAACGCAGGTAATTCTTAATACGCTTCAAACCTGAGAAACTGCGTTTGGTGCAACAGTTTGTTGCCATAAGGCATAGATAAATTCTAAGAGTAATCTCCAAATTTGGATATACATCTGTGAAGAGGTTCTCGCGGATCATTTTCATCATATCAGCGGCTGTTTTTGGACCACACTCATTGTCTTGACTTCGGAGATGCGCAGCGAAGTGAATGCATTCTTTTGTGAGGGAATCTCTGTCGAAGTCATTCGGCAATTCTTCACTAAGGCTAACAATAGAAGAGGAAATATCGGCAGACGTCATGGTACTGATTCTTATCAAGAATCCAAAATGTTTGTTGAGATAGATGTAGGCCTCGCAGCGCTGTTGCAACTGGACATTCAGACTGTCCAAAATTGGCAAAAATGTGTTAAAGCGGAATTTTTCACGTGGGGAGAATGGGACTTCTGCTGGATCTGACACTTCGTCATGATGTCTTTTCCGTTTAATCATTCGACTTTTTTCATGCTTGTACTGTGTAGGTCCTTTTTCCGTCGCCTTCTTCTCGAACAGATCGAAATCATTCCGACAGGTTTTGACAAGTTCAATTAGTGATCCATAAAGCTCCACAACCGTGTTGAGGTCGATGTCGATGGCCTGAAGGCGAACGCTGGCTGCTTTGAAGCGATGAAGCAGGAGACTCCACAGGGTAGTCATAAATAACCTTAAATTACTTTTCTTTTTTGCAAGAAAATTTGACGAAAACTAAATAAAGTTAATAATAACCTTTTTAATGTGGCAGAATAACTATGTAAAAAGTAAAAAACTAAAAAGGACAAATAATTTTTTTTCATCATCATTTCTGGCCGCCCCCTATCACCGGCCGCCCCTGGGCTTCAGCCCCGGTCAGCCCTTTGGTAAATACAGCCCTGGTGGTAGGGTTATATATCACCTGTGGTAGGGTTATATATCACCTGTGGTAGGATTATGCTTTTCGACTTTTTTCAAAAAATTAATTTTCTTGATGTTGCATTTGATGAACATTTGCGTGTATGTTAGTTTTCTGGTGTTTTTATTTTTGGTCATTTAAAAACCCCCTGCGCAATAGGTTTCAATTGTGCGGTACGCTTAGTTTCTCGCACCTCTTACTTTTCTCAAGTCTCTCCATCTTTTGTTCTCCATTGGCTTCTTCTTAAATATAGGGTGATTTTTAAATTTTGTTTACTAATGTTCAAAATTAAAAATTGTCCTTCTCCATTCCACCTAACTTAATAAAAATCCCTCCTAAGTTTGGTCTTCGATCTTTCTCTCTTAGTCACTTTTTTTATTTTACTGTTAAGCGTTTTTTTATAAACGCTCTTTTTCTACAATGCTTTTATCTACTCGTCGTCTCTGTTTGTCTGTCTGTTTCAATTATAATTCATTCGCCAGAGTCGTCGTCTCTGTTTGTCTTTCTGTTTCTCTGTCTGTTTCAAGTCTTGTAATTCAATTTTTGAGTCACTTCCTGATGATAGATTTTTTTCAAATTTTGCATACATGCTCAAAATAGAAGACAATGCAATATTCAATTATTAGTTTTACAATAAGTCAATTAATTTAGTTAATTTTAATTAATTTCATTGTTATATGGGAAGAAAAAATTATAATAATTATTATTATTATAAATTATAAATTATTATAAATAATATAAATTATAAATTATTATAAATTATTATAAAATTATAAATAATTATAATTAAATAATTATAATTATAAGAAAAAATTGATTGCAAAATTTGTGTTTTAATTACATATAAAAGCATTGGGTTTTAAAAATTCGTTTTTAATTTACTTGTTTCTACTCTGGTCTCTTTCTCTGGAACTCTCTTCCTTCATCTCTTACTATCTCTACTTCACTCACTGTTTTCCGTCGTGAACTTAAAACATTTCTATTCAACCAGTTTATGACCGAGCGCTATTGAACGCCACTTAAATTTCGCTATATAAATAAACACGATTGATTGATTGATTGATTATAAAAACAGTTTAGTTACTACTATTAAATATTATACCATGTTTTTAGAAAACTTTTAGAACTAAAAAGCACAAAGCTCTCTTTAAAATTTGTAGTGATCTTTATAATAAAATTGCAGGACTTCGCGCAAAACAATAAGTACAAAATTAATACGTAATACTTCTGGAGAAAGTGTATCAAACTACACAGTCTGCAGCCGGGCTAGTGTCAAAAGTGTCCTTTCCAACAAGTAAAACATTAATTGTTCTTCAAAACTTAGCTGAAAAAGGACTGGATGTACCGACGCCATCATAACAAGAATCAAGGATCGAGTGATCAAGGATGCAGATAAAATCAAAGCACAGATGAAAAAATAGCACTGAAGAATTCTGTTTAAGTTTAAATAGAAAACACCACATCAGGTGGTCTCTCTGAAAAAGTTGGCAGAACTTTTAAATTTTGGCGTTTGGGCTTTTGATGGTGGATTAGCTGAGAACATTTTTATCCCAATGCAGGACCGACTGAATAAATAAAATGCATAGAAGTGTCAAAATAATTATTTTTGACACCACAGCAATCAATTCATTCAGGTCACCAAAATAGTGTTTTGCTAGATTTCAGAAACAGCTCAGACAGAATTGTCTAGACGAGCAACAATTTATTGATTGTAAACACCACATTCATGATCTAGTGTTTTGGCACTTGTGGAACTCCATGTTCCCAATAAATTCACATTCATTTGAAACCAACTATAGCAGATTATAAAAGACTTAAAAGAGTTACTCTGGCAAAGAAAAGATGCCAACGCTTATAAAAATCCAGAAAGAGGAATATTTTGACTCGGTGAAGCTTGTAATTTCTGCCAGAACGAAGACAAATAGACTCAGTTTTCAAAATAGCATAAGTTGTTTTCTTTTTTTAATGCCAGGTAAAATTCGTGAAAAAAACGTTGCATTATTTCTCCTTCCGAAAAAAAGAAATCAGTTCAAAAGTACATGTGACTTCATTTCGCAATTTGTCAAAGGTATAGTTTTTAAAACAGCACTAAACAGAAGATTCATACAATCAGCTACATACTGCTGTTTCCAAATTGAACTGTCCTAAAGCTTTAAGATGTGATTCCACCCACTGGTGAAAAAAATGAACAGTGCTTAATGTTCCTTGCTCAAATAAGGTCTCCAAACCAACCGTCAAGATAACGGAATGACTTTACATCACTTGCAAAAATGACAAATATTTCAACAGAAAGTTTATAAACAGCAATTTTTAACATTTAAGACTTTTCAGGTAAGTTACTTAACGCTATGTTGACAGTAATTGTAACAAATGACCTGTTAACAGCTGAATATTCTTATGTTGATTTAATGTATTAAAACACTTCATTAGAAGTTGGAGCTTTTTTAAAAATTAAACAAAATGAGTCATTTCTGAAATTTAAGGCAAACGTTCATCGTTTTTACCACCACAAGCTTTTAAATTTGAAAAAAGTCATAACTCTAACCTGTGGTCTTTTATGGACGTTCCAATGTAAGAAATGTATTTAACTTTTTCTGTTAAAATAATTTCTTGGTCCTGAAAAAAAATAACATATATTACTAGCAACCCAATAAATATAAAAAAAAACTATTTTATTTACTTAACACAATTAAAAAACTTACATTGATATTCTTAACTGTCAGACGAGATGATGTCACTCCAATGATAACTTTCAACCATTCTTGAGCTGGAACACTGGCCACAAGGAGATCGGATGCCAACAATATAACGTCATTTCCTGTATGTTTATTGATTTAAACAGTTACTCAAATGCTCAAAAATACCAAGCAATAAATTTTTTAAATTTGCTTAGTCAAAAAACATTATGGGAACGGCTTAAAAAACCATCTATTTAAAAGTATCTTTACTAATTACACTTTTACTTAACTTGACATTTCTCTCGGTCGATCTGTAGTCAAAATTCCCGATGAGCTAGAGACTTAAAAATTTTAACATACCTCCGAACTGATAAACAATGCATTTTATCAAATTTTCGGATCGATTGGACAAAATTTAATGAAATTATTTGTGATATTTTCGTCGAACTATTTATTGTCTATGCTAATATACTCGTTGTTTATGTAACATAATGTGGCCTACACAATCGATTATATAAAAGTGTGTTTTTAAAAACTTTGTTTTTTGATTCACTTGTTTATTTAATAATAAACGAAGTGTTTTTCAGTCTGCGTATGGGATGTAGACTTTACAAATGAGGGTGTCCAAAACGGGTTGAGTGGGAATATTTTTCCAATTTAGTATTAGGTTTATAACAATTATTAGTATTACCATATACTTCAACGTATATATTAATTCAAAAACTGAAATTCTGTTACAGTTTTCAGTATACTAATAGAGTTAGTTAAATTTACTGACCTTCTTTGCAGTGAAATGTTGTACAAAACAAGATATACCATATCCCTATCACATTGCTATAATAAAAACAGGATCACGTGCATTATAAAAAAATTTGTGTAAACACAAACGTATAGCAAACGACATGGTCAGATACAGGAGGGGTCATCAGGGGGGTCCAGACCTCCCCCTTTTCGTAGCAGAAGAAACCTCGTCATTTCACTTAGCACTTGACATGGTCTAAACTCTAAAGGCATTTTGCCTATAGTACATTTAGTTTGTTGTATCAGTCTATATTGTTTTGAGCTCATCTATCTCACTTATTGTCTAAGTTTTAAAAAAATTATTCTGTTTTACTTTTTCACGAGACTTGTTATCTAACTTGTATTTAATAAATAAAACATCAATCAATCAATATTTATAAAGCACCTCCTACATGCCCCACGATTTTACCAGCTTAATTTTCCGATAACACGGTCAACAAGACAGCGAATGTGAGTCTAGCCGTGAAGCTCTCACTTTTAAGGCTAACATTTTACCAACTCGGCTAACCTAGCAACAAGTTACATATTGTTACAATATCGCCTAATCGTATACGGTGTTATCTGGAATGGTTTTGTAGTTTATTGAAAAATAATGAAATATATTCGATTGTCTGGCTTTTTTTCTGCTATTATTCAGAAAGACGTCTAGGACGCTCCGATCACCAGATCCAAGACCAATTTATCCCCAATGTCTTGGAACTGGTGACCACTTAATAAATCCGGCCCGCCATGCAAAAACTGTGAAACACTTTGTGCAGACGCGCATCACAGGTGTCATCATCACACCTCATTCAAGCTACCGTCACCAAACACGAAACTGTCGAAAATCTTTTCTTCAACAGCAATATCTTTTGTAACTTTGATCAAGCAATCCTCCGAAACTTCTACAACGGATCAGACAATTTCCGCAAAATCTGTCAGAGTCCAGCAACACTCAGCTACAGTCCCCACTTTGGGAGCGCCCCGCCACAAAACTAGATCAATTCTCTTCGTTTTCTTCGTGTCCCACCTGATCTGTTCAATCTATACGGCCGTCATCCAAAAAATAAATCAGTTTTTTACAGTACTTAGCTCCATTTAGAATGTACTTATTTATTAAGTACACCAAATATGTACTTAAGTACGAGTACTAAGTACACATTCACAAAAGGACTTAAGTATAAATACTCAAGTACACTTTATACTTTCGTGTTTAAGTCCCTTGATGAATAGTCCTTGATGAACAGTCCTTTGATGAATCGTCCTCTGATGAACAGTCCTAAAATCTTTTGACCAACGAGGTGGTGCAAGTTATTGATGCCATATTATCTCAGGCTTCATGTTATTGTTATCGAGAGGACAGTGGAGTCGTAATGCATGCGGATAAAAGTATTACCACCTGTCTTTTTTTGGGTACGTACCTTGCAATGATGACGAGTACTTAAGTACATTATGTTCTTAAATACGGATTCTAGGACTGTTCATCAAAGGACGATTCATCAAAGGACTGTTCATCAAGAACTATTCATCAAGGGACTATTCATCAAAGGACTATTCATCAAAGGACTATTCATCAAAGGACTATTCATCAAAGGACTATTCATCAAGAGGATGGTTCATCAAGAGGACGGTTCATCATATGGACTGTTCATCTAATGTCTATTCATCCAGCGGACTATTCATCAAAAAAGTTAATAAAATTGTTTAAGATGTTATTTTCAACCAAAATATGTTACCAAAATCTAGGGTAATTTATATCAAATTTACAGTGCTACTGTGCTTGAATCCAGATACTTTATACTTTATAATAGAACTAGCGAGGTACCCGGCGTTGCCCGGGGTTTTTAGAGGTATTTCGATCGTTTTTCTCTTTCGCTCCCGTTTCCTTCCCCGCTTGCTTTCACGCTCCGGTCGTTCTCTCTTCCCTCTGGTCTCCCGTTCCCAGCTGCCTTCCCGCTCCCTGTCACAGCACCAGAAAAACTAAATTCGACTGTTTTCGTAAACCGAATATGTACACATTCACCAAAGACCACAAACACGTCAAAGCATCACGCATGCCCGATATGTCAAACCTGGCATCTGCCATTTAACACCAAGGGGCTACGCTTCAAAGACATTCATGCCTGGAGCAATCGACAAGTTTGTAGAAGACAAACGCTGAATATACAACAATTTTATTCGTCACATACAGTAAATAAAACAACTGGACAAAAATAACGTCAAGATCTTAAGATCAAACGAGCAAAAGACAATTGAATAAAAAGTTTTAAAAAACTGCCTTCAACTGTTTCTTCAAACTGTAGGTAAATACACACTCAAACAGCCAGATACCATACACATCAAAACATCACTAACACCCGCTATACCGCTTCTGCCACGCTTCAAAGAGACGCACACGCTCGCTTTAGCAAGGTCAGGAAAGGTTCCACATTTCAAAGAGACGCTAACGTTCGTCGATCAATCAACCAGACTCAGATTTCATGCATACTTCAAATAAAAACTAAATACATTAGAAATCATTTAATTGATATAAAAAAACCTATTTTGTTTTTGAATAAAAGTAGCGAATAGCGCTGAGAACAGCTAAAAAATGTAGCGACGCTGCCATCAACGATTTTGTCAGCCAATCGTACCGCTCTTAACAACCCTGGTTGCCATCACAATTTTTTTTTAATTACTGATGTTTAAATTTTATTTTATCAAAGATGAAGAACTGTCTTTTAAAACTACATCAAATTACTTAACGCTGAAAATATCTTGGGTGTATATTGATAAAGGTTGTTGAGGAGGAGTGGCTTCAAAATTTGATGAATAGTCCTCTTGATGAATAGACCTTAGATGAACAGCCCTTATGGTGAGATGAACTGTTTTCTTGATGAATAGTCCTTTAATGAAAAATCTCTTGATGAATAGTCCTTGATGAATAGTCTCTTGATGAATCGTCCTTTGATGAAAAGTCCGCATACCGGTCAAAACACTTGCAAACGCAAACGGCAAAACGAGACGTTGACTTAAAAAAAATTCTATTTATATTTTAATTGCCCAATACTTCATTTTAATATGTTTCGTAATAAGTTAATTAATAATTTAATTGTTCAACATAATGATTTGCTATAATTTTCTAATCATATAATGTTGAGGTCCAATGAACTCCAACGTTGAGCGCATATACAACATCAAAACTTCTGTAAAACAAACATTTATAAAAAAAAATAATGCGCCCAACGCTTTTCGTTGTTTATGAATTAGAAACTGTTATAAAGTATGCTACCATAATGTGACCAAGTTGTTCAGAAATTCTGTCAGGCTCATAGGAATATTATTTTATATTTTTTAGTACGCAATAAAGACGCTTTTTTAAATGTATTTTAATGATGTAAACATTATTATTAAACAGTTAACCTGTAGGCTGGTTTACTCTAGTCAATCCCAGATAGTAGCATTCAACTTCCGTAAGTTGTCCTGAAATTAAATTATTTTCTCACAGGGCAATTCAAAAACATCCTGGTCACAGATAAACCATTATTTAAGTTTTATTAAAGCGTGAAAGGCAGTTAATTATAATAGAACATATAAGTAAATCAAAATGAATGAATTTAATTAAAATTAAAATTTATTTCCATAAAGATAATGAAATTAAAACAAAATGAACAAAAAAGTATACTTGAAGGATTGTTACAAGAACTGGCGCAAGAACTCCAGCTGTTTCTGGTAGCATTTTTTGTTCCTTCTTGTACAACTCTTTGAGAACAACCACAAACAGCATTTCCAGAAGGACCTGTGTTTCCTTTGTTTATTTCACATTCTTTTAAGTGTTGAGGTAGAGGATTTTCTTTAGGATCTACTAAAATTTTAATGCTTTTTTTTGCAACGAGGTTCGATGACTTGCTTGTTAAATTTTGAGTTTTATCAGAGTTTTCTTGATTGCTGTGTATATCTGGCATGCACAAAAGCAATTTTTTCTCTAAGTTTTCTGTCTTCCGATTTTCCGCTATAAAAACAGAATCGGCTTTGTTTTGGATATAAATCTGCGGTGAGCATTCCGAACTTCCTGTTGACGATATAGATGGAAAATCTTCAGAAGCAGTTGAATTCATTCTGAGAAACATTCCACGGTTGAACAGGGTTTTATCATTTTTTAAAACTAGGCTATTTTCAGGCATTGGTGTTTTGTCATTTTGTGGCATTAAATAAAAATAATTCGGAACATCGTCTGGAGAAGAAGTGTTTGCTGACTTTTCGCTTTCAGTTCCAGAACTTCTTGAAAAATTACGTTTTGAATGGGAATCTGTTGTTTTAATGGAACTCCTTGTCAGACAAGTTCTGGTGAAAGCTTTCTCTAAATTATCTGCTAGTTCAGCTGTTATAAAGACTGAACATGAGTGAATTGCACTTTCATTCTCTTCAGCAACAAACGCAAATGCATTTCTGCAAAAATAAAATATTTGCCATGCTTGCAGGTTTAAAAACGTAAAAAATAGGCTAACTAGTTGTCAACTAGTAATAAAATAAATAGTTGTGCAAAGAGATTAAAGATGAAAAACGAGTTTGGTTTGAAATTATTTAGATGACAAAACTTTATAAATTAGAAAAACCTCACTTGTATTTCTTTCCTGCTTTCCAGAATTTTACTAATTCTAATGGATGGTTTCTAATAATTTTGTTATTTTCAGCATCTTTCAGGCACAAGACTTGACTTGTTATCAGTAGAAGCATTTTTGTATCCAGTTTCTGAAAAATACTTAATATTTTCAAAAACTGTTATTCTAACGTTTTAAACTGTGTGTGTCAACTCACAGAATGAGTTTTTTTCTGTTTGGCAGCTTTGATTTGCTTTTTGAACGAAAGAATGCAGCGAACCACGGCATCTTCGTACGAAGCAGAAGCAACCTCAGGAGCCGTCAGTGTCAACGAGCCCAGCCACACCACATTAAATTCTTCTTTAAAACTCGCAGTATAATTTTTATCAAATACGTTTTCAGAGTTCGCCTAAGTAAAAAAAAATAATTTTTCTGTCACAGAATTTAGAATTTAAATTTGTTATCAAAATTATTTGTGTTGCTGACATCGTACGAAGATCGTGGCATTTTACTGGAGGACATGGTATCACTGAGGGGAACATTTGAGCCAGGAAGCTGTTTGATAGAGTTTCTGGTTGTTGTGAAATAAAAAATACGTAAAATGACATTAATAAATATAATAATTATTTGTATAATAATAATACAATTTGTAACGCGCCATATGTTAATTGTTTCTATGGAATACATAAAATTAATACGCAAGCAAATAAACTTACATTACTGGTATATAATTTTAGATATATTATATATAACAAACTACAACACAATTTTAATTTATTTTCGGATCTTTAAATAAAAAGGTATTTATATTTATATTCAATTTCAGACTAACACGTCTATCACGTGATACTCTTTATCAACGTCGTCTTGGCTTGATTTTGACATCGTTTTCTTTTTGACTATTTTCCCATATAAGCCCAGATCCGTCACATTCTGTTGAAATATTGAATGCGTTTTTACATAGAAATTTGAATTGTGGGAGACGAATAATAACTCTACCTTTGGATCAGTCGGGTCAGCCCGATTTTCACTAACGAACTGATGTGTTTTGCCTAAAGTTTAACAAACACGAATTTTTTATTATATTATTTAAATGAATCTATAATTTATAATCTCATTGGATTTTTTAATTTGTTACATGGCTACAAATAGTTGCTATTTTTACCAATGCTTTTATTAACTCGTCGTCTCTGTTTCTCTGTCTGTTTCAAATCTTGCAATCAATTTTTGAGTCACTTCCTGATGATAGATTTTTTTCAAATTTTGCATACATGCTCAAAATAGAAGACAATGCAATATTCAATTATTAGTTTTACAATAAGTCAATTAATTTAGTTAATTTCAATTAATTTATATATATTTATGTATATGTGTACGTGTGTGTGTTTATTATATTTTTTTATCTAGGAATTTATGTATATGTGTTTGCAAAAAATTGATTGCAAAATTTGTGTTTTAATTACATATAAGAGCATTGGTTTTAAAAATTCGTTTTTAATTTACTTGTTAAGTTTCAGCTTGATTGCATGACGAGAATTTCGTTAATTTTTACTTCAAGATTAGTCCACAAAAAAAGCAAGCAAGCAAAACAGACAGTGAAATTGATAAAAGGTATTTAAAAATAAAATTTTTTTGTATATTAGTAAAATTAAATGTACTTTAAAAACGTTCAAATTTTAATCTCTAATTTAACTTTACCGCCGGTCTTGTCGGCTTGCTTAATTGACTGTAATATATCTATAGATGAAGCCAGTAGAAGTTTTTTAGAAGTTCAAACACCACCCCTCCTCCGAAAAAAATTAACCTGGGTACGCCGCCTACGCCCATAAATTGACCTGGCTACGCCCATAAATTGACCTGGCTACGCCCATAAATTGACCTGGCTACGCCCTTAAATTGACCTGGCTACGCCCATAAATTGACCTGGCTACGCCCATAAATTGACCTGGCTACGCCCAGAAATTGAACCTAAAATACTTGAAACGCAGTTAAATGCTACTAAATTTTTATTTGAAAAAAATGTTCAAACCTTGTTCCACATGAGAAGTGTTTCGTTTGTTATTATCGATGTCGCATCTAACAAAATCTTCTTCAAGTGGTTTGTTACTTTTCTGTTAATTAAACTAGTTTTAGACTGTTGATTATAACTACTTTCCTGTGTATGTGTGTGTGTGTGTGTGTGTGTGTGTGTGTGTGTGTGTGTGTGTGTGTGTGTGTGTGTGTGTGTGTGTGTGTGTGTGTGTGTGTGAGTCATGTGAGTTGTACGGTTGGATATTCCCGCACATATCAGTATTCACAGATGCTGTGCACCACATAAATAAGATTTTATTTTTTTAAATTTTTATTTAGGTTACAATCTCTCTCTCTCTCTGTGGCTTTCTCTGTACACAAATCTAGCAAGTGAAATTTAAGCAGCTTTTTGATTAGCTAGAAAGCTGAAATTTTCAGCATAGCCTAATATTGGATGACAAAACATGATTCAATTGAAAAAAAACGTAATTTGAACATCTTTTGTATACATACACACAGACAGACATCGAGTGTATTTGAAATCAAAGTTTGTGTTAAAAAACTCGTTTTTTCCTCCTACTTGTTTACTTTCATTTTGTTTTTGATTCTCACATTTTCTTAAAATCTAAATCGTTTACTTCTATTTAGAACAGTGTTATTTTAGTTCAGTAAATAATTTTAGTTCTTATTTTTATTCTATTCTTAAATTTTATTTATTATTATTATTTTATTTTAGTTTATCAAATAATTTTAGTTTTTATTATTATTTAGCTCTACAAAATTAAATTAAATTTTTATTTTATTACAGTTCTTGAAATAATTTTCGTTTTTATTCTTATTTTATTCAGATAAAAAAAATTCGTTTTTATTTGATTTTTGTTCAATTTTAGTTCATGCTCTAAATATTTTTCTTACTATAGCCAATTTCATGCAGTGTATATATGGAAAAATAATACTTTTGTAACACAGGAAGATGGTATGATCAAAATTTCAACAAATTCAGATTTATGAAATCTCTTTAGATGCGAACTCAAATTTGTGGGATTTTTCCCGCTAAGTTGGATTCCACATTTTTTATTTTTAGAATCCATTGCTTTACATTTAGATTTGTTGGTGCTGGAATCGTAAACAAAAAATTCCCACACGGAACTATCTTTTTATCTCCCAGCAAGCATTTTTGCAAGAGAACTCATAATTATTTTTAATAATTACAACGTTTATGATAACACGAAAGTTAAGAAAGAAATGGGTGCAAATTTCAAAAATTAGACAACCATAGAAATCTATATCATAGATATCCACAGATATTGGTTATCTAGGCGAATATCTATGTACACAACTTTCAATAATTTTCGTTCGAAAATTAATTTTTATTTTAATTTTTATTCAGTTTGCATGATTTAAATTTTATTTTTATTTTATTATCGTTCATAAAATAATTTTCGTTATTATTATTATTCAGTTTGTACCATTTAAATATAGTTTTTATTCTATTTACGTTCTTTAAATAATTATAGTTTCTTTTTCGTTCTTATTAACGAATACAATAAAAAATTTCGTTTTTATTCAGTTTTTGTTAACAAAAATATCACTGATTTAGATGTTGATTTTTCTTCCAAAAAGGAGAGGAGTAAACATATTTTTGTAACTTTGCTGCACAAAAATATGTTTGAGGCCCTTGGTGGACGGCTTTCCCTACACTACGCCGAAGATAAAATTGAAAGGGCGGATAAAATAGAAAGCGTTTTTTACATTTCCGAAACAATTAAAGCATTAAAGTAGTTAAAAATTAATAAAATATTGAAATATCTAGTGATAGAAGCATAAATAAAAAGTTTTGCGTCAAAATTAAAACTAAAAACTATGCAAACATAAGCTCTGCATTGACAACGGGTTTATTTTCAAACTCGTTCCTTCTGCGATATGGTGTGTCGTAACTTCTACATCAACGAACCTTGTTAGCAGCGCTATTGAGACCAGGACAATCTGAATTGAACATTTCCGAAGAATTCTCATCTCCACTCCGGTCGTTAGAACTGCAAACAAAAATGATGTCCAGGTCAAATAACGCTAATAAAACGTTCAGCTTGAAGCGCAAATATAACTACGTTGTCCATATTAACGAGAAACCATTTAAACAAGTTACAAATCCTATAGCCAGGGCCGTATTTAAAGGAGTTACGGGTTTAAATCCCCCTTTCCGAAATTATGGGGGGGATGAAAAAGTGGGTTAAATATGGAAGTTTATGCTGGGAAAAAAGAATTGTTAAAGTTATATGGCTAGCAAAATTATGATATTCATGATATCTAATTCACTCTGTGTAAAACTTTGTATGAATCACATTTACCAAAAATTGAAAAACAAATCAATAATGAAGACAGACCAGCTTCAGCAATTAACTCATTTTTTACTTCAAAAGGTAGTTTTTCCAAATGTAAAAACTTTTCTTTAGATTTTTTTGTCATTAAAAAAAATTAAATCTTACATCAGAAGCTCTAAAAAATTAACTGGACTTGCTTTCCTTATCATAAATAGCAAAATAACCATTGAACCTAAAGAAATGTTGGATAAAATTTGCAAAAAGCAGTCAGCATTGTAATTTTATATTATAATCTCACTGAGACTTATGTAATTGTTTTTTAAATGTCTTATATTAATTTCACATCCGGTCTAGCTTGCTTGAATGTTTCCAAGCCTTGAAAGTAAAATTTAACCAACTTCCCGTCATCTAATTGAGCTGAAATTTTAGATGATAGGCTCGTTCCTCGTGACAATAAATTATATTTTATATGTTATTTAAATTTTGTTCAATACAAGTATACACACCAAATGTCAGCTGGATCGGATAATGGAAACTGCTTCAAAGTTCGTTCACATTTTCCAACCCGGACAAACAGAGAATCAAGAAAACAAGTTAAGAAAAACGTGGTAAAAATAGACTTCTATGAAACAAAATCAAATAACATGTCAAATAATTGTAAACTTTTTCCGGGGTAGGTGATTGTCTTACAAAGAAAATTTTACATTTACAAATTTCTGTCGCTTATGGAACTGTCTTTATATCTTTCAGTCTAACGGATGATCTGCTTATTTAAACAAGTAGGCCGTAAAAACAAAGTTTTTTCACAAATTCCTTATATTTCAAAATTTGCTTGCAATTTTTTTATAATTGTGTTAAATTTATTTTTGTTTTAAAATATAGATAATTACTCATTTTAATTTAAAAATAATTTTGTTCAGAAAGTTTTCAAATTTTAATACAATGCACTGTCATAAGAAATGAGCCTATATTTCAAATTTCGGCTCGATAGGATGACGGAAAGTTAGTTAAATTTCACTTTCAAGGGTTGCAAACATTTAAGCAAGCAACCAAGATCAGTGAAGTTAATATGAAGAATTTTAAAAAAATATTTTTTTTGAAAGTTTTCAAATTGTAGTATATGTATTGTCATAAGAAGTGAATCTTTATTTCAAATTACAGCTCAATTGGATGACGGGAATTAAAGTTAGTTAAATTTTACTTTCAAGGTTTACATGTAAGCAAGCAAGACCGTCGGTGAAGTTAATATAAGAAATTTAAAAATAACATACCGTGGAACCGTCACATCTTAATACCGAGCAAAGAAGCATCGATTTGTTTACTTTTCTCAACAAAAATGCTGGTATTGCACGTTCATAAACTATAGACGAACGTCATATTCATGTCTAATTTATTTTACACAACATCACTACGCTGAAATACATGATTACCACGAAAAAAAACGAAATTAATCTTTCACTACAACCAGCCCTAAAAGACTGGAAAATGTTGACAAGCTCGTCAGAATGTATATATCTGCCAACGTAAATCCCGCAATTCGCCAAATAATTATTTTTTCCAGAATTTTCTGGACATTGCAGCATATACATGATGTTTAATAGTGTTTCCTCTATGAATTCTCATGTCGACAAAAGCAAGCCACGAGCGACATTGTTTGTTCTTGGAAATGTTAGCTGTGAAATACGATTGCTGCTGAATCAAGTCACGATAGAACCGCAAACAGTTCAAAGTTCAAACCACAAAAAAAAACTCATGCAACCACACTTTTGTGATCGTAATGCAGATATCACTTTGGTAACTGAACTATACAGATAAAATTTAAAAATGATGCTGCTTGATGTTTGCTTATTTCGATCATACTAGATATTTCATTTTTATTTTCAAACAATGTACGGTAATGTACCAGTTCCAGTACTATAAAAAGAGACGTAGTTTCATTTGCAGCTCTATAATATAACATAAGTGACCCAGCTAGTCCCAGCTGAATAAAATAAATCAATTTTCCTTTGACCTTAGTAGAACCGCTACTGACCTGCTGACCAATCTTGACCAGATAAATAGTGATTAATAGTGAAGAATAACATTTTATCAGAAAAGCGATCCGTTGTAACTGGGGTGTTATTTTTCTCATACTTAAAGAGCGAATACTGACGCTGTAAGTGTATTTAACTTTTAAAGGAATGTTGAATATTGTTACTCCAAAAGTGACTTTTAATTATCTAAATTATTAATTCTATGTGGTTTAATATGAAAACAAGTCGGACTGCATAACTTGAAATTATAAGGTTAAAAGTTGTAGATCATTCCAGGGTTTAAAGTTATTTTTTCTCTAAAAAAAAACTTCGCTCAATATTTTTTTTAAAATCAAAACGATTGTGCATCATAGCAAAAATGCTTTTAAATGTGATTTCTTGTTAGCTTACCTAGATGCTGCAGATTGTCCTGGATCCAATTTCTCTTTCCCACAATTTCCGTTCGTCTCATGATGAGCTACGCAAAAAATCATGTTTTTATTTGGCCTGATATTATATACAAATGTGCACGCAATCAACAAAGAAATAAATTGACTTACTTCGAGAATGCATCGTTCAACGATATTTTCTCACAGAGTAGTCAGTCAAGTAATTCTGCTCAGAGCAAAGTTATTTTCCACAGAGCGAAGTGATTTCGCACAAAGTGAAATAACTTAACCTACAGTGAAATGATTGTACAGTGTTATAGAATTTTTCAGATATAGATGAATATGTTTTTTATTATAATGACAACACTCGTAAGACAGATAAATAACATACTTACCCAAGAAAATTTGTTTTTGTAAGATAAGCCGTCATTTCAACAATTATAAGCTAGGCATTGAGAGAAAGTTATCTGAAGAATGAACGGCTCTTGTCACAGCTTTGGAATGCCTAAGAAAGGCATGCCATAAACTGACTCATTTTTAAACTCATCAATAGCCAATTGAAATTGCAGACAAAGTATTCTCAGTCTTTATGTAGAAATTATTTTACAATGTCAAAAAATTTGAAGTTTTCTGCTAAAACAACCCTTATCTCCCAAACCAAAAATGAGAAAGTTTTGAAATTTTGTATCAAGATTCTTCTTAAAAAATAAAAAGATACGTGTTTCGCCATTTTTAGAACATTTAGTTTCCAGGACTTCAAATGTGAGGTGGAAAATAAGGTTATATGTGTTTTTAGAATAACTATTACTCAAAAACTGTAAGTGCTACAGATGTAAAAATTAGTATTTAGTATCTAATCAAGAAATAAATATAATACATGTTTTACTCAGTTTTACCAATTTTTGGATAATTTGGTTTTCAGGACTCCAAATGTGGGGTGGAAAAAAGGAATATTTGCTTAAAAACTCCAAAAACTAAAAATGTGAGAGTTTTGCAATTTAGTGCCTAAATTATTTCGACAAAATAACAAAATACGTTTTTAAATAATTTTTGAAAATTGGTTTTCCAGGAGTTTAAATGTCGGGTGGAAGAGGGTTATATATTTTTTTAGAATAAATGCCACTCCGGAACTGAAAATACTACAGATATAAAAATTAGTATTTAGACACTACTTCGAAAACAAAATTACAACTTTTTTATCATTTTCTTATGTTTTGGCTTCCAGGACTACAAATGTTTGGTGGAGAAAAGGATGAGTTGCTTGAAAACTCAACGACTTGGAATGTAAAAACATTAAAATTCAGCTTTCAGGTTTTTTTGAAAAAATAACGAGATACGTTTCATTATTTTTCAAAAAATTAGTTTCCAAGCTTTGAGGTTTTGAGCCCGTTGAGACTGGTTCATCACGGACCGGGAGAGGTCTCGACTTTTGTGCTTATGACATTTCTTGGTTAAGCTTTTGCAATTCGCACGTGATCATATTAAAGAATAACTTTTTGTAGGTGTTTATATATAACTTACCGAAATATTTGCAACCCGCTTGAAAAGGTAAAAGTGCGTAACATAGAAAAATAGTGTTGGGAAAAAGTACCCAAGATACTCTCTTGATCAGCTAAAAAAGAGTGGAAACTTCTGACGGGGTGAATATTCATCCATGTCCCCCTACTGGCTACGCGCCTAAGCGGTTCTCTGAGTAATCTAATCATATATATATATATATATATATATATATATATATATATATATATATATATATATATATATATATATATATATATATATATATATATATATATATATATATATATATATATATAAATGAAAGCTAAGCTGATCTGCAATCAAAAACAAAGAATCTTTTTTTCAACGTTCAATTTTTTGCAGAAAGTCGTGAGTCGTTAGTTTCCAAATTTGAGGTATCTAATAGGTTTCATCTTGCCTTATAATTCAACAAAAATTATGTTCCTTGTCAACTGAACTGACGTCACCGCCCATGTCAGGACATGGTCAATGATCTGAGGAGCTCAATAAACTATTCGGAAGGTGACTCGAGTGTGTTCCAATATCGTGAACAGTAATCAAAGTCATAACTTTTCTGAAGGATTTTATATTTAAAAAAAGTTGCTTTGTATCAATATCGCAACCAGAACAATATAATTTTACTATTTTGCAGTTTCGATTTTAGCACAGGTTCAGGAATGACACATTATTTAATATGCTACAATAGTAGATGCAATAAATTTTTGTTTAATACTGAAAAGCAGAAGGCAACTTTTCCATGGCTCTCCTCCAAATTACGTGCCTGGGTAAAGATCTGTAAAACATTCAAACTTCTTAAGCAAAGGATTTTACAGGACCCTGCGTATAACACTTTCTTAACATTATAATAAATAGAAAATTAATTACCGTATTTTTACACACATGTCGAATGGAAAGGTAATAAAAAATGTTGCTCTTTCAATCAGAAAAAGTAAATACGTAAAATGTATTTTCAATAATATATATAATACATTTAACCACTTTTCAGGCCATCATAGATGCGCGTTATATGCTAAAAAATATGTTACCTAGATGGTTAGCATGTTATTCTGAGGTCAGTGAACATAGAAAAAAATCACTGCTAGGAAACCTCAAGCAGTGACAAGAAGATTAATAAAAACGTGGTTCAAAGATCAGGAGCGAGACCGGTTTCTTCTTCAGTTTAAATACTAAAAGCCATGGAATCAAAATGTATAATCTCGCAAATGACATCATTATAATCAAACTTCAACCATAACCCCGGTGCCGACAGAACAGAAAATAACTCTTACATAAACTCAAGTAATTATACTGATTTCAGCACAATAAATTCTCAAAAATTCAGATACACATGTCCAGCTAGTATAATGAGTTAAAATTGTAAACATTATATTAATTTTATTATTAAATAAAAGTATAAAAATTAGTTTTATAATGGATGTCTAAATTGTAAATCTTTATTGGAGCACTGCAAATTTTATTGAGTGTTATTTCCTTTAAATCTCACAAGGTAGGGAAACACTCTTCACAAAAAGGCTTCACGGTCATCACACTATCATTAAACTTGTGTTCTTTACTTAAAACCTGACTGACAACTGCAAACAACAAAATCAAATGATATAGATATGCATATTATTTTAATTTAATATAAACAGATAAAATAACATTCATTAAAATCAATAAATATTATCTTTTGTAAAAAACTAACCGTCTTGATTGGCAAACTTAATAACAAATGCTTCACATTTCGGATGTTTTTCAATGTTCAAAATATCTCCCCCACCACTTCTTCTATGATTCTCAAAGTAAATTTTAAGATAATCAATAGCTAGGCCAGGAAGGGTGTCAACAGTAACTGAATTGATGACAGGAACTTTCTGCACTGATATCATGATGCCTTGAAACGGGCGACTACACAGTGTCTCAAGCACGTGATCGTAATCTTAAAGTAAAACAAGTGAAGCATTTAAAAATACTTTTTGAAAACTAGTCTTATCCCAATTATTCGACTTATCCCAATTATCCGATACTTACTATCAATCGAAAATATTTAATTTAATTAAATCTAGCCATGGAAAAAATCCGAAATTCACAGAAATACTATCACCAAAATTGAACATGTGTACAAAATTTCAGAATGATTGGATAACGGGAAGGGGTTCAAAATTGGAAAATTACAAATAGTCCGATTATGGGTCCGATTAATGTGACGAAGCAAGCTAAGATAAGACTGATAATTAAGCTTTAAAAATATAAACTTGTGGTTCACATACATTTTTAATTCTTTTAATTCTACTTGTGAAGAGTTAAATACATTTATGTAAAAAGCATTTAACATTGTAGAAAAATAACACCTATGTTACAACTGATACAACTAAACACCTGGTTCGCTGGCAAAATAAACAAGAGCTTTCGAACTCTGTTTGTAAAAAAGAATGTCTTTAACTTGAGCTCTGGAGGCAAGCGAAACAAATTTCTCAAACGCCTTCTTGTTGAGCGACTGCACTTTTATTTCCGTAAAGAGTAGAGTGGAAGATTCGACATTTACAGTCGGATCGATCAGTGGAGGAGGCCTGGATGGTTCGAGCAGTTCAATTTTCAAATTAGCATCTAAAACTTTCCACTGCTTCTTCTGCAGGATATTTTCAACCACTGAAATTCCAAGAAGTAAATTATATAGAATTCCTAATTAAAATAAAATTATTAATCAAGATCAAACCTTCCGAATTGTTAAATACAATGCAAGTTGTACTGCCATCGATCGGATAAATATCCTCCAAACAATCCGGCTGACCTCCGCTACGTGCATTTTCAAAATACAATCTCAATGTATCGTTTGATGTATTTTTCTTTAATCCTTTAACTTTGATGGCACAAGGTTTCACATTTCTGGGCCACGAATCAAGCAGAGAAGTACTAACTTTTCCTTTAAGATACTGAGAATGATCAGTTTGACAAAACGATCTGGCAGCTGAAACAAGAAAAACTTGCTTAGTCGCATAACTAGTAAATTTACCAAATATTTTCAAAGATTTCATAACTCTTAATTTTTTAAATGCTGTTTTTTGCATGTTCGAATGAGCAAACTTAAAGAAAGAAAATGTCCATAGTAATTAATAACACACCTTCAGGAGAAGCAAAGGTAATAATGAACATTTGTGGAGTTATTTCAACCACACTGTTTACTTTTCCACCACCCGATCTTTTATTTTCAGCATATAATTCCAACTGATCCTTGTTAACAGGACAACTACACTGCAGTTCAACTGTCGAACTAACACAATCTGATTTTCCTCTTGTCTCCGCAGTTTGCAGATTTCTTCCACGATCACCACTTTTATATTAAATAAAAAGAAAATAAACTTTAATCAAGCTACCAAAACAAGATATTTTAATGTTATAACTTTATACTTATACTGGTAACTAAGAAAACATGAACTAAATAATTAGATAATCATAAGTTGTTTTAATGAAAAAATCTAACTGCTACCAAATATACTAATATAATAATTAACAATCACTGCTATATACTATATAGATGCTGTAAAGTATGTAATTCACGATAGATGGATCATGAATTACTTACTTTTTATTTTTTCGAACAAAAGTTGAAATTTCATACATAATTATTTTATACAAAATTACTGATCACATTACTTTTTATCACAAATAACTTATCACATAATTATTTATCACACATTACTCATCTCCTAATTATTTGACTAAAAATGAGTAATGGAAATTTCATTACAAGACACAAACCTCTCATTCCGAAGCCTTTCAGCTCTTGACTCGACAGAAACAAGCTTTCTCACTTGAAATGAAACACCCTCCTTAATATTGATAATTCTTTTTTGCAATATACGATTTGTAGCTGTAAATCATAACAAATTTTTTTTAAAAATAAAACAAAGAAATGAATTGAAAATAGTTTACCAGCACAAACTTACTTTCATCATCCTCATAAGAAAAATATGCAACCCTATCAGTTGAATCAAAACGAAAATCTTTTGCCTTTCCTCCTCCAAGCCTTTTATTTTCCAATGCAAGTTTTAAACACTGTGCTGTTAAATTCTCACTCAAATCAAATGCCTCAAGTAATATTTCTTCTTTTTTATCATCAAGTTCAACACATGTTGGGGTCATGGATCTGGGGTTAAACAAGGAGGAGCTGCATAAATCTCTATCAGAGTCATTTTTAGTTTTATCAAAAGAAATATTTTCTCTTCTAATGATGTCATCATTAAGATGATATTTGAATTGAGGACGAAACAAATCCAGAGGAAGGTTTGTAATTAACATTTTCTGTTGATTTATCTTTAGAAATCCAGTGTCTATAAAATTCTGAGCCACTGTAATAACAAAAAATTAAAGTTATAAAATAACATGCCAGGTTTTTAATACAATTTAAAACAAAAATTTAGAGTTTAGCATCAAATAACCAGTAAAAAATCAGAAATCATGAAAGAGCTACTTATAATTTAATTATATTTTTATAGTGCCAATTTTACTTCATTTTAGCAGCCTCCCAACGCTACTTCTACAAAACAAGATGGCAAATTTGCTCAAGCAATTTTAATGACTCTGCTCTTGAATTTATCTGTTGACCACAGAAAAATTTCAAAATCAGTGCTCAGAGGATTTATGCTTTAAAATTGTAAGCTGGGTAAAAACAAGTGAATCAAAAAACAAAGTTTTTAAAAAACACACTTTTAGATAATCGTTTTTTTTTTTTTTATAATAGTTTATAGTCCTTTACACCAGGTGTTTTAAGACTCTAATGGCTGTATGTAGGAAGCACTTAAGTACTTCCTGTCGTGGATCAGAATTTGATCCTTTTTACTTTTCCCTCCCCCTTTCTCCAGGCTTGGGACTGGCTCATAATTAGCAAGGCAGAGTTGTAATCGATTGTTACATAAACAACGAGTATATTAGCAGACAATAAATAGTTCGACGAAAATGTCACAAATAATAATGATTTAATTAAATTTTGTCCAATCGATCCGAAAATTTGATAGAATGCATTGTTAATCAGTTCGGAGGTATGATTAAATTTTTAAGTCTCTAGCTCATCGGGAAGTTAGTTTAAAATCAATTGCAAATTTTGATTACAGATCGACAGACAGAGAAGTCAAGTTAAGTAAAAGTGTGTAAAAACTCAAGGAATGTGCAGCAACACTGCAGGCTCCAATGAATATCAATAATAAAGTCAAAGATAATCAGTGAACAATATTATTTGTCATCTAAGCTAAGTTACTGAATGATCATGCAAGTGATTGGTATTAAATATTATTCTTTAAATCTTTGACAAATTAATGCTGAAAAATATAATTTTTGCCACTATATGTAAAACTTGACCATGTGCCTCTTCAAAAGTGACTTCTGCACAGCTATTCTCATCATCAAAATTTATGTCTTCTATTGGACCTCCACCTTTTCTTGGACTTTCAAGGAAGCAATCCAAATCTTCTTTGAGGCTAGGTGGAATGTCATAAACAAAAATGGTTTTATCTGATGGGATTTTGTTTATTGGCATTTCATGGGACAGAATGTCTATGTATTTTCTTTCAGCAAAACGTTCAGTAACTAAAAGAAAAAACTATATATTAATTAAACCTGAGTTCGTCGTTTAGTGTAAATTGTAAAATGAAGACAATAGATAAAAATGGCATTAATTCCCAGCCCCCTTTCTAATTCATACTCTACCTTCACAATCCACAAAGTGTACTGCTGCATACTGTTTTTCATCGTCGTAGAAATAACTACTAAATTTGCCACCACCCTGTGCTTCACTCTCAACGTAAAGTTTAACTAATTCATTAAACTTTGCTGGAATACGGGTTACGTACACACCACCTTTAGAGTTGGACATTCTGAAAATTTTTAAAATATTCATTACAAATCTTTTTCGGTAATCATGTAGAATAGTACCAGAAATTATTTTCGGTGTTTTTAATTATTTTTTTAATATAAAATTAATATAATTAGAAACAGAATAAAATTACCAATCGGATGTTCCAAATAATATATTGAAAATAAAATTAAAGAAGAAGTTAATGACAGAAAACCGCCAGGTAGTAGGAAAAACTAGGTTCATAAACAGTAAACTAACTAAAGGCGAAGCGAAATGAAATGTCAAATAAATTAGTTGTCAAATAAATTTATTGTGCGAGTTTTTATAAAACAATTTTAAAAACAAATTACTTATTTTTAAAAAAAAGTATGAATTAATTTGTATGCCTTAATTGAAAATTATCGCGTTTAACATTCTATGAAGAACAGTTCGGACTTAAATAAACTTACATTTTTTTTTTAAATAATGTTATTTTGACTGCGTGAATACTATTTTTTGTGTTACTTTTGCTAATAATTTGTTTTTAAGCGCTGTAAGTATTTCTTGTCTGCGCTATAAATAGTAATTTCTGTTTGACTTCGCTATTCATAGTTTTTGTTGCTGTTCTCTTGCGCGTTTCGTGAGTTTTCCGAGAAAATTGTATTATCAAAAATTAATAAACTGCTTGGATCATTAAATTGGAGTTATTATTGTGATTACAAATATATAATTATTATTACGGAAAAATAATTAAAAACACCGAAAATAATTTCTGGTACTATTCTACATGATTACCTCTTTTTCTTCCAAATAAAAAAATCCAAGAGTCATACATGATGCAAAATTACTAAATCGGTAGACCAAGCTCCTCCGTTTTAACAAGTTGTCATATAAATTATAAATTCCACTATCTAAAATCTAAACACTCATCACTGGAAAATTTTAGCGTTTTGCCGTGTTTCAGTTTTCTCTTAAAGACAATTTCTTAACAGTATTTTTTATTTAAATCATGTTTTTATTACAATAATAAAAATGTGGTAACAAAAAAAAGCAATTCCGTTGTATTTTTTTATTTTCGCAATTCAATTTAGCATGTCATTGCAGGGAAGTCTAGTCTAATATCCACTCATTCTGTGCTCCACCCTAGCAAATCCCACAAAAGACAGCCAAACAAAAACACTTAATTGGAGAACAGGACATTTACTTAGTTAGACATTCAACCTCAATCACAAGTCTCGTTTGCCTTTTGTGGTACTTGCTATAGCAGTTACAGTTGCAGTGCATTTGAGCAACACTTATACTACATAATCTATGCCGCGCGTTGTATTCGTCTTTATAAATGCTGTTATTAACTTTCAAATTCAGTGCAACATTTAGAACCTTACTGGGACTAGCTGAACGGGTAACCCTAAGAGCTTTCCAGGTTTCGGTGTTTTTCAAGGCTGCTATGAATCCATCCGTAATAATTGTGCTGAGGATTTCTCGATGGCACATGGGGTATCCCAGATTAGCGAGTTGTTCCTCATCTGCTTTTAACTGTTGCACACTGCACACTAAAAAAAAATTAGCTGGTTTGAGCCAATTTGAGCCAACATTTTGGCTGATAATAATCCAAAAATATCCAGAACGAGCCAGAGTGGGTCATGCGTTGGCTGAAATGAGCCAATAAATAATTCTGTCTTTTATCGTCTCATTTGAGTCAATTTGTGACATATATTGTCTACATTGAGCCAAAATAAGACATTTTGCGTTACAGTTGAGCCAGTGGCTTAATTTAAGCCAAATTTTGTATGGTGGGCTCATAAAGTGACCGGGAGCAGGAAAGCGACCGGGAGCGTAAAAGTGACCGAGAGCGGGTCGGGTAAGCGACAGGGAGCTAGCTTTCCTGCAGGCTTTCCTCGGGTTTTTGGCGTCGATTTTTGAGTTGCGCTCGAAAAATTTCTGGCGCGTGTTGATTGCCGAATCTACTCGAAAGCCTTCACAATTTTATCGTAATCATTCTTATCTCCTGATAAAAAATATATCAAGTTTTCTGCCTTCTGCTGGTTGGTTATCCAGTTATTCTTTTTTGCAGCAATTTCTAACTGAGCTTTGTTAACAGACCCTAACACAGTGCCATCAAAACTAGGGGTCTTGGTAAGTATAACAGAATGAATTCTTTCTTGGACTTTGCAACCAGTTTGTACCTGTTTGACCAGGTTGTTTAACTTTGTCTCCAGGCTGTTTAATTTCTTCTTATGCGGCTTTCGATTCTCTTTTCGATTTATACGGCGTTTTTTTCCACCAGCTTCTCCAGGTAGGTTATTAACTCTCTTTTCGACTTCAATTAAATGTAGCTCGTCGTCAAGAATTAATTCTTCTAATCTTTGCTGTGCTGCTTTGTTCTCTTCCTGTGCTGATTTGCTCTCTTCTCTCATCGTGTTCATAGCTGCTTTGCTTTCTTCACTCATCGTGGTCAGAAAGTTTGTCAATTCCTCATCCAGATCAAATTCGAACTCGTCTGGATCTAAATCATGGTTTTCCAATGCCATTCGGAGGCGATCCACGGGCTCAAACTTTTCTCCTTTGTTATTGAGTTCTTGTTTTTTAGTTCCCGTTTCAACTCAAGCAGGAAAAGTTCTTCCAGTAACCTGTGGTAAACCATTTCTTTCAGATCCCGATTCTGACACCAATTTGTCACAATATTGCTTATCGTGTACGGGTTCTTCTGTAATGGTTTTGTAAATTATTGAAGATAATAAATTCTATAAATACTCAAATATAATAAATAACCGAAATACCTGTAATTGAAGTTTGTCTTAGTTAAACACTTGCCAATTTCTGCCTAAAACTTACTTCATTGTTTCGTCAGGTCGACCAGCGGGAAACCTGTTGTTCGACCAATTTGTTGAGGGTGAAAAAAGAAAATAATCAAAACTAAAACTTCTAATTATCTTTTTCATCAATCTCCACCATAGAAAAATACAAGTAACTTGCAACCATGGATAATGGAATGATTATTTTCCTAGTTATTGACTGTAATATCTCTACATTGTATCATTGGTATCAATATTATCACTATTTTGAAAACAGCATTACCTCACTTTCATAAACTTCTCTTATTAACAAACACAAATTGCACATAAAAAACTATAAAAAAACTTTTATTTCTATTGTAAAGAACAGGTGTTAGTGCAGTATATTTCAAGTTTTAATAAAATAGCATTAATGATACAGTTATTCAAAAAATACAGCTGTATAAATTACTTAGTACATCTTACAACATTGAATAGTTTAAACTTAGGGTAATGTTCTACATAGAAACCGCGTTTTTTTAAAGTTATAACGTCAGTCGTCAGTATGTCAGTTTGTACTATTTGATATAAATGTTTTTCAAATTGACCCAGTTAAAGGACGTTAGCCCGGTGAATAGTAAACAAAAGATGTTTATAGTTACTATGACGATGAAAGTTTTGTCGTCAGTAAGCTTCTTTAAATTATTTTTTAATAAATTTTGCTTTTTAATTTTTGTTTTTGTTCAAGTAAACTATAGTTTTTTGAGCGGGCGAATTTTATAATGATCTTCCAAACTTAAAAACGTCCGCGGACATCCCATAAACATCTGGACAAGTGAAAATTAATAAAAACATATAAAAATTATCAAAAACAGCAATGAATTTCTAAGATGTTCTGGTTTGTTCAAGTTAAAACATTTGAAAAAACAGCAGCATCTTGCAATATTGTAGACTAGCCAAAGATGACATTCCAAATCTGTTTGGGTTTACTCTTTAAGTATAGGAGGGTTAAGGCAAACAATTATGGGTTCATAGCGGGTATAGTGGGAACGTTGACATTTTTTTAGTCTGTTTACCATCTTCTACTTCCGAACTTGAAGTACGGTCAGATTCAGTTTCGAAGACATTTTGAGGTTTTTTAATGATATGGTGAGTTTATCATTAATGAAACAATGAACATGCTGACGTAATTGCACAGCAAGTTTGACGCTACTATGGCAAGATTAGAATGGTCAACTATTGCAGGCGAATCAGTTGGAAGTTGGAGCAGTTTTATCTGAATCTGAGATAGCATCTAGCTTTGATTACGCGAGTTATCATCTACAGCAATAAACTTGATTTCTTACTCAATCCACATAGTCTGAATCTAACTATTCAACAAATTCACAACACTTATCATGTCGGTACGTTTCCTTGCGCAAATGATCAGCAGTTTTATGTAATTTTTATCAATAACATTAAAAAACTACGTTATTAAGGAAATTGGGGACCTTTGCTTCTCCTGCCCCCCTCTCCTTCGCCTATGATCACCACTTCTATTACTTTTGGAAAATATTTTTTTCTCTCTTTATCTCCGGTGATACACATTTATCACGTGCCTATCTAAATTTCATTCGTCTTCACAATCTTCTATAACAAACTGAAAATTTATTTTGTTGCACGAATTTCTTACACTCTCTTTGTTCATCTCGGACCAATCCAGCGGTGCTTTATAATGTTCATTCAACCATAGAACACTTCTAAAGAAAACTATAGAAATATATCGCTTGTATGGCCACGTAAGATCACAAACATCGCATATAGCCACCCGTGCTGCAACAGCTCGATAAATTCTTTTCTGTGAAGCGCAAGTGATGTCTTCGTACACAGCGCTCCATGCCAATCCATACTGGAGGGCATCAAAGAATGACTTCTTAAACGCTCATTTTGAATCTTTTTTAATTTTCAACAAGTTTAAGAACATCTTAAAAATAAAAAGACGTTCAAAAATGACTGTTTCATCTGGAGTGAGTGGATCTTAATTGTTAATTAGTACGATTTGATGAGTCTTTTCAAAAGTGGAATGCAGGAACAAAACTTAAAACCGGGATGCAAGCATAGTGGAACTGACGATGAAACAAGAACAACCCTTATCTACAAGGTTACTGTTATGGTTAATTATATCATATCAAAATAACTTTACAAATATCACATACCTATGAACTTGAATATTTTATGGACGATTATACCAGAAAATGTTAACAATTAATTTTTCCAATTTAATCAAGTAAACGGCACATTTAATTGAGTTATAAGCGACAAATAAAATTCCAGGAAAACTTCTTATATGCAAGTCCTGATTCTCATCACCGCATAATTAACATCTGTTTGCGATGGTTCTTGCGCCTTTCATCTCCTTGGCGCACCGATCTTTACGCGGAAAAACTGTCAAACTAAATTTACTTTTCTTTCTTAGATTTAGCTGTACATCTGTATAGATGTAGTTGATAACTAAAAGACCTGTCAATATTTGAAAAGAGCCTAGTCACCAGAGTTTAAAAAAAATATCTGTTATCACATCACTTGGCGGTTTGCAAGGCTTTTGGCGCATCCTAGAGCCGTCTCAGACCATAAAAATCAACTATAATATAATTGTAAATGGCGTGCAGTGCCTAGAATTCTAATCAAACAATATCTGTGTATTCATCGTGGAAATGGAACCCAAAAAATTGCAAACATCACTTACACCTGAGTGTATGCGTGTAATGATAAACGTCTCGCCTTTGCAGACAAACACTTCAACTGTTTCGCATCTAAAACCTAAAACTGCAGTCACATCCTGTCAGTTGTAGTTTATTTTTACGTATGTGAGCAGCTTCCTGTTTTTATCTATAATAAAAGTTGACATTAATCTGCTTTATTTTTTTGATATAAAAGACAAATAAGCTTTTCTGTCGTCCGCTTCCCGCATCGCAAATTAGACTTTTATTCTTTTTTCTCAGTTGATAAGTTAGGTCCATGCTGAAAAAACGTAAAATTACAAAAAAAAATCATGTCATTAGTTCCATGTGTTTGCAGTCAATCAATATACATGTGGATATTAACGAAGAATGATAATCATCTCATTAGGCTCGCAAGAAGTTCGCTCTCCTGAGAATTTTGAATGAATCTAAAGAACATTCTAATCCATACCACCCAGTGTTGCTAGATATCGACCGAGGGCCACACAGCAGATCTTCCATTGCCTCCAGACAAGTAAGAAACATTCAGTGATTAAGGTTTTTAATTTTGCATCCAATTTCATCAAAATGTATGTTTTTTTTCAGCAGGGATTAAATTTTGAAGAAAAACAGGAAGAAAATAAAAACAAGCTCTCCGGTCAGGGTGACGGCAATGGCGGTGGTCAAGCCCTCAACACCGGACCAAATCTTCCCAGATGTGTAATACTTCACTATAGTCCCTTTAAAGCCATCTGGGATTGGATAACACTTATTCTTGTCCTTTATATCGCTCTTGCTACGCCATATTTTGCTGCCTTTCATTCTACCAACAGTATCAATCCAATGACTTCTTCTGACATTTCTCAATCAAACACAGAACCATCGTCTTTTGAATATTTGACAAATTCATCTTTTACGCCTTCGTACACGATCTTTGCCGATGTCAAGCCATCCAGGGCATCAAAAAGGGGCTCCATAAACGTTCTAGTAATTGTAGACCTTGTTGTGGATATCATGTTTATTGCCGACATTCTCATCAACTTTCGCACGACTTACTTATGCGACGGAGAAGTTGTTACAGAACCAGGCAAAATAGCTATAAATTATATTAAAGGATGGTTCTTCATTGACGCACTTGCTGCTATACCTTTTGATCTTCTCTTATTCAGAGTTCCAACAGACGTAAATTTTGCTTTAAATATTTTAAATCCGTAAGAAAGTTGAAATAAAACCATTATTTCAGCAGGCTTGTTTACTTTTCAGCGCGTCACCCTCACCGGCGTTCTCAAAGCAGCCCGGCTTCTTCGACTGCTGCGAGTGGCACGTCGTATCGATCAGTATTCAGAGTACGGAGCTGCAGTCCTGCTTCTTCTCATGGGCACTTTTGTTCTTATTTCCCACTGGTTGGCTTGCATATTTTATGCTATCGCCTACTACGAAAGGCTCATGCCAGACGCCTTGCCCATCGGGTGGCTAGACGGATTGGCCAACAAAACTGGAATGCCGTATCTAGTTAATGATTCCCAAAGTGGGCCGGATACAGGAACAAGGTAGTTGACAAAAAAATGATAAATAGTATTCTTCATGACAAATTATCTAGATGACCAGATGGGCCCAGTGTTTTACGGCGTTGTCGCATTAAAATTGTTTTAAATATTTTTTTAAAAATTCTAAAAAACAACATTTAGCTTTGGGAAAGATTTGTTATTCCAGATCAGTTGCGTTATTTTAATTTGTGACATTTTAACACGCACCAACAGTTATATCACTTCTCTTTACTTCACCTTCACCATACTCACCGGTGTTGGGTTTGGAAATGTGGCAGCTGTAACCAACTCAGAGAAGGTGTTCACCATCATTGCTATGCTTGTAGGATGTTAGTTGATGACATTTCTATTATTTTTCCTGTCTCAATTTTTTTTAAATCCACGTGATATATTTTCTTGTTCGTCAGAGAATTTTGATTGGCTTAAAGTTGACATTTCTTTGGGTGACGCACATGCTATAAAGTTGGTACTTTGGTCAGGGGTGTTACTTTGGACAAGACAATTGCCCCCCAAGAAAAAAACAGGCAAAAGTGGATTGATTTGTAGAAAACTTTTGAAAAAGTACCTGCGATGGCATCCCGATCATTAGCTATTTTTAGAAGAAAAGTTAAGCATTTAGTATAATAATTATTTGGAATGTTTGGGTGTTTATATAACTTTTCCCCTCCTAGGTTTTGTAAATATTTTGCCCCTCTCCCCAGTCCCCCCATAGATTTAATGAAATAACGCCCCTGCTTTCTGTTAACTCTGTATGTTTTAGTTTGTTGAATATTCAATTAAATCTGACTAAAATGGAAACTATATGTTATTTTTAACTTTGATGAGCCAACAATTGATGAGGTTTTTTAAAACTTTATTTTCTTTTGTTAGTTGAAACAATAAGAATTCAATAATAAAAATTTCAAGAGGCTTTTCTTCAGTTTAAATCAAATGTTATTTTAATCAGCAAATGAAAATTGATTACTAATAACTAAATATTGCTTCTACATTTTTGTAAAATTAAACAAATACTTCCATTTCAGACAAATACCACCAATTCGGACAAATACTACCATTTCGGACAAATACTAACATTTCAAACAAATAATTCCATCTCAGACAAATGCTACCATTTCAAACAAATAATTCCAATTCAGATAAATACTTTCATTTCAGAAAAATACATTTGTTTCAACTTTTAATTTTTTTTCAGGATATGGTACTATTTCATTTACTATTTCAATTCTATTAAACACTCTATTATAGAATTTAATTGGTATATGCGCTTTATGGTCCAAAGACAATAGACGTTTTTATCGTTGCTTTGCAGCAGAGTGCCTATTAGCTAAAGTAATAATATAGAATACTAGCGGGGTTACCCGGCGTTGCCCGGGGTTTTTAGAGGGTTTTCTAATGTTTGTCCCTCTCGCTCCCGTTTCCTTCTCCACTTTCCCGTTTTCGTCGCGTTCCCGGTCGCTTTTCCGCTCTCGGTCGTTTTCCAGCTCCCGGTCACTTTCCCGCTCAGAAGTTTTGTTATCGATTTTCTCTCTTGCTCGCGTTTCCTTCCAAGCTTGCGTTCCCGGTCGCTTTCCGCGTTCCCGGTCGCTTTCCCGTTCCCGGTCGCTTTCCCGTTCCCACCTGCAATTTATTGATTAGTCCTGAAATCCAAAGTTATCTAGATTTAAAAAATAAGTTGCTAAAATCAAATATAAAGTTTACCGATAGCAGAGCTGTCGTATCGGAGGTTCGGAAGAGAATGAGCCTCAATGAGCTCTATGAAATCAAAACAAAGGTATCCGGCGGCACCATAGATATCTATGGGCGGCACTAAACAACATACATATTTATTTAATTTAATATTTATATTTAAAACCTTTAAAACTTAAGAAAAAAAATTAAAAATATTTTGTATAATTTAACTATAAATTAATTTTATTTTATTTTGTAGAAAAAAAATTTACTCCAACTTACTACCGCTGACCAAAACGTTTTTTGTCCATAAAACATCAACGGAGAAACCAATTTATTTAAAATTTTACAGGAACCACCGCTTGAATAAGATACATAAGTGTGCCAAATTTCAATTAAATCTGTTCGGCCGTTTACATTTTATGTCCGAACAAACAAACAAACATTTCATTTTTATATATAAGATAAAAAATAATATTAAAGTGAACATATTAAAATTTTTTGAACAAAACTTTTTTTTTATATTTTCTATTATTTTTCATTTTAAGTGTTTAATTTTTTTTAATTTCTTATAAATCTAAATATTTTTTATATTTTTTAATATTTTTAAATTTTTTGTACTAAAATAACTTTTTACAAATCTTAAAACGGATTAATGTATTTAATGTCACACATCGAAGTACTAAGCGAGCTCGACGTTGCTTAACTTCATTGATCGCACGAGTAGCAGTGTTTCCAAAACAACATTTGCGCTGAAATAACAGACTAACAAACAACATTGCAAGTTAATATAAGCGTTGTTAAAGGGACATACAGTTTTTTTTTAATTTCTTAGGTTAACTTTACCGCCGGTCTTGCATGCTTGCTGATTGCTTGCTTGATTGCTTGTTTGCCTGCTTAATTGCTTGCTTGTTTGATTGCTTGCTTGATTGCTGGCTTGATTGCTTGCTTGAATGTTTGCAAACCTTGAAAGTGAAACTTAACTAACTTCCCGTCATACAATCAAGCTAAAATTTGAAATATAGGCTCACTCTTTATGTCAAAGCATTTTATTGAAGTTTGAAAACTTTCTAAAAAAATATTTTTTAATGAAAAATCAAAAATAAATCAAACACTGATTTATGGATGTTTGCAAACAAAGTCGTTTTAAAACAAAAATTTGCAATAAATAAAAAATAAAAAACCGGCAAACCTTAAAATATTAGGAATTTGTGAAAAAACTCGTTTTTATGGCTTATTTGTTGATTGATTGGTTGATTAAAACCTGCCCGCTTACATGATTCAGGCTATAACTCTAAAACCAACAAATTACATAACTTGAGCCCACGGTTTATTTCTAAACTCTTTAAATCTAATCTAATCCTACTTCTAAATTATATTGTCAAGTGTTTATGCGGTCACAAACTTCTTAATATAAATATTTTTTTAGCGCTTCTGAGTGCTGCCATATTTGGCAACGTTTCTTCAATAATGCTAAGGCTCTACCAAGGAACAGAAGAGTACCTCGAGATGCAGACGAGGATCAAAGAATTCATTCGCTTCCACCACATTCCAAAACCTCTGGCCGACAGGCTGGTTGAATCTTTTCAACATTCCAGATCATTTGCTCACGGCATTGATATGAACAGCGTTAGTTAATTTTAATGTTTTAAACCTGTTACGAACAAATTTCATTATCGAAATATTTAATTAAGTTGCACTAATTGCTTTTGAGAGTGGCCTTTTTATGTCATTAGGAAAGCCAATTAGGTGCATTTAGTCTTAGTGGAATATGCAAGACTTGCTTTTGCAGAACTATCTCCAATGATGCGTAGAACATAAAAATGTGAAAACATTTTGCAAGCGTTAATAAAAATTCAATTGTCTGCTTAATGACTTTGTTGAAATGGCCCATAAGTCGGAAGTTTTTCTTTTTTCGACTTCAAAAAGTTTAAAAAAACCAAACGTGAGTCCGAGAAACTCTATTTATGTCAACTTTATTGAAAGGGCTGGGGCTGTTGACTCGCTTTTACTGAGGCAGCTTTATAGTCTTGTAAGAATAACATTTTTATGCAGTGTACCTTTTTTCGTCTGAACTGAAAAAGCTAATAAGTGCCGCTGTGTTTTAAAATCAGTTGTTTAAAAGAAGTAATTAACTAACACAATACTCAGATTTTCCGCTTTTCTATTTAATTTATTTCTCATCACTTAAATGACCAACTGACCACCTTTCCAATTCAATTAATCTACCAGGTTCTCAAAGGATTTCCTGAATGTCTTCAGGCTGATATCTGCCTTCATCTGAATCGCATTCTACTCAACAACTGTGAAGCTTTTTCGGGCGCAACGCAAGGTTACATTTCGAATGCTTTTAAATAATTACAACTTACATGACCTGGCTTAATTATTACATTATTTTTAACTCTTAATTTTTCTAAATATTGTTTTATTTCACACTTAATACAGTTACATTAACGTTGTAAAGATCTTTACATTACATGTAAAGTAATCATACAAAAGTATGCAACATGATGAAATTGCATCGTGAGAAATAATTGTGGGTAGCGTTTGGAGCTTTTTTCATATCGCCCTTTAAAAGTTATTTTCAACTTTTTATTTACATTACTAAATGGTCACACATACTGACCAATCACCACACATAGAGCTAATAGCTGAACCACGCATAGCTCACCATCAAACTCTGTAACGGTTGACAAGAAAGCCATCGTTTAAAGCACAGTCATATAGCTAGCACAAATCGACAAACACAGATCACCTCCACTCTCACGATCCGTCCATAAGTATTTGTTTAGTCTTCATTTCACGTTGACTCTGGAGGCTCATATTAAATTATTCATTCTTTCCACATCTTCATCTCCTTCACGTGATCAAAGTCAACCAGCTTCTCTCAGCGTGTTTGCAAAGCATTTGCAGCTTTTTGAATATCACGAGTTGTGATAAGAAAGCAAAAAAACTGTTAAAAGCATAAAAATTTTCTTCCTCACTTCTCGTAGGAAGATCATTTTCATCTCATTTTCCCGAAGAATTTTTCAGACTGCGTCGGCAATTCTCCCTCAAGTAATTACCTTCTCTGCATTCAAAGCACGCAACGCCAACTTGTCTTGCGTTTGAATGTCGCCTCTAATTTACAACTCGGTCTCAGTCTAATTAATGAGCCAATAAAAATATTCAATTAATTATTAAATGATTTCTTATAAAATTAATTATCAATTTAATCAGAATTATTTAATTAAAACTGTTTACAATGATCTAATCAAAAAGCTACAAATAATTTTTTGAAATAATGAGATTAATTTTTAATAAAATGCGAGTTATTAATTGTGCGGTACAAGAGTGGCAGATCTAGGGGGCCCAGCCCCCCTTAGAATTTTCAAAAAAATAAAAAAAATTGTATTTTTTAGCTTAAAGTTTTTGTTTCTGTATCCTGAGGCTTTATCTTTGCTAAATTCACCTTTCGACCATCAATAGTTCTGATAATTGAGATATTTAAGAATTTCGGGCCTTTTTCAAACCGATTCAATACAAAATATTATTCAAATAATATTTAAAAAAACATTTAGACTTTCACCGGCAGGTCCTGCAAAAAAGTTGAAAATGACACCTTCCTTTTTCTAAATAAGTTTAGACGGCTCAACAACAAGTTCTTAAAACAGTAATCATTAGTAATATGAATAAGAACTGTAAGTTCAAGGACGTCAATTTGGAGGGAGCAAAGAGAGTATTCTCCTTCTGACTTTTCAGTGGGCCCCCTGACGTAGTTTTGGGCCCCCAAGTAATAGAAATGAGGTCCCAAAATTGGCCTAAGAAGTGTAAAGTTGAAGATTCAGAGGTTTGAATTTTTCTGTAAAAAATGAACAACCAGTTTTTAATTTATTTAATGAAAGCGATTATGGATTTTTTTAAAGTAAAAAGTTATAATAAAAATTAAGTTTTTTCCATATTGATTCGAAAGTTTCTTATATTTTCAATTTACACATATTTCACATATCAAGTATTTAGAAGAATGTGGTCAAGGTTTTTCTATTTATAAACTTATTATCATCAAAAATTGCAAAGAATTAGTAGCCGCCTAATTGCAAAACTTTTTCATGTTTCACTTAATTTAACTTTTAAGTGTCTGATGACCTAACTCTATGATGAAAAAAGAATTGGTTTGTGTTGATATTGATCCAGAGAAAAAAAATACAGAAAGAAAGTAAAAGAAAAAAAAGAAAAAAGAGGGGAAAATGCGAGTAGATTAAAAGTTTAACTTCAATTTATTTTGTTTTGTTTTACTAAATAAAAAATTCAAGATATCTTACAACGGGTTTTATAATAACAGCAAACAAACTTTTAAAAAAAAAACTGAAAAAAAATTTCGGGCCCTCCTTACGAAATTCTTAGATCCGCCACTGCGGTACGAATATTTTAGACATGCTTTCAAATGCAGCGGAAGTCGAACGGTGAGCGGATTTAATGCGAATAATAATAAGAAATATTAACACAAAATTGCATAAAAGTTTTTATGCTAAATTTTTAAGCTACTAATAAAATGATTAATTTATAAATTGCTTAAATGAGGAAACTCAGCCCTTATTCCTAAACGACATTTTATTTAGGGATTAGAAATCCCGGCCTTTTTCGGATCCCAGATTGACGGGATTGAAGATTTGTCAATCCCGGGATTTTGGGATTGAGATTGGGCTTCATGACCAAAACATATTGACATATTAGCAATTTGACATAGATGCTTTACACATTTTGTAATAATTTGTTTTAGTGAAATATCTTTTCAATGAAGAAAGTTTTGGAAGAGTTACATTTCTGGTCTGATTTTTATAAAAATAAATAAATGAAAAGCCGGCAAATCCTGAAATATAAAATATTTGTGAAAAATCTCGTTTTTTACGGCTTAATTGTTACATCTTCTATAGTAATTTTGAAGAAATTGTTACTTCAACATCAACTTTATCAGACCAGCTCAGAACATGACCATCATCATTGTTTGAATTTTCTTCCAATTCTCGCTATAGAACTGACGTTAATTTTTAATCTAGAAAACATCACAAACCAGCCAAAGCTGGTGTTGAAATAACAGCAATTCGCTACATTTTATTATGACTGAAGCAAATTCACTTGTTCAACATGTTTTTTGAATGGCGTAGTAAGGCATAAAGGACAAACGGTCAGACAGCCATTTTTATAGATAAATGCCTATTTATATATCATATAAATGTATCCTATACATATCATATATACATGTATATAATTACTAGCAGTGCCCGTAGCGGCTTCGCTCGCATGAAATTAGAGAATTTGAACCGTGCACATATAGTAGAGTACTGCACGGATCAATTTTTTAGGTCTCGGCTCGGCCCGTCGACAACTTGGCCCAGCCCGTTTCAAAAACCGAAATTCCTGGCCCGGCACGGCCCGTCTAATATGGGCCCGGCCCGTTTTTACAGGCCTAGAAGTTCTATATACTTGATGAAAAACTTCGGCCCGTCCCACCTTGACTTCAGGTTTAGCCCGGCCCGTCTGAACACCCTAAAATCACTAAAATGTCTATATACTTGGTTAAAAATCTCGGCCCGTCCAACCTTGATTAAAGGTTTGGGCAGGGCCTTATGAAGACCCTAAAATAACGGCTTGGCCCGTCCGTCCGGTGAACTCATCAACTTTTAACCGGCACAAAACCTCAAAATACTAATTTTCACATCCGTAGCACTTACAGTTTTTGAGTAGCAGTTATTTTAAAATCAAATAACCCTTTTTCCACTTCACATTTGAGGTCCTGGAAACCAAATTTTCAAAAAATGGTGAAACACGTATATCATTATTTTTAGAGTAGAAACTAAATACTAATTTTACTTTTGTAGCTTTTACAGTTTTTGAGTAGCAGTTACTTTAAAAACCAAGTAACCCTATTTTCCACCCCCCATTTGAGGTCCGGGAAACCAAATTTGTAAAAAATGGTGAAACACGTATATCTTTATTTTTAGAAAAGAAACTAAATAATAATTTTTACATCTGTGGTATTTACTGTTTTTGAGTAGCAGTTACTATAAAAGACAATTAGCCCTATTTTCCACCCCAAATTTGAAGTCCTGGAAACCAAATTTTCAAAAAATGCTAAAACACGTATTTCATTATTTTTGGAGTAGAAACTAAATACTAATTTTTACTCCTGTAGCATTAACAGTTTTTGAGTAGAAGCTACTTTAAAAACCAAATAACCCAATTTTCCAACCCACATTTGAGGTCCGGGAAACTGAATTTTCAAAAAATGGTGAAACACGTATCTTTTTATTTTTCAAAAAGAATCTATATACCAAATTTCAGAAAAAAATTTTAGAAAAAATTTTTAGAAAAAAGTTTGTTTTCCAGTTTTTTCCCCTCAGGAGCAAAATTTTCAAAAATCCTTTCTTAGCGGATGTTTACGCTATAAAAGTAATATAAGTTTTAAATTTCAAGTTCCTAGGATGAGGCGTTTGAGCTCGGCGTTGATTATGAGTCAGTCATCTGTCAGTCAGGACATGTTCTTTTATATATATAGATTAAAAACATGCATACATACCTATTCATATCCATAAATATTATATACATACATACTTTTTGTTGTTGTAATAGCTTATAGTCCTTTACACCAGGTGTTTTAAGACTGTAATGGCTGTATGTTAGAAGCACCTAAGTACTTCCTGTCGTGGATCATAATTTGATCTTTATAACTTTCCCCTCCTCCTTTCTCCAGGCTTGGGACTGGCTTGCAAAAGCAAGGTGGAGTTGTATACATACATACATACATACATACATACATACATACATACATACATACATACATACATACATACATACATACATACATACATACATACATACATACATACATACATACATACATACATACATACATACATACATACATACATACATACATACATACATACATACATACATACATACATACATACATACATACATACATACATACATAGATACATACATACATACATACATACATACATACATACATACATACATACATACATACATACATACATACATACATACATACATACATACATACATACATACATACATACATACATACATACATACATACATACATACATACATACATACATACATACATACATACATACATACATACATACATACATACATACATACATACATACATACATACATACATACATACATACATACATACATACATACATACATAAAATACTATAAATACATAAATACATAAATATTGTATACATATAAATTCTGGACGTGCCTATTTGCACACCAGAGTGTACGAAAAAACGATATGTCTTTTCGCAATTCGAAACTGCGAACCGTATAAAATTACTTCCGCGGTTGAAATTTATTTTCAAAAAAATAATTTTTTTTCCACAGCTTTTTAAATTAGGTTTATGCACTGAAACGAACAGTTATTCCATTTTGACTTTTTCTCCAGCTACCTACATGTTCTTCGGGAGGGGTTATAGGAGTACAGAGGTATATGCAATTACGCAAGCCTAACAGCGTCAAGTAGTTTTTACAATCGCACAAAACTTAATTTTTCCAGCACTATCATATTTCCTTATTAAGGTTTATTAAGCTTTGATTGGATTGGAGTGCGAGAGCAGGGGCGGCCATTGATGCTAAATATTGAGGAGAACCATTTTCTGCTATTCCTTTCTCTTCTTTTATGCGGAGGTCCTGGAATATAACCTACGGAAATTTTTCTGAAGTTTGTCTTGCCACATGTGAGTTTCAAACCATGTTTTAAATAAAAAAAAACACGTTTTCCACCATGGGTACCACCTGTAGGTAGTTTTGTAGAAAAGCAAATTTTTTTCCTATTGCTTTACTCTTTTTCTTTCCTTCCCGTTTATATAAACAATTTAAAACAAAGACTTTGTATGTTAGTTTTTTGTTAAGAAAAACTCAATGCGAGAGATATAAAGAAAAAAGAGACTGTAAGAAAAAAGAGAAGAACTAATGATAAAAATAGAAAAAAACCAAAAAAATGTGACGTTCATTTGAATGCGTTGTTTCCAAACACCGCCTTCCAGTCTCATCATGCGAAGCAGGGCGTTCTTTCAGTACCTTGCGTAGGTTGAAAACTTGGTTACGGCAGAATTTGCCAATCGGTCCTAGGTCAACGTCATCCAAGATGTTCTGATGGACATGACAAATTGCAGTTGCGTTCAGTCTTGACACAGTCATGATATTGCGTAACCACGATTTCAACCTACGCAAGGTGCTAAAAGAACGCTCTGCCTTGCACTCGCAATCGCCGCTCTATGTTAAATCTTCATAAATAGCGGCGGATCCAGGAATTTCGTAAGTGGGACCGAATTTTTTTTAGTTTTTTTTACATTTTGATTAGTGGCGTTATGCAACGGCTATAAGATATTTCGAGTTTTTTTATTTAATAAAACCAAACAAAAAGAGTTGAAATTAAACATTTTTTACTCTTTTTTCCCTTTTTATTTTGCTTTCTCATCTTCATTCTGTATATTTTTTTGTAACAATAACAATTTTTTTGCATTAGCCTTCCACAGTTGGCTTGGAATATTTTTCACCCATAAGAAAAGCAAATTTTGTAAACTTTTCCTATCTTTTTCTCCTGTCTGAGAACATGCCTTCATGCAAAATTTTGTTCAAAATGATCCAGCAGTTTGGATTTGTATGAAAGACAAACAAGCACACAAACATACAAACAGGCATTTTTATATATAGATATTTTAAAGTTTAAAACTGACAATAGTATAAATTATAATAATTTTATTTGAAATATGATTTCTTAAATTAATAAAAAAGAAATGTTTATTTTTAGAGCTTAAACTAGAGGTACACCAATAATGCAATGGCCGATTATCGGCCAGACCGATTATAAAATAATAGATATTATTCCATTGTTTCTGTTCTATTTCGCATTGGCTGGCACTTACTAGTTAAACTGCAGTTAAATTAAACTTAATGAAATGCACATAAATTGCATCATCAATTACCAAAAAGCAAAAAATAGAATGTGACATTAAGACAGAATTATTTTTAAATCACATTATGGCATGTTGTTTCATTACAACCCAAACTAAACACACCTGTGTCAATCAAAAGTCACTGAGTTCATATCGGTTTATTCCTAGCTGCTCTTTGTGTGCTTTTCCAACGGATGAAACCTCGCTATTAATAGTAAGTGCCTAGGTGGTCGAGTTTCTATTATACTCAAATTAATATAAATATATGCAGGCCTGGAACGATTGTAACACCAACGATTTACACCCACTCCATATTTGTATAGTTTCTTCTACGTTTCACTACTATTATGGGTGGAAGCGGGTGGAAGCTTGAATGAAAATTTGGTTTGGAATTTTTCTAAATTGACAGAAAAGAAAAGCAGTCTGAGATAAAATAACAATGATGTGAAGAAGTTGGCTTTTGTTGTTAAGTCCATAACCTGCTGGATGGAGTACCAAGCAAGCGTTTTTTTAATGGTTCTGTGCTCATACATTCCGATTGCCACTTGTCTGGCCGCAAAAAAGCCGAGAATCTTATGTTTCTACTCATTTATTTATTATTTTATTTTTGTAAACATGTGGGCAATAAATTGGTTTATAAACGTGTATTAACTTTCACCATATTCTCTGCCTTTTGCAAAAATTAAAATAACACTAATCAGCTAGTACCGATTATCGGCCGATACCGATAATAAGCCGATATTCGGTGCACCTCTAGCCAAAACAAAATGAACAAATAAAAAAACTAAGCAAAAATTAAATTTGATATTTGTAACGAAACTCAAAAATATAGTTTTAGACTTACTCAAAAAAACTTAAGAAAAAACTTATAATTTATTATTCAAATTGAATAAATTAAAAAAAAACTTAAGCATATTTATAAACTTTTTATGAGTGTACAGGGGGGAATTGCATCATTTTCTCAAGGGGGCTGACAAATCCCAGAAGAGTAAACATTGCCATAATCATAACCACGGTTGTTGCGTCGCACGCCGCTAGTTGATTCACATTAAGCGGACAAGCAATTAATGAACGGACGCTTCTTAATTTCATTAATATCTTTTATGAAGGATGCCTGAGGGCACTGTCGGTCAAGTTCAAGTCTACCCACTGCCCACCTGGAGATACGCTGGTCCACCCAGGTGATATTATCGACGCCATTTTCTTTATTGCTAGGGGCACCATCGAAGTTGTGGCCGATGACGTCATCATGGCCATCTTGGGTTAGTTTCCATTAAAACTTGTTATTAGTTCTGTGGCATAACAATTCAATATGATAATAATACAGCTTTTTTCCACGTGAAAGCATCGATACTCCGACAGGTGTATGCACGTGTGAACGAGTTATTTATTCACGTACGCACATGCAGCAACACGTAGTGCACATATTTCACGGATGAAAAATGGAATTATGATTTATTTTTAGATACTACTTGACGGATTGCTTGTCGAAGCTGGCGATTGGTGTTGTACGTAGTTGAGATGGAGATTATTTCATGTCTGCTCTTCAGCGGTGGTCATTCATTCATTTGATGATGGTAATAAAGGGTGATAATGACGACGTCGATGATGATGTTAATGATGGTGATGACAATGTTAATGATGGTGATGACAATGTGTACTATAGTGGTTATGATGATGTTGACTATGGTGGTTATGATGATGATCACGGTGGTTATGATGTTAATGATGGTGATAATGATTTCGACCATGGTGGTTGTGATGCGAATGATGTTGACCATGTTGGTTATGATGGTGATGTGGTGATTATGATGGTCACGATGATTGTAATTAAAGAGACGATGATGATAGTGATTGTGATGGTGGTTACGATGAGGATGACAATTATGATGATGATATTTGATAAAATGATATTTTTATTGCTGTTTATGACAAGACTAGTTGTGATAAAGGTGAATGGTGTAGATAGAAGTGGTGGTGGGGGTATTCTGATGTTAATGTTGGTGATGATAATGGGATGAGGAAAAATTAAACTGAGTCACTTTGTTGTGAGTAGAATAACACAGAGGTTCCAGTGGAATTAATTACTTTTCAAATTATGGCGTAGCATGTTTATTTCTCGTCGGTTTAGTTAGAAGGTCCGTGATTAATTTGTGGACAGGTATCGATACAATACAACACAAAATTTACAGATAAAACAGGCAAACACAAAATTTAGAAATTTAGAATATATTCTACTAGAATATACCAATTAAATTGTTTTGTTTTGCATATCAACCTACGCATTCATTTTCTTGTTTTATCAAAAAAATTAATTTGTCGGTAATTTTTTATTTATTCGGTTTTTATGAAGTTTTCAATAATTTAAAAATCGAAAAAAATAAGAGGAAACCTTAAAACGTCTTTAAGAGTTGTGCTGAATGTTATAAAAATAAATATAATTCAGTGGTGAATGTTATAAAAATAAATATAATTCAGTGGTGAATGTTATAAAAATAAATATAATTCAGTGGTGAATGTTATAAAAATAAATATAATTCAGTACAATGAGATCTATAAATTAGCAGCTAATTCGTCCTCATTTGTGTTGTAAAATAAACTGTTTGTTGCGTTTATACGAAATTACTCAAAATAATAACATTCCGACATTTTCCTCTTGAGTTGTGGGATGGGCGTATCGACATTTCATCCCTTATATATTCATCAGTGGTGTAGCGAAGGGGAACCGGGGACATCTGCTACCGGTCGCCAGGCTTTGGGGGCGCCAAAAAGCAAAAGAAAGGACAGCAATTTAACCAATATTTAGTTATATTTGAACAATTAAATTGAACGAATTGTATATTTGCATTATTTCACAGAAGTGATTTTTAAAATTTTCTTGGGAAGGGGGGCTCACCGAGTCCCGATATGGCTCGGGCGCCTTCGGTCTCCTCGGTTCTGGTCGTCTAATTGGCGCTTTTTATATCTTTCCCCCGGGCGCCAGATACCTTCGCCACGCCACTGGTATTCATACATAGGTGATGATATTGAAAGAGGTACAAAACAGCCGGGGCGGATATTTATGTTCATTATTTGGAGGACAATCATTGACCTGCCTGGGTGGCGTAAACAGTTGGCAACTTTTCCTCCAAAGATAGTTGTTAACCGGGAAGGGGAATAGAAGTTTGGCGACTTTCCTTCCAAAGGCTGTAATGTCTCTCCAAACAAATTATTGGAGAGACACGAGTCCTCCGTTTTCTACTCCGATGCAGCATTGTTCAAAATCGTGAAAACTCTCCACTTGAGTGTCTTTCATTATTTATCAGAGGGTTTAAACATATGTGTGTGTAAGTGCATATTTGTTAGAAAGTTTATAAAGAGGTTTATGCACAGGCTTATGCAACTAGTCCATTGCATTATATTTATTAAAAGAAAGTGAAAGTACGTCCCGTGTCTTAGTAACGTCATCACAATCGACTGTTATTTTTAAGAACGTATAAGTATAACTGCAAGTCCTGTTGCAAGGCCAAAATCGCAGGGTCAACCGAACAAAGGCTAGAGGGACATCTTGCGGCTTCGGATCGGTATTGTAAAGCATGATGAAATGTTGAATAGAAATAAAAAACAAGAAAATCCGATTGAGTGTGCAGTTGAGCTATGATCAAGCGAGTTATATAAAAAAATATCGCATATAATGACGCAAAATTGTAACGTTGTGATTTTTTTTAGCCAATTACAGTTAAGTAGGTCAAGACGACGAACGTCAATATATTTATGCTAAATTTGAAACACAATTAGCTGCTTTGTCAAAAATTGATTTTATACCTAGTTTTTTATATTTTGCATTACATGTGGCTTTGCATTTACCTACTTTTTATTAGATATGGTTTTACCAGTATTTTGTATTGAATGTGTCTTTACAGGTATTTTGTATTTAATGTGGTTTTACCTATATTTCGTATTAAATGTGGCTTTTCAGGTTTTTTGTATTAAATGTGGTTTTACAAGTATTTTGCATTAAAGCTTTACAGGTATTTTGCACAATATGTAATGATCTTACATGTTGGATCCGTTTTTTGAGAGGATTGAATGCCAGAAGGCGTGCGTAATCGCATGCCAAAAATGTCTCGTACTTGTTCAACTTGTTCAAATCACGTTCAGCACAGTCTGTGTTTATGTGTGCGTGTGTATGTGTGTGTGCGTATGTATGTGTGCGTGTGTGTACGAAACCTCACCAAACCGCAAACAGACGCTTAAAATCATCTCATCCATGAAAACTAAAAAGAGAAGAAAATTAATCCGTAGTAATGACGCAATTAATTTAGCGAATGACGCTCTTCTAATTTATATATTTATATTAGATTATCGATATCATCAATATAGTCATAATGATTGTTAACGTCGTCGTGGTTTTAGTCGTTGTTGTCATTGTCATAGACGTCGTCATTATCTTTGTCATCATAATTAATAAGTATTTTTTATTCAGAATTGAATTTAAATCAAATCATTAGTCGTTTTTTTAATGCGTCAGATGACCGGAAGCTACATAATCTAACGAATTTGAAATTCTAAAAGTGATTTTTGAAATCGGCTTCTAAATGCAATGCACTAATTGTTTTTAATTTATCTGTTTTCTAGGAAAAGGCGACATAATTGGAGATGACTCCGTTTTCTCATCAGATTCTCCACCAGTTTTTCTGAACAAGAAAATGATGAAGGTGACCAAATCCAGTTACTCGGTCAGAGCAATTTCTTACTGCGACTTGCACACAATTTCTGTTTCCGAACTCAAATCTATACTAGAGGTTTATCCAGAATTCGCCGGAAAATTTGTGCAAAATTTCAGAGTCACTTTTAATCTCAGAAAAGTAAAATACAAATATATTTTTGAGTATAAATTTTAAACATTTTAAAAATTATAACTAATACACGAGCTAGATTTACTTAGAAAATTGTTATTCAAGGGTGATCCGCTATATCGCTCATGCGCAATAGACAACTCAACGAAAAGACTCATCAAACAAGAACGACCAAAAGTGATGACCAAGTTGAACGAGGGACAACTGCACTTGACACGTAAGCCACAAATCGTTTGTAAAAATAAACAAAAAACAAACCAAACAAGCAAACTGCGACTGAAAATTAAAAATATAAAAATTATTTTTTGAATAAAAACAAACTTTATTGAATTCAACGCTGCTTAGAGTTAGAATTTATTTCACAGCTCGCGAGAGAATTGCAAGCATGCGACGGGCATTCTCGACAAAGGGAAAATCAGCGGGTATCGACCACTCCATCAAAGACCAGGCGGATGGGTGTGCGTCAAGCAGGAACAGCATCGTTGTTCTTTCCCCACATAGAGCCAGTGCTCAGCCAACGGAAGAAGACTTCAGACCTTTTCATATTTCTCCATCACTTGTCTGTACTTCCTCTTCAAACAAATCAAAATCTTCCAGCAAGAAAACACCAAGCGGTAAATTTTATGCGAATATCGCTGAGTCGGTTTTTATTTAATTCTTGACCATTTCAACTCATTCCGGTGAGATAAAATACGATCACGTGATAATAAAGTTACTGAAACAGTTATGTCGTTCTAGAAACATTAACAGTCCCATGGGTGATTCCTAAAAAATTAAATAATGTAAAAATAATGCTTTCATGTTTTAGTTAAGTTTTCAACTATTTATTGCGGCCGCAGTATTATTTATTCTATTATATTCCTAGCTACGGATGATTGTAATGTCGAAAAGTTTTAAATTCCAGCACTGGAAAACTAGAGAATACCCTAACCATTTTTTTTACTTTTTTCAAATTCAAATAAAATGCAGTTACATTTTCTATTTTTTCCATTTTTTTTAATTATAATAATTATTACATTAAACACTTTGAGCTAATTCCAAATAAGATAAATCAATATGAGTCATAGTCATAATAATTTTTATATTCAATTATCCTTCTAAATTAACAGCTAAAACTGATCATACTGTGTCAAATGCTAAATAACGGTAAACTAGGCATTTTTAAATCCCTCACATTAACTTCATCGCCAGTCTTGCTTGCTTGAATGTTTTCAAACCTTGAAAGTGAAATTTAACTAACTTCACGTCATCCAATCAAGCTAAAATTTGAAAAATAGGCTCGCTCCTAATAACAACGCATTAATACTATTGAAGTTTAAAAATTGTTTGATTTTTTTTTCAATTTCTTATATTAACTTCACCGCTGGTCTTGCTTGCTTGCCTGAATTTTGCAAACCTTGACAGTAAAAATTAACAAACTTCCCGTCATCCAATCAAGCTGAAATTTGAATTATAGGCTTGCTCTTCATGACAATGCATTCTATTAAAGTTGAAAAAGTTTTTGAAAAACAAATTTCCAATTAAAAATAATAATTGTCTATGTTTAAAAAAAAAACAAATCAAATACAATTAAATAAATGTTTACATATATAAATTCAAACAAATTTTATTTTGAAAGATTTTTTTGCAATAAATAAAAAGCCGGCAAATTCAGAAATATAAGGGATTTGTTTAAAAAACCCGTTTTTTACGGCTTAATTTTTATTATTTGCAAACAAAATAAACTGCATTGCATGTTACTAATAATAATAGTTTAAAAATAACATCTTATGTTATTTCTTTAATTTTAATTTTTTTTAAATGTTTTGATAACCTACCCTATTGGCGCAACCGGCGGCCTGGTTTTCTCGCCTTTTTGGAAAATTTTGACTACGTCACTGTTAAATCAACATTTCAAGCTTTTAAATGTTGAGTTGAATTGAGTTTTAAAGAGTTTCTTAAACCATTGATAAAAAGGAATTTCTTACCGCACAAAAATACTACAGAGTAATTTTTCAAAACGTTAGTCAATGCATAAAACCCGGTAAAACAAAAACCCAGTACAATATAAAAATCTTAGGGGTTTCATCGAGGAACGTTTATTGATTTCCATAGATTATAAATATTTGTTATTTAGGAAGAACCTCAATTTAGTTTTGGTTTACCAGCTTCCGATATTGTCTCATGGACTCACCAGCAACACCTATCAACCTTAATAAAACCTCAAGTTAACAGAGAGATTTCAGTATCCCTCACTGCTCACTACGTCAACGGAACTGTCCAGCACACTCCAAACTCTCCATCTTCTCCACAAACTGCTCCGGTCGGTGCATCGAACCACTCTGCTTTTTCTCGAACTTCAAATTCATTTTGTCAGACAACAAAATATGACGTAACAAAAAGTGAATCGATAACCAGGAAAGAAGAACACAGTGAAAACAATCTGTCAGTAAATCAAACATCAACACAGAAATCTACAAACGAAAAAGATCTTGTAACTAATTACTTTCCAAATGTTGGCTCAGGCTCAAAATCTTTCGATGACCATATGACTTCTAAAAATTTACAAGAAAATAAACACTTTGAATCTTTTCTAACCATTGAAGTTGCTTCCAAAATTAAATCTGCATCGTGCGGAGAGCCTCGAGCGCTCATCCACGACTCCGTCCAGCCTCAATTTGTAGGGGACAAGTGCCATATGATTTCTCGACCATTTTCTGGATTTGTAGAAAATTCGTCTTCCTGTGAAATCCCGCAGCCTTTGAAAAACATCAATGATCGTCTTCGAGAAATCAACAAGTAAGATCAATTCTATTCCCTATAAAGTAATTGGTAAAAAAACAAACAGTTTTGGCAGGTTTCATTACAAGAACTAGTTAAAAAAATTAGATAAACTGCTTATTTTTTTTATTTGATTACCTTTTTAAAAATAATAAAATTAAAATTGTCTCTTTACTTATACGTGATTTCTGTCTATCTTCCAAATGCGTCTACTCTTCACATGCATATTCAAATGTCCATCTTCCGCATACATATCTCTAACTTTTACATGTAGATTTCTACTGTCTACCATAGACTTCGGGGGGCAGCAGTTGGTCTCTCCCCCCCCCCCCGGGAAAAGTGTCTGCCCCCGCCGGGAAAAATTATGAATACTGCATTTATAATAATTTATGGATGTGTACATTTTTTAAGCGCTATACAATTTATTTTTAGCATTAATAATTAATATTTATCTGTCATATTAATTTCTATCTTTTTTATTCGACTAATTTCATAACTATTCGACTTATTTAATATCTATTTTTATAGCTTTTGTACCTGCATACGACCACTACACATAGGCGTAGACTTCGGGGGAGGGGACAAGGAGCAAGCTGCCCCCCGGATCAAATCTTGCCCCCATCCCGGGAAAAGTGTCTGCCCCCCTCGGAAAAATTAGAAATATTGCATTTTTAATAATTTGCTCCGAGTCTTGCCCCTTGCCCCCCCCCCCGGTGAAATGGGAACTCTACGCCCATGCCGTCTACATACAAATATTTGTCCACTTTTTACATATATTTCTATCTTCCACATACATGTCTACCTTCCACATACATGTCTACCTTCCACATATATATCCGTTATTCCATCTTCTCTAATTAGAAAACTTGAACTGTGCATCCATAGTAGAGTACTGCACGGGCCGATTTTTACAGCCCGGCCCGTCGACAACTCGGCCAAAATAGCCAACATTTCAGGCTAGCCAGGCCCGTATGAAGAGCTTAAAATCACAGCCTGGTCCGGTCCGTGGAGTATTCTAATCTAAAGAGCCCTGCACGGATTTTTACCGGCTTATTTTATAGACTGAAAATTCAAGGTCTGGCTTATTATTTAGACCCAAACTTGTCCGTTTCGTAAGCGCAAAAGTCGAGGCCTGGCCCGGTCTGGGGTGAACTGGACTCAGCCAGTTTTAAGGGGCACAAAACCTCAAAGTTTGAAAATTAATTTTTTCGAAAAATAATGAAACACGGATCTTATTATTTTTTTTAAACCTAAATAATGTTTTTAGTTTAATGTTTAATGTTTTTATATTTTCAGTTATTGAGTCTTCAAGCAAATAATAATTGTGTCCATCCTACATTTGTAGTCTGGGAAGCCGAAATATTAAAAAAAAAAATGGTAAAACATGTGTAACTTCATTTTCTAATTTTTACATCTGTAGTATTTTCATTAGCTAAAATGCACATCTATATATGTGGGTAGCTAAAATGCACATCTATATATGTGGGTAGCTAAAATGCACATCGCGTATAGGCTAATATGCATATTTATATACGCATGTAGGCTAATATGCACATTTATATAATCATGTAGGCGTCTTTAATTTTGAGTATGAAGCGCTTTAAAAAATGTTATAGTTGGCATAGTTGATAACATGCGTATGGTAGCTTTCTAGGTCAAAATGTCTCGAGACATTTTGACCGGTGTCATTTTAAGCGGAGAAATCTTAACAGAGGACATTTTGACCGAAGAATTTTGACCAAGACATTTTGATCGAGACAAAACGATCATTTAATATTTAAATGTAAAAATTACCATATATCGTTGCTTTGTTATTATTTTAAGTGCACATCAGATCAGCTAAAACAGGCATGTTTTAATAGTGCGAGTTTATTTGAAACAACATCAAGAACTTTTCGCTGGCTTCCTTGTATGCTCTGTTATCGCGAACGTTAAAGTGTACGCAAGGAAAACATGGTGGATAATCATTTTTTATTCGCAGTTTCTTCATCGAAGAACATTTAATTACATTTAATAATTTTTCAATGAGGGAATATTTATCAGTTGTTTCTTTAAATAATTGCAATGTTTAAAATGTAACATTATAAGTTTAAATAGATTTCAAATGTATATTGTTTATTTAAACAAGTTAAAAATGTTTGGTTCATTAAAATATATTTAAATTATTCTATTCATTTTAGATGATTTAAAATTGTTTATTTATTCAATTAGATTTCAATGCCCCATTAATTCATCTAATTAGATATAAAATGTCCTATTCATTTTAAATGGCTTTGAAATGTTCTATTTAAAGCATTAATATTGTTTGTACATGGAATGTTTTCTAACACAATAGAGCAGCATAAATAATCGAATTGAATATATCCGTGTTCAATAGCGGCTTTCAAGCAATCTAAGCGCTGTAAAGCCGCCATTCACCAGGCACTCTCTGTGTGTTCATTCACGCGTGTAACCCCGAAGAATCAAATCGTTTACAACGATGAATGAATGCAGCAAGTGCTCGTCTAGCTTGGATTGTTTTTCTACGGTGTCTTTGGCCGAACATTACCTGTGCATCAGTGATACGTTCGTTTCCACTATCTTACCTGTATCACGCTGTATTACCTGTGTTTTAATTATAAATAAATTCTTATACTAGATATTCTTTATTTTGAGAGCATGTTTGTGTAATTTGCATACAAATGTTGACGCGAAGCTGTTTACATTTTTGCAGAAACAATATTTTAAAATTATGCATGTGCAAATATATTAAACACTCGTACGTCCGCATGCAGTCACACGTCCGAGCATATTTCTTGATACAAAAAGAAACAAACTGAAACGAATAGATATAAAAAAAAATTTAAGAAACTCGTTAAGAAATTGGACGAGGCTATAAAGTTAGAAACGAAGATTTTCATTTGTCCATGTCATCATCATCGACTGTTACATAATTATTTCTTTTCATATTCTTTCAAGCGTGACCTCCTTTTATTTCTTCGTCTGTTCGTGTGTTTGTTCGTAGGAGGGGTTACAATCCCGGGATGTAACTGTTTTTAGCGAGATCGCAGTCCCGGGATTAGACGTCGGGATCATGGAATTCAGTATATTTTATTAGTTATTAGCAGGGTACACGGTGTTGCCCGGGGTTTTTAGAAGTTTTTCTATCGTTTTTTCTCTCCCTCGCCTTTTTTCTTTTTATATTTTTCTTCTCCCTCTCTAGCTCCCATTTCCTTCCCCACCTGCTCTCCCGCTCGCTCTACTGCTCCTTGCTGCTCTCCCGCTTTCTCTCCATTTTTCTATTGAATTTAAAAACTGATATCATTTGTTGCACAAATGATTCGGCCTAAATTATAGTAAAATTTAGTTTATTTATGGAATTCGAATTCAATCTTTGGTCGTTTTTAATGCTCTCTATAGCAAAAACCTTGTTGCACGAGTGCTTCAGTTATAGTAAAATATGATGAATTGATCATTACTTTTATTATTAATTGAATAAGGCGTAAGGCACATTGCCTTCTTGCCTCTCAATTTCAAATTCAAACAACCGCTGCACGATCACACATGTCTCCTCGTCATCCACGCCTCGTCCAATTTTATTTTAAAATCATTATGCCGAAACCTTGCAGAAAATACACCGAAACCATATCAACCGAAACATAAACGAAACCGATTTTAAGCCTGGTTTCGGTGCCGAAACCGAAACCGAGTTTCGGTCTAGCTCTAGTCTAATGCTGTTTAGTTTATTTATGGAATTCGAATTCAATCTTTGGTCGTTTTTAATGCTCTCTATAGCAAAAACCTTGTTGCACGAGTGCTTCAGTTATAGTAAAATATGATGAATTGATCATTACTTTTATTATTAATTGAATAAGGCGTAAGGCACATTGCCTTCTTGCCTCTCAATTTCAAATTCAAACAACCGCTGCACGATCACACATGTCTCCTCGTCATCCACGCCTCGTCCAATTTTATTTTAAAATCATTATGCCGAAACCTTGCAGAAAATACACCGAAACCATATCAACCGAAACATAAACGAAACCGATTTTAAGCCTGGTTTCGGTGCCGAAACCGAAACCGAGTTTCGGTCTAGCTCTAGTCTAATGCTGTTAATGTTCAAGTAAAAATTGCTTCAAAATCAGGGACGTAAATTGGGGAGAGAGAGAATTTGTTTCCCTCTGATTTTCTAAATTTAAAAATTATTACCTAGAGTTTACTATATATTTTTTAATTTTTAACTTTACTTAATCTAGTGATGATTCACTGCTTATTGGAATCTTTTTTGCGTGTGTAGACGATTTTATATCTGAGCTCAATGCTAGATTTACCAATGCACAGTAATAAATTGTGTATCAGCAATGGTCCAAAGTTTAGCTATTTTGTGTGCTAAAATGCAATCAGCGAACTTGTGGAACTTTACCCTATTAGTGGTATTGATACAATGTTGATTTCCTAACAGCTGTCTACAACAAAATTATTATTATTTATTACAAGCGGGGTTACCCGGTGTTGCTCGGAATTTTTAGAGGTTTTTCAATCGTTTTTCTCTCTCGCTACTGTTTCCATCTCCAGTCGCTTTTTTCAAAGACTTTATCTTCCAAAAAAGCTGAGGTCATTTTCTAAAAAACCAGGTGTTAGACCAAAAAAATTATATTGATACTCTGGTGGGAGGATGCATCTTCCCATCCTTCCCTGGAAATGTCCCTGCTTGTACCTACGTATTTATATAGATATAAAAGGTAATGTGGGCGTGGGGGGCATTCGCTTATCACATTCAAGCCGCAAGAGCAATCTAAACAACATTAAGCATGCAGGTAGACTTCATTGATGAAAAAATTTTGAAAAATTGAAATTATTTATTTAAAGTTTCATTGGAGAAAAAAGAGAAAAAACTAAACAAAGAAAGTCCAAGCAACGCCAGTAAGTTATATAATGGCAGAAAATTGTTGTTCCCTCCCCTGGAAATGCCACCCTGTTCAAAATTGCTAAAAAAAAAAGATGTTAAAGAAAAACTGTGCATATTGCCCTACAACATTCCACTTGCATATTGCACCACAACAGTCTATTTTTAACTAAATAAAATTATTTGAAGTTAATTTTATTTATTTTTTTCAGGGAATTATTTCCCTGACAACTTGCGCTTTAAGAAAACGCTATATAAATATTCTTTACATTATATGTAACAGTCAAGTTATTTTATCTAGTTTAGTTTAGTAGCGGGGTTACCCGGCGTTGCCTGGAGTTTTTAGAGGTTTTTCTATCGTTTTTCTCTCGCGTTCCCGTTTCCTTGTTGATTGAAGTCCTACAACATCCCGTTGGCAACTTGGCCCGGTCTGTTTCATAGGCACAAAATTTCCCGCTAGTGTTAATATAATATAATTTATTACAAATGGTTGAATTTAGAAGTTGTTTATAACTTTTTTAATTAATTGCGTACCAAGTTAAGTTTAAGTTTAAGTTTATTTGGATTTCAAGCGCCCTTTTGTGTAACACCTCAGGGCTCCTTTTACAATAAAAACAACAAAACAAAACAATAAAAATAAAGCAAAAAAATAATATAAAACACAAAAATCAGCATGTCAGGAAAAATGAAATAATTTCTCTCTGATCATCAATTTGGATAGGATTTCGCAAATAGAAATGTCTTTAGCTCGGCCTTGAATAAACTCAATGTAGTGGCTTCTCGGATGCTGGCAGGCAACATGTTCCACGTTGCCGGTCCTGCTATACTGAAGGCTCGACTGCCGTAAGTTTTTGTTCGAGTAATGGGAACAACTAGATCACCACGACTAGCTGATTTGTGACGAGATAAGTAAGAATTGTTATCAGACACAGTAACACACAACTCTTGCAAATATGAGGGGGCTTCGCCATGGAGCGCCTTGTAAACTAAAGTCCCAATTTTGAAAGTAATTCGCTCAGAGATACGCTGCCACCGGAGTTCAGTTTTCATTATTGCAGTCACATGATCATGTTTCTTTAGTCCACCAAAAAGACGAGCTGCTGCATTTTGAATACGTTGAATCTTTCTAACGGCACTAAGAGGTAAGCCTGTAAATAGAGAGTTGCAGTAGTCAAGTCTACTTACAACAAACGAATGCAGCAGGAGACGTGTTGCTTCACTTGTCAGAGACCTTCATATGGTTCTAAGTTGTCCTAGTTGGAAAAAACAAGTTTTTGACAGTTTAGATATATGATCATTCATGGAAGGCTCAGAATCGACATAAACACCTAGGTTTCGAACAACTTCTGTGGGGGCGATCAAAGCCCCAGCAACCAACAAGGCTTTTTTTTTTTTGCTTTACTCTGTTGCAACTTTGATCTTGCACCTATCCAGATTAATTCAGTCTTATCGCCATTCAGTTTTAGACGATTAGAAGCCATCCACTGTTCAATGTTCTCTATGCAGGGCAATAAGCGAAGGTGAAAATTCTCCGCATCATCAACAGAGCAGTGAACATTTGGGTGTCATCGGCATAGCAGTGTCCCTCGAGTCCAGAACGATGAATAATTTCAAGTAAATCAGTGGTGTACAATAGAAACAGTAGTGGGCCTAAGACTGATCCCTGGGGTACTCCACTCCACTAAGCGACACTACTAAGTTACATTAGTCTCTTTTCATTAGATTATTTAACGCTAGCTGCTCATTGCTTTTTTGGGCCTCCCAAAATATCTCTTCTATATATATAAAAATGAATGTTTGTATTTATGTTAATGTCCTTTATGCATTGCTACACCATTCATCCGATCGTAATGAAATTTTCACACAACCTTGAGAGTCAATGAAAATCAAAACTAAAAAAAAAATTTTTGAAATCCGTCACAAAATGAGCGGAGCGGAGCGGGTGAGCGAGCGGGAACTATATATATATATGTATGTGCGTATGTATGTGTGTATGTATGTATGTATGTGTATGTGCATGTATGTGTGTCTGTGTGTGTGTTTATGTATGTACTAGCGGAGATACCCGGCGTTGCCCAGGTTTTTTGAGGTTTTTCTAATGTTTGTCTCTTTCTCTCCCGTTTCCTTTCCCACCTGCTTTCCCACTCCTGTTAGCTTTTCCGTTTTCGGTCGTTTTCCCACTGCCGGTCACTTTCCCGCTCCCGGTCGCTTTCCCGCTCCCGGTCGCTTTCCCGCTCCCGGTCGCTTTCCCGCTCCCGGTCGCTTTCCCGCTCCCGGTCGTTTTCCCGTCCCGGTCGCTGCCCCGTTCCCGCTCACGTTTGCTCTCCCATTCCCGCTCACGCTTGCTTTTCTGTTCCCGCTCGCTGTCCGTTCCGGGTGCTTTCCCGTTTCTATAATAGACAAACTAACCCACAAACATTCATATATATATATATATATATAGTCTTAGCAAATCTATTTTGCGTTTTATAGGCTAACAGAAGTTATGAAAGAATGTAAAAGAGAAAATGAGCGGGAACGGAAACGGGAACGGGAGAGCTACCGTGACCGGGAATGGGAGAGCAAGCATGACCGGGAACGGGAGAGCAAGCGTGAGCGGGAACGGGAAAGCGACCGGAAACGGGAAAGCGACCGGGAACGGGAAAGCGACCGGGAACGGGAAAGCGACCGAGAACGGGAAAGCGACCGGGAAAGGGAAAGCGACCGGGAACGGGAAAGCGACCGGGAACGCGGAAAGCGACCGGGAACGCGGAAAGCGACCGGGAACGCGGAAAGCGACTGGAATCGGGAGAGCAAGCTTGGAAGGAAACGCGAGCAAGAGAGAAAATCGATAACAGAACTTCTGAGCGGGAAAGCGACCGGGAGCTGGAAAACGACCGAGAGCGGAAATGCGACCGGGAACGCTACGAAAACGGGAAAGTGGAGAAGGGAACGGGAGCGAGAGAGACAAACATTAGAAAAACCTCTAAAAACCCCGGGCAACGCCGGGTAACCCCGCTAGTAGCCTATAAATTTTGCTTAGTGCAAATTGACGGGAAAGGCCGATATACTTATTACTTATTCTTTATAATATGACCCAGACCTGTCCGTTTTTAGAGGCTTAAAATCTTTAGACTTAGCTCAAATTTGCAGGCCCGGTCAGTGCAGTATAGTCTAATTTCGATATAACAACTGGATACCCAGCCTAATATGCCTAGTAGGCCTAATGTTTTATTGGTTATTATATCATGATTATGGATAAATTTATGTAAGAGCTACAATAGTGTCAGTAGTTATGTCATACTTTTAAAATGTTGATGTAACTCTGAAGTAGTTGGTTGTACCTTTTAGGCCTACTAGAATCTACCATTAATTTATTCATCTTATTGATTATTCAACCTCTCATTTGAATTTTCTTCATTAATTAACATTGCCATCTTCAAGTATCGACTGGCAAATATTGAATTCTGGAAATTTAAATATGAAACCCTTGCACGAAAATGTTGATTCTACGAGATAGCATGTTTAAGAATTGCTGAACGAGGAAGTTTGAAATAATAGTTCTGAAGGGTTGGTCGGGAAGACAAATGGTTGGCACGCTCTCTCTCTCTCTCTCTCTCTCTCTCTCTCTCTCTCTCTCTCTCTCTCTCTCTCTCTCTCTCTCTCTCTCTCTCTCTCTTCTCTCTTTCTTTCTTTTTTCACTCTCTCTCTCTCTCTTTTCTCTCTCTCTCTCTCTCTTTCTTTCTCTTTCTCTTTCTTCCTTTCACACACACACACACACACACACACACACACACACACACACACACACACACACACACACACACACACACATCTAAAACTAAAATAATAATGAAACTCAATTCTTTTTGTTACTTAATTTGTAAAGAACGCCAGACACATCAAAACTGAATTTATAGCTTGTTATTTTTATAATTTTATTTGTAACGACTGTCAAAGCTGAGGCATCTTGGAAGTTAAACAATGCAAACGTATAAGGTCGTAAATAATGAATCGGATCAAACAGCTGTCTAAATCTGTGAGTAATAAGACAAACTGTAAAGCATTCTTTTTCTGGAATGTCGTGGCCAGAGGCTGCTCACTCTGCACAAAGCAGTAATTTGAACGCATTGAAGCGAGAACTTTGAGCATTTTGTGTCGCTTCACGTCGATAATAATAAAAGACCCTTTAAAGGTTTTATTTTAATTGTTTAAGTTTTTTAAACTTTGCAGGCGGATGTGGGCTTTCGAAAAGAACCTCTTCTCAGCTGTGGATAACATTCTCGAAATGCTGGAATCGAACCAGCAAATGTGGGTTACAGCACAACAGCCAACCACCCAGCATTCCCCAACTTCCCACTCTGTGGACGTGAAATAAAGTTAGGAGATTGATGACGTCGAAATTTGTGAAGAAGAAGATGATGATTCCAATAAACAGCATTCCTCATCTTTATCCTCCTTTCTTTCTTGCTTCTCCAAGCTTCATTTCATAAAGGAAACGGATGACGTTTTACGAGCAAGAAGAGGAAATTAGTGGCTCGGAAGAAATGTTTCTTAAGATTTCCACTCGCTTCCTTCTCATTTTTCTCCTCCTCCCATTCGCCTCTTCCTGATCTTTTTTCCCGACAACAGATTATTTTTATATTATTTTGTTTCTCTGTTGGCATAAAATTAAAATTGCAGTCGGAAAAGCGGCTTATTATGTGTTTGTAATCACGTGGTTCTATTTAAATGCCTGGCTAGCTAGTGAGTTTTTCTTTGCACAGTTTAATGTTTATTTTTGCTCAGAAGAAAATGTTTGTAAGATCGAAATATCGAAGAATGTATTAAAACCCCCTAGTGTGTGACTGTGTGCATGGACAGGGAAGAATTATGACTTTGCGATTGATAAGAAGATTTCATGCAGACCGTCTTCGGGATTGGCTCAACAAATCATTTATAATTATTTTTCACAAAATCTTTTTTTGTGACGTGCAGCATTTCAAGTGAACATCTTCAGAAAAATTATTTTTAAATTTTGTTTTACTCAATTTAATAGATATTTTGTCTTAGTCCTTTTTTCTTGTTTTAATTTACTTTTCTTATTCTGATAGTTTTGTTTTCTTGTAGATTAATTACATCCCCATTCTTCGTAGAACCAAAGTGAAATTTAATTAAAATAAACCCAACCTCAAAAAAATGTTTATTCTTTGATACGAGCGAGCAACCTTCTCGGCCTTCCATTGCATGCGTTCTCACTTTCTCCTGGCAAACTTACATAATATAATTCATTGCCGTTGTGTCCCGAGTGCCATGTTTTCGAGACGAAGGACGAATCTCACTCTCACGAACACAGGCAGAAGTCAAGCCTGCTGTTTTTCTATATGACTTCACGTTAACACACGATTCTCGCGAAATAAAAATTGCAAAAATATTAAGTGATTCGACGTTTGATTTTTGCGTCGAAAGATGAAACTCGTGGTCAATAGACGAGTGTATATCTAGTCATGACATATAAATATAAACATGGACTAGACATCCAACCGTCAATCACCGCCACGATCAATTTTACGTTTTCATTCCGTCGGAGCATCAGAACGTAGATCGAATGACACTCAACTCGAGCCAGCAAGCATTTCAATGGTCGACTAATTAGAATGTTTACCGCATACAACTTTATGTTAATCAGGAACGTGCAAGTCGCTCAGACTGTCTGTGTCATCGAATATTCACCAAGCCGGTCAGAATTCTCATTATACCTCTACTCTGCCGCCGCATTATAGTCGAGCAGCATTTGTAAAGCTAAATTCCTTGGCCCTGTCGCTAGGTGAGATAGCATATCTCGTTGTACGTAAGCAAATTTCATCTATTATTCTACTAAATTCTCAATTACGATTTTTGAAACCACTCTAAGACCCATGCAGAGATTGGCTAACATTCTCCACAGTAATTATCGAGTCCGAATTTAAAGTGAAATAAACGCAAATGAAAACGCAAGAAGTACTAATTACCTCCAAACTTGAAACTTCGTCTTAAACCTTTCCTCCATAACGGCCACAAGAAGTCGATCAAACCAGCTAAGAAACAACGAACTTTATACCTTTCTGCGCCAGCTCGATCTCGTGAAGTGGACTCGACTGAAAAGTACAGCAATATAAATACTAAACGCCTCAATGGGATCGCTTGCTTGCCGGCTTGAAACTTTAAAGCCACGCTAGCACACACACCTGAGCCAGTCAGCTCGTAGTACCTGTGTCGCGTCGTGTATGTGGGTGATACGCTGTCGAGATGACAATGGGTAACACATCCGTTAGCACATACGTCGTACGTACACAAACACCTACACGCTAACATTCACACGTATGCGCGCACACTTGCACAAGCAGTAATTTCTGACGCATGGAAAACACGCTAGACTGTTTAAACCTCATAAAAGTTGTCATTTTGTGCTGCTTTTGCCATGCCAAATAAAAGCTGCATTTAACTTTAAACAAAGACGCATATTTACACAATATTAAAATTAATAAGATATTTCCTGTTACCATTTTTGATTTCAATGACTTTTCATTACTTAGCCGCTTCAAGTTGTGTGGAATACTAATCAGCCAGTCTTACGAAACTTCTTATTGACATGAATAATTTAAAAGAACAACTCAGTTGCAGTCTGAGCATGCGTTGTTACCTTGCTAACGGTTACGACACGCTACATCGCTCACCAGAACTTGACAACGCCCCAGTAGTTCTGTAAACCCGACAAACCCACCACCCCACAATTAAATTGCTTCATTCTATTCCCAACCTACCTGTATTGACGCTCAGCCCAGATATTGTTCGTCTCACCTGAATAGCAGCACACTCGAAAAAGCGCATGCAAAGCAATCGACAGCTCAAGACAAAATCTATGCCTCTATGCTTGTCTGGCCGTCCAACAATATCCGAGTGAAATATGACGAAGGCATGCATCATCTCTACCTCGTGCCCTTCTAAATATTTAACTGCGCTTTCTCACTGTTTGTCACCGAGAATCGAAACGGTCCTCATGTCACCCAAAACAGACAAACAATCCCCGGGCTTAAAATGCAACTTATTTTTGAGTTTTCAAATTGTAACATAAATTATCCTTTACAGACTATGTTAACACATACTAAGAAATAAACACAAGAAAATATACACGTACAAAAGATTTATTTTTCATAGTTCAAATAATGCAATCTAACAACGACAATAACTATTTTTATTATTAGATTGTAAATGCAAAAATAATGAGTGAGAATCAAAGTCTTCTTGCTTTTCTAGGCCTGGGTCCAGAATGGATGAGGGGGGTTCTGTCAGTCAGGGAGACAATATTCAATCCTGCCATCTGCAATCCTTTGATGGAAGGCTGACAAGCAAAAAGCGTAACTAAGTCAATTATTTCAAACATTTTTTTTAATTCTAAAAAACAAAAAAATCTCACCAATCTACCAACGCCTATCCCCTTCACTACAACTCGGACATTTTTTATTCCTTTTTTTATTACACTCTGAAAAACAAATGATTTAATAATACAAATAAAATCCTCAAAGACCTTTCGAATCATCATAATAGTAAAAAATTATTTTACAACTAAGCAATGTCCAAGGATTGTAATATATTAAAAATAGATTTGTGGAAATGTTTAAAACTTTATTATATTATGTCACATATAAATGAAGGTATTCAAACTATAGAATAAAAATAATAAAGTCTAAACAAAACTAAGGAGCCAGATTGTGTTTTATTTGTTGAGATCATAAATATAAATTTAAAACTCTCAATCTCTACCAGATTAAAGACTTGCTAATTTACCAAAAAGAAAAAATATTAAATTGGAGCAAATTAAAGAAAAAAACTTAATTCTTTTTGACTGTAACTGGCACATTTACAAACATTATTCATGACAATAACAATAACATACTACTATTATTATTATTATTATAACTAGTAGACATTACAAATTCTTACTAATTTATTTACTTACTTACTAGTATAAAGTCTGTCAAATTATAGAAAAGTTTGTAAGCAAAATTACTGGTAACATACTAATAATACCATACTACTGGTAACATATTAATACTACCATAATACTGGTAACATACTAATACTACCATACTACTGGTAACATATTAATACTACCATACTACTGGTAACATACTAATACTTCCATACAACTGGTAACATACTAATACTACCATACTACTGGTAACATACTAATACTACCATACTACTGGTAACATACTAATACTACCATACTGCTGGTAACATACTAATACTACCATACTGCTGGTAACATACTAATACTACCATACTACTGGTAACATACTAATACTACCATACTACTGGTAACATACTAATACTTCCATACTACTGGTAACATACTAATACTACCATAAATGTAAATGTAAAATGTATAACATTAGGGCGCTACTTCGTATATCAATTAATACCCCAGCAGCGCCGGGAACTGCTAGTGCATATGGGATCACACAGTGTTACCTGCCACCCGCACGTGTCTCCGAAATCGGAATGCCCCGAACCCTATTACATCCCAGTCGTGAAACTGGTACTCATTCATCGACCAGTGAAGGATGAAAGGCTGAGTTGGCCTGAGCAGCGTGAGTGAATTCCTTGCTCAACGGAATTACGCCTCGCCGTGACTGAGATTTGAACCCACGACGGCAGGATGATAGCATAACTGCTTTCACCACTGTGCTACGGCGCCATACTGCTGGTAACATACTAATACTACCATACTACTGGTAACATATTAATACAACAGCCAGCCTACTTTATTTTGTTTCATTTGATTAAAAAACAAAAAACTTTCTTTAAATAAAATTTTTTTTAGGAATATTTTATTAGACGTCTCAATTTGGTTTCTCGTTCCTGCCCAGGTATAATTTTCATATTTACGTGTTTCACACATGTATTGCAATTAACCTTGTTTGCCATTTCACTGTTTACCAAGAATAACATTCAGACATAAATAAAATGTGTAAAGAATAATTAATTAAAATAACAACTTCAAGGTTTTTACTTATAAGGCAAAACATTGAATTCATTCCACAATGTTGAAATGAATTGCATTTAATATAAGTCACAACACTAAATACAAATTGCATTTAATAAAATTAAACATTAGATACAAACCACATTTAATAAAAGTCACAACATTAGATACAAATCACATTTAAATGTTGTGGTTCGTTGAACAATTATTATATTTAATAAATTCCTAATAAAACACACCCTTCCAACTGACAAACCAGTTGCCTGAGCTGCTACTGTGGTGCTCTTCCTAACATTTGTAAATCCTTCTTGACCCTGCATCAACAAAAAGTTCATTTAATATTCATAATACTCATTAACTGGTTTGTATAAGCTACAGAACAACCAATAAAAGTTTCTATTATGAAAGAGAAACCTTCAACTCACACAAGATGATCTTGTAAAGTTTTGAGTACCTGGTCATACAAAACAGAACAATACAATGAATTTTTAAAACGATTTCGATTTCAACATTAAGTTAAACTAAAATTATTAAAAAACCTCCATTATTTTTTTTATAAATTTATTAAAAAAAGACAGACCTTTATGATCAGTACATATGATTATCGTATTATTTGGCGATGATTTAATGTGAACAATAGGAAGTTCATCAAATCGTACACCGTCAACTTCCATTGAAGGAGTATCTACCGTTGGTATCGTTATTCCTGCTCTTTTAAAAGAAAATCAAGCTTATTCTAGTAATGCTATCGCTTTCACATTCATATTCGACCATTACTTTGAAATATTTATGACTTATTAATACATATGTTTTTAAGGTAGCAAACAAATTAATACATAAATAAATAAAAACAAATTATAAACATTAACATAAAATTGATAAGTTAAACGATTGAAACACAAAATATGCATTGGCTCACCACAACAGAACTAAAATTGCAGCTGCTAATTAATTTTTTAATTTATAATGAGACACTGTGAACAAATGCATCAAAGCAACAAATTAAATGCAACACACAGCACATAAAACCAGCAACTAATAGAACATCAATTTGTCAAAAACAAATAAATAAAATAACTGAATGAAACAAATGTGAGTTTATACAAATATATATTTGACAAAAGCGTGGATTGGATTGAATTAAAGTATTTTCAAAACAAAAGAAATCTTAAAAATTTGAACTTTGATAAATGTCAATTCATTAATTACAAATTAGGATTAAGACTTATTTGTTTACCAAAGATCCAAATTACTAATTGACTAACTCAGTGAAGCCATACGAAGTTGGAAATGATTCAATTTTCTCTTCATGAGCAGTTTTTATTAAATTTTTCTTTGATCTAACAGAATGACTGAGTACTAAAGAAGGAGGCGTTCTTTGGATGAACCTTTTGCATGCTTAAAAAAACATTTTTTGTTAAAAAATAAAACAAGTTAAAATAGTCAAGGTCATTAACCCATTAATGGTCACTACCATATGGAAATACTAAAGTTGATGTTGCGTTTTCGCAACTGTAACCGTTAATGGGTTAATAAAAGATTAAATGAACTAAATAAATTATTTATTTTTAAAAATCACATTAATAAAATTTTTGGATATTCCCCAGTATCCCCACCTTGAAAGAGGTAGGAGGTTATATTAAGGTTCATAGTAACAAGTGACTGCTGTTCATATTTTTGATAAATTCAGTCATAGAAGTGATGTTGAAATCACCTCATGACTAAAGTCTTGCACAGAGCTTGTCATGTTGACGTTATGAAAACAGGCTGAGCCCGTAGTAAACAAAATCAAATGAGTGGGCCTTAAAGAATTGGCCAAGGGCACTTGAGATATCATAGCAGTTACTAGGGACATACGCAAACTAGTTATTGCTAAGTATTGGTATAAACAGAAAATAACATAGTATACTAGACCCAAATGGCTACTGCCAGTTCAATCAGTGGCTTCTATCCCCCCCATGTGGCTGGACGCAATTCCCCCCGAAATAGCTAAGCTTCCCCCCTTCTCTCCAAGTTCCGACCACCATATTTTTTTTAGTGTTTCACCTTATATATATATATATATATATATATATATATATATATATATATATATATATATATATATATATATATAATCAACCGGTTCTTAATGAGTCGAACCTTGCTCATCGCTCTCTGCAAGAGACGCAAATATTTTGTACAACATATCCAGTGCGGGAAAACCAGACAGTTCCTGAAGCGCTCTAAGTGGTTTGACAAAACTTTGTTCGGCCCATTTTTTACAATTATTAACTTTGCTATCAGTTTCTATATCGTCGCCTTCATCTTCATTTTCACTTTCATTCTGCATCGAATGTGTGCCGGACATCAGATCATTTACGCATATAATAGTGTGCAGTTTTTGAAAGACTGGTCTAAACTCTGTTAATTCTTTTGCAACATTAATTGCATCCATCTCGTAAAAATTGCACAGTTTTTCAATATTTACACTTTGAATGTCTGGCAGGCTGGATAGCAAAAAACGAGGCGTAAAAAAACTAACCCATAAAAACAAAGTTTTTATTATAAATCCTTTATACAGCCCAGAGCCAAATTCAAAAATTAAAAATCCGTTAAAATTTGGTGTTTTTTGAAAAACTTAATTATACAATTTCCGATCAAACTGAAATTTTAATAGATTCAATTGTCTCGCAGCCCAAGTCGATGTGCCAAATTTCAGCTCGATCGGATAACGGGAAGTGAGTTAATTTTGAGACTCAAAGTTTGTGACCGACAGGAAGACAGACGGGAAGACAATCGAAAATAATATAAAGGATTTAAAAACAGAACTTCGCACAAAACATCAATGGCCTTGTCAGTAAACCTTTTTCTAAACTCACTCTGAACACTTACTAGTGCTGGTATGTAAGTATTTACTTTAAAAGCTTTTTCCGGGTCTTGGAGTCGTTCATCTCGAGTCAGTTCTCCAAGCATTAGTTTTGTTCTTCTTTGGCGTTTAACGGAAAAGTTTGGCTCAATGAAATGGTCAACTGCAAACTGATTTGCTTCAGTAATCAGTTTGTTCCAGCCCATGTCGGCATTGTCTCTCATTTTATTAAATTTATTGACACAATCTTGAATAAGTGATGCTGCAACCCCATAATCACATGCAACTCCTTGTAGCAAACGAGACACGGGTCCCGTATTTTTAAAAATATTGCGGAGCATGAAAAGTGTCACAATGATGTCAAATTCCCTTAAGCGACGTGTCAGGCCATCGGCGTTGCTTACAGTAGTTGCGTCATAACTGGACACCGTAGAAAGCTCTTCCAGTGCATCAATAATGCTGTCATAGCGATCAAGAACAACGCAAACCCCATCTTCTACGCTTCACCAAGACCTCGTTGTCTCCTAAACTCTTTTAAGAGTCTTTACGCGAGGCTCATCTTTTTGAGCTGCCGTTAAGACGGCATTCCTTTTGTACCCATTAAAGAAATTGTAAAGTTCCTGCAGCAAACTCAATGTTCCTACAACCTTTGGAGAACTTTTCAAAATTCCTTCAACAAGTAGATTGAGTCTATGAACTTTTTTAGTCACCCCCTTTTTTTTTCTTCCCCCCCCCCCCGTTTTTTCCAGGACGCAGCTGCGTCCACGCTTATATGGGATAGAAGCCACTAAGTTCAATGCACAAATTTCTTCAAAACAACTGAAAAAAAGTTTGTATAATATTGTGGAAACTACATTAAAAAGTTTGTATAATATTGAAGAAAAAACATTAAAAAGTTTTTAAAATATTGTGGAAACTATATTAAAAATTTTTCTATACTAATAATTAAGAATATTTCACAATGAATAATTTGTGAATGTCACTCAATCCCCCTTAACACAGGTATTTTATGAGGGATTCATAATGTTACTGATATTATCATTTTCTATATAATCATCCTAAGCAGGTAAAAAAATTTGGCTATAAAAGTACTTTTCAATGTTTTTTGCATTGCACCCTTAACAGTCATTTGTAGTGTTAACACTGAGCATACTGTATTCAGCATGCACTTTCAATAGCGCTGACTCTCAATTGCTCAATTGGCTTCAAGGAATATTAATGGTCAATGAATAGCTATAACCATAAAATCTGGGTATAAACAAAATTTTAAACATGACAGAATAACAAATTACATAAAAAGGACAGCCACAAGCTAGCTCTTTGATTTTTAAACTCTACCTATAGGTTTAAAAGTAGATTTAAATGTTTATAAAAAGTTACAAGTTCGATAATTGTCAAATATAAATTTAAACAAGTGAACCGTAAAAAACTTTGTTTAATAAAAATCCTTTATATATTTGAGATAGAAATTAGATACAACTTTAATGCAAACAATTTTCATGAAGATATAAGTCTATAATTCTAAAAACTACATAAATAAAAAGATTTTTAGTGTTCATTTGATATCTGCAATCATGAAAAGAAAATCTAATAATTTTTGATTAAATTGGTATAAAAACAATTAGGGCTGTGCCGGTATGGTTTTTTCTGCCGGTACCGGTAATTCTGGGCCAAAACCGGTACTACCAGTGCCGGTACCGGTATAATGTCGAAAGTCTGAAAATGGCTAGAAATAGTGTTTGAAAGTGCGTTAGTGTTACCGTCTGCAGTCGGTCGCCAGCTCGGACGATAAAACTAAACTAAACTACAATTAGTCTTGGTTCAGTTAACAAAGCGAAACGGTGCTAGACCGTTAGTGCCATGCTTTTGCTAAGAACCTGTGTTCTGTAATTGAAGTGTAGCAAACAATGGACATACAGGTAAATTGCACTGTCCATACTGCTGTTGTAGGTCTTTAATTTTTTTGTCTTTTATGCGTGATGTGCTGAATGCCGATTGTTCAATACCGGCACCCTTCATACCAGCGGAACCGGTATTGCCAAAAACCGGCCGGTATACCGGCATGCCGATATACCGGCACAGCCCTAAAAACAATGTTCCATTATAAATAAAAAATTGAAATAAAAAACCTTCAGATCGATAGTAACATGTGAAGTGATTAAAAGTGGAATTAAAAATTTTTTGTCTTTCAATGAAATAAACAATGACGCAATATCGCGCAGATTTTTTATCATAGCGTTCAACTGAAGAATTGACAAAAAAATTATGTTTTTGTGATTGACCATCTCAAAATTAATGTTTGCTCCTTAAAAGTATATGGACCAAGTTTCACATCGATTTAATACCAGGAAAGGAGTTTTTACTCCGACAGACTGACAGAAAGGCGAAGTTAATATAAAAGATTCAAAAAAGATATAACATTAGAAAGTATTTAGAAAATAAATGATGTTTTCCTTACATGTTAAAAAAATTTAAAGTTAGAGTTAAATGACCCTCAGAATCTCAAGAAACATATTAGATTTAGCTTAAAGTTAAAGCATTTGATGTTATTGGCTAAGAACTATTTTAAAATCTATAAATTGAGTCACTTGTATCCATATGAATTCCATTTACAAACTTTTACACTTTTCAAATTTTCTTCAAAAATGTTTAATACGATGGTGGCAATTAGTGTCTAAGTGTTCCAGCTATTCATTTAATGCATTTGAACTATGATGTGATAAAAACCAAAAACTTAGAACTCTCAATAAATCGGCCATACTCAATTTGTTTATACCTCGGATTCTACGGATTTACCAACGAAAAGATAGTACCTGGCGTCTGAATCTTTACGATAGCAGAAAACAACTGCGAGCAGACACCGATTTGAGCACGAAGCATGACTTGAAGAATATAAACAACAATTATTCAGCTTGAAATTATCTTGAAAATAACAACTGACGCAATTGTTGGGAGTTCAAGCGATCGGTCACCCACAAACGAGCGATAATTGCAATGTTGTGGTTTTTAAAATATGTCTTGAAGACATTAACCATTATGATGCTAAAAAAATAAAAGAAGTAATATAATATAAGTAAAACATATAAACAAATTTATATTTATGTATATATAAATGAATCCAAGCCGCAAGACCAATTTTAACAAAATTTGGCATGGAGTTATAGCTCAAAAAGTAGAAGGTCATAAGGTATTTTTTCGAAATTTTTTATGAACAAAAAACTTTCCAGGCTAAAAGTGCTTATGTACGACCATCAAAGGTTATTGTGTAATAAAATTCAAATTTAGATAACGTAACAATTTTGAAGGCTTCAAACAACTTTTAGCAAATCTGTTTTACTTTTTATGGGCTAAAAGAAATTAGCAGAGAGTGGAAGAAAGAAAATGAGAATGAGCTGGAAGGGTAGCGAGAAAAGAAGCGGAAGAGCGAGCGGATCATTAATAGCCAGGATGCCCAGGCAGGTCCTGTGTCTAGCCTGGCGGTTTATCCCAGTGAAGATTCTTGCAATAAAAAGTCCCGTGATATAGTCGAAATAGGTCCTGAGTGTCCTGACGGCATTACCTACGAAATGTTCTCAAAAGCTTAACGCTCCAAATCGAAAACACGTCCTGGACATCATGAACGCATCGTGGCTGCAGGGACGACTTCCAAAGAATAGACGGTTGTTCTGATTCCAAAAGTAAACAAGCCAAAAGATGACCCGAAAAAATATCGACCGATCTCGCTCAATTCAACGATTTGCAAAGTTATGGAGAGAATCATCAAAATACGTCTCTCCCATTTTATGGCGAAGGAAAACAGACTTGGCAACGAACAATCCGGCTTCCTCAACGGACGCAGCACGCTCGATCAGATCTTTAGACTCCGCACGACATTGCCTACAACAACAGAATGAGCTCCGCCACACTTGGAGTTTTTTTAGATTTAGAGAAAGCCGTCGACCTCCTCTGGAGAAGCGTCATTCTTCAAAGACTGGAGCGTCTCGGAATCTGTGGTCCCATGCTTAACTGGATTGTGGACTTTTTCCGAGAACGAATTTTCCGAGTCACGGTCGGAAACACTCTATCCCACAAACAGACAACTGACAATGGAACTCTGCAAGGCAGTGGGCTGAGTCCGTTGCTGTTTGTACTCCTGCTCGACGTCATTCCGAAACCACCAAAGGGAGTTCAACTTTCCTTCTATGCAGATGACTGCGCTATCTGGACGAGCGAGAAGGACGCCGACAAAATGTTCAAGAAGATGCAGAAATATTTAGAAGATGTCGCTGAAGTAAGATCTCTGCTTCGAGATTCGTCTCCGTTCTTTTTACAAAAGATGACGGTATCTACAAAGCATCCAAACACTATAAACTCCAGATCGGCGATACAGTGTTTCAAAGGGCAAGTGAAGTCCGCTTCCTGGGCGTCGTTTTTGATCTGACAGCCGAAAAAGCTGAGAAGAGCAGTCACTGGTCTCAACCGGGCCTCCGAAAAAGCAGCCTCTTCATGTTATACCGAGCAACAATTCGATCGGTACTAGATTACGGCTCTGAAGCTTTCAAGCAAATTTGAATCGTCTGAATGAAATTCAGCGGAGAGCACTCTTGATAGCAACTAGGCCCGTCGGCGACCGTCGGGACGGGGGTGTGGAATTTTTATCAAATTTTGGTTAGATTATGTTTTATATAGTTTATTTCACTTTATTTTTACAAACTCTTATTTAGGTTACAATCTCTGTCTGTGTGTTTGTGTATGTGTGTGTGTCTTTCTCTGTACGCAAATCTTGCAAGTAAGATTTAACCAGCTTTTTGACTAGCTAGGAAGCTGAAACTCTTAGCATAGCTTTATATTGGATGACAATACATGATTCAATTAAAAAAAAGTTTATGTTGAAAAACTCGTTTTTCCTTTACTTGCTTACAAACTTTAATTCAACTTACAATGGAAAAGAAGCTATTGGACAAAAAGAAACCTTGGAAAAAAGGCAGGTTAGAACTGCGACAACTGCTCCGAAGAAAATTATCAACTTTCTAATGAAACCCGATTTGTTTGATTTTCCGGGCGATCGACCGGTAGAGACAAGAGACACCACCGTGGAGACTCGTCTCGCCGAAGATTGATACATTACTCTTCGGCAGCCAGAAAGACTTGCTTTCCACTCGAGCTGCTGAAGACCAAATTATTGCCGACCATGTTCAATCGTTTTGGATATTCACCGACGCTTCGAAACAAAATGATAAAACGGCGATCGGGATCTATTTCCAAACCATCGGTCAGGAAGTTGCAAAACGAACGCCAGAAAACTTGTCCACCTATTCAGCAGAAATGACCGCCGTTGAGACAGCCGTTCAGATCTTCCTGGAAAATCATGCTGAACCCTTGCAAGAACCCTTTCTCGCCTTTGTGCAAGACTTTGTCTTGTAAAAGGCGTGTGCTAAATCATAGTAAAAAAAAGACCCAGGAAACAAACGTGTGACAATTTTCACTGACTCGTTCAGCTCAGTGATTGCTATCAAATATCGGCAAAAGAAAAGACTAGAAAAAAAGTCTCAAAACTCATGCTACGGAAGTTTTGATCAGAACAACCGAATGCCAGAGAAAGGGAATAGAATGCATGATTGTCTGGATCCTCACCCACATCTGCATTCCTGGCAAAAACTATCTACTACAACCCCCGGTTATCAGCTATTTTGGGAAAAAAAGTATAGCATTAAGAAAATACAATTGTGGAATCGGTGGTTTTTATAAACAGTTTGCCTTTGCCCCCCCTAAGTATTTCCTGAAATGACGCCCCTGCTGTGCGGGATGGTTTGCTGAGACTAATTACCTACAATTAGTCATTTTCACTTTCAACCATAGTTAGAAAACAGAATGTAAATTCTATCAAGCAAGACACAATCCGTCATTGAGGTTCAGCTAAAACAACTTAAGAGCTTTTAGTGCCTTTTAGTCATATTTTCGGTCTACTGCCAATATTTTCAGAATTCATCATCTGTCCTCAAGTATGTAGTATAGGTACTGGAGCTCGGAGCTCTTATATCAAGGAGTTAGGAGTTTCGACATTTCATAGCCCATAGCAGCAATATCTTATTGAAGACAGTCAAACACCAGCAAAAAAGTTGTTTGAGGTCTGATTTGTGCAATTTTGGGGCAGTCCGACCGGACACCCATTGCCTCTGGATGTTTTAACTTTTTTATATTTTAATTGAAAGAATCTGAACAAGCTGGAAAACACAAGAAGCTGCATCGGCTCACGTGCTGTGCTCGGAGAATAAAGGGAATCGAAGCTATTTTAGATGTTGAGTGCAAAAATGCATAACAATGGTGTCAAAGGTCAAGTCAAAGTCTCACAAGCTGAGCCGGTCTCGTCTGCTTCTTCGATTTTTTTATCGTTGGTCCTATAAAACCAAAACAACGTACCTACCTGATCTTGTCTGTGTGACTACCGATAACGAAGATGGTTAAGGCGTGGTACATGGATGATGATTTGACAAACCAGCAAGCTCCTCATCAGACTGTACCGCCGCTATTTGTCTCCGTGGAAAAATTATTGGAAATAGGGGTACACTACTGGCACGTTAGTATACTTAAGTATACTATTTTATGCAGTGATAATTGAACATATTCACCTTCTATGCTGCCAAAAAAATGTAGTCATTAAGTCAAGAACTAAAAATTTAGGTAAAATCAGAAGATGATGTTACGAGAGTGGTGCAAGAGAGGGGTTATAATTATCAGGACGAAGTTACTTGCAGTCAAGAATGTCTTCCTGATTATGAATTAATGGTAAAATCGGATTGGTGTCATCAATTTTTATTTTTTAATACTTTAAATTTATTTACTCATTGAATTTAGTATTGTAATTTGTAGTTGACAAAGTTTTATGAAGAACACCTTCACATTGATGATGAAACAAGGTTGGTTGTTGAAGGTTCTGGCTACTTTGATGTGAGAGATCCAAGAAGTGACAAATGGATTCGCATTAATGTTGTAAAAGATGATTTCATCTCTATACCTCCAGGCCTTTATCACAGATTCACTTTAGATGAAAATGTAATTTTTTTGTTTCTTTGATAACTTATTTTTGATAAATACTATTCAAGTGCCATCAATTTCAGATTGCAAGTTTCAATTTAGTTGTAGCTGTTTCTTTGACAACTTATTTTTGATAAATATTATTCAAGGTGCCATCAATTTCAGATTGTGTTATGAAATAATTAGCACCAATGTGAAGTTTCAAGCTTCAATTTAGTTGTAGCTGTAGCATTAGACATCTGAGCAAAGTTCAAAATGGCAGACTTATGGTTTACTATAAATAACTATCTGCTATACAGCACATAACACTAGCTAAGATGGATATACTCATTTTTTATTTGGATCAGATAAAGGCAGATAAACCAATAACTAGAACTAGTTAACTAAAAAGTTTAGCTACTATTTTTTACTTTAACTGATTTTTTAGTTTAATTAGGAGCATAGTTTAACTATTTATTTTTAGACATACCTACTTTAGTTTATCAGAAAAAAAATTAAGTTGAAAAAAGTGCCTATGACTACTCCCCCGTCATCAGGTTTTTGTTAGAAAAAAGGGGAAAGTGTACAAAACATTCTGGGAATAGTAAAAGTGCCTAAGATAACGACTACCCCTTTCATCAGGTTTTTTTTTAGGAAGAAGAAGAGGTTGAATAAAATTAGTTAGAAAAAAGTTAGTCTAAGTTAAACTAATTTTAGTTGGGTTAACTGGATAAAGGTTTTATTTTTTATTTTAAAAATAGAACTTTGCCAGAGTGAGAAGATTTTTTGTGGGGTGTCCAGTCTGGACTCCTTACAACAGAGCTGAAGGTGACCACCCGACAAGAAGTGAATATTTGAAACTCTATCAAACTGTCAATTGATACAAGCACAGAAGATGATGCTTTTAATTCTGCTATTAAAAATTTTTATCCCTTGTTCAAGATAAAGACCATCAAATTTATCACGCTGAAGTTTTACTTCCACATCAATTTCTTTTTCAAATTGTAAAATGTTTTTTTTCACATTTAAAAAACAACATTGAAAAATATTAACTGTTTTCATATCTGTTAAACCATCATTCAGATGAAACAAAAGGCCGAAAAAGTTAAACGAGATTATTAGTGTCTTTTTCCATGCCCTTTTTTGTTTCTTGTACGGCTTTTTGATGGCTTTCCACTGTTGCGATGTTTGATACTTTTTTGTCTGGTCACTGCTTTATTTTTAGCTATCCTAAAATCAAATGCTCGATTAAACACTAAACTTTAAATCTGATTTTCGCCTCATAAAAGCAACAATTTAATTACCTTTTTTTAAGTGAATCATCTTGTTTCAATACTGGCGGTCTCTCGTTAGACTTAAAAAAAAAACCAATATGTATATTTTTATGAGGTGACCTTAACATAATGCAAAAAAATTATTCACAATATCAAGTGTGGCACCTCCCAATTTGTGAAAATTATTTTTATAAACATGTTTAAAATATTTGCTTGTCATTGGGTGAGGTTTGGGGGTGGCCCTTGAGCTTTAAAGTTTTCATATATAAAAATTATATTATATTTGCCATTGCAATTTCCGTTCTTTTGTCTGATTATTGTTTACACATAACTGACCGTGAAACTTAAATTAGCATATATTGATGAAGAACAGAGAATCAGTAACAAAATCATTTTATGTTTATTCTTTTATCAATGTTTCACTGGGGCCATAATAAAAATACATTTTCTTACCACGAACTAGTTGCTAAATGGAGCCGAAAAACTCAATAGACTTTGTTCAGTCCAGTCATGAAACTGTTGGCAATGTTCCCTTACAATTTGAATAAACATGAATTATTTGTTAAAGTCTTTAATTAGAGCTACAGAGCCACCATGTCACTAATTTTAATAGTTTTAGCTAATTTAAAAATAGCTATTAAAATTAAATTAAATGAAAAAATATCTTATTATTTTTAATTATTTTATAATTAAAATAAAATATACCAAAAACAGTCTATTTTTGTATTGCTGAATTAATAAGTAATGTGGTTTGCTCGTATGAACGCATTATTCACTGGAAAGTTTTGGAAGGCAACTGACATTCAAAGCTCTTGGCTGCCAAGATGTCATTGGCATGCGTCAGAGCGTTTACACGTGCATTTTTTATAATGTCAAGTGCTATTGGCATTTAGCACCAGTGAATTTTTGCCCATATAAATGTGCCTTAAGTCTCAAGAACAGAACCGTGTCCACCAGTGCCTCAGCCGTCTCTGCGACCAACAGACTCTTAACAACAATCAGGTGAACCACTGCCAGAAACACTCCCATTTTTATCCACTTTGTTGTTTTTTTCTGACAGCAACAGCGCACTGACTGCCACCACTCTGCTTTTAGGGCAGACCTGGCCACCAAGAAATAATTAATCTCTCATTTTCTCTTGTGCTGCTTTATTCTTTTCTCTTGTTTGTTGTGCTTCTTCCTCTAACAATTTCATTTTCAGCTTTCTCCAGTTTTCCAGATTTAGTGTCAATTAAAACAGGTGAATCCTTAAAAACTTTGTTTTTCAAACATCCTTTATAATCTTGTAATTCAGCAACTATTAATTATATGGAATTTATTTTTTGATGATAATAAGTCTATAAAATAGAAAAGCATTGATTACAGTCTTCTAAATATTTGATATGTGATGATTGAAAATATAAGAATCATTCAAATCAATATGGAAAAAACAAAGTTTTTATTGTAAATTTTTAAATAAAATATTGCTTTTTTTAAATAAACTAAAAATTGATGGTTCGTTTCTCTACATAAAATTTGTAATTTGTTTTGTATTTGTATAGATATTCCACCAATAATGAACTATATTTTGGATAAAATGACTAATATATTATCAAACTAAAATAGCTTATATGTCAAATTATTATACAACTAGAAATAGCCCGTCAAAAATGACAGATTTTTTAAATCCCATTATATATTATTTTACGCATTTTAAAATTGCGTAATAACTTTTATCACACGCCTGCACGCACTAGTTTTATTAACTGCGGATTGCTGACCACCGTGGCCGCAGGTTATGCGAAATTGCTAACATACATACATACAGACATAGGAAATTGCGTGTGTAGATATTTTTTGACATTTAAATTTTTTTAGATGTCTTCGACCTTCAAATAAAATTATTATGCTCTTTGAAATCAAATTTGATTTAACTGTTGTAAAAACTTTTGTTGTTTAATAGGGTTTAAAAAATATAAAATAATAATAGGTGCAAACAAATGTCCAAACCCTCAAATTTTTTTTTCAAAATCCCCGAAAAAATCCTGGGTGTGCCACTGTCATAATAAAACCAAAGAATTGCCAAACTCAATGCTAACCTCAATTAATTTTTGCACTGATGAAATCTTGTCATATGCAGAACTTTCGAATTCAGTCACAACCACATCATGTTCACCGATTTCGAATGCGTTTGTTGAAGAGGCTTTGAGATGTTCATACTCAGATGGTAAATCACTCAATGCACTTCTCTTTTTCTGTTATGTAAGATTGCAAATTAGGTTTTTAAATCATATTAGATTCCATATATTTACAATAAATAGCAGTAAGCACATAGAATCCCTACACAGTTTTATCTTATATACACCTCTTTGAAATAATATAAAAAATCCAGAATGAATTAAAAAGTTATATACCTCACGCATTTCTTTCTTCAATTGCTTTTGTAGATTGATTTTGTCTTCGGCAGCTTTTTTTTGTCTCATTTTTTTTCGCTTACTGAAACCTGTGAGGTACTCTCTGTTAATTTAAAATACAGCAATACAGTCAATTCTTACCATATAAAATTTTTTAACACATATTTCTAGTACTCTTAAAAACATTTCTTTTGTTGGGCGCACTATTTTTTATAAATGTTTGTTTTTCAGAAGTTTTGATTTGGCATATGCGCCCAACCTTTTACATGTATATGAATTAGAAACTGTTATAAAGTACATTACCATAATGTGACCAAGTTATTCAGAAATTCTGCCAAGCTCATAGGAATATTATATTCTACTTTTTAGGGTGCAAGAAAAACTTTGTTTTTTTTCATGTATTTTTATGATGTAAAAATTATTTTCTACTTTTTTGTTTTTTTATGAAATCAACAATTTTTATAGTAATCAAGAAGAAAACGATAGATACGAGTATGCAATATTGCGGGCCGTGCAAATTAAAAAAAAACTTTGTGCACTGGGGCTGTGCTATACATAGTTGGATGGGGTTTTGAAAATGGAATCTAATGGTATAATTGGTTTTTCTTCAGTTCAACAAATAAAAAAGTTATAACCCAAAAACTACAATTTTCTGAAATTGCATAAAATAAGCCTTAGCTCTTCTTTGACTGCTGCACTGGGAATATCCGAGACGCTTGTTTTTAGAAAATTTAATTTCAAATCCAACGATGTAACTCTCACTTCCATAACTTAACAAATAAAAAAGTTAACAAATAACGAAATGTAAAAAAACACTGGGGAGCATACGATTGGGCAAGCCGCAGTGAGCCAGACTCGTTTGTCCAATCGTATGCAGCTTGTGTTTGTTTAAGTTTCATATATATTATATAATAAACATATTTATTTTGTAGCTTGTCAGAAATTTTGATTGCGAAAAATTTCCCCGACAAACAAACGAACGAACAACCAAACAGACAAGAAAGTGACCTGATAAAAACGTTGCAAAAAGGCTGGTGCCCCTTGTGTGAAACCTTCCAATACACTGCCATAGAATGATAGGGCATGTTTTTTTATTCACCAGGTTATCAACCACTCACCAAAGCTTTTTATAATTCATCAAATCTCTCCGTTGCACATTTTTTATTCACCTGATAATTGCTCTGGTTTAAACCACATTCACCGTGGTTTGGTTTAGACTCTAAACTTTAGAGGGGCTTATTTAAAGTGAATAAAAAAACGTGTAACTGAGATATTTGATAAATTTAAAAAAGCTTTGGTGAGTGTGGTTGATAACCTGGTGAATACAAAAACACGCCCATATACACCACGACCACAGCACGTTATAACTATTACCAAGGCAGTAGGCGCCGGTAGCCGGGGCAATAAGCGGTAAAATTGGGTGGCTGCTATTGCCCCGGCGGTTAGCCGTGGAAATAATCGGTAAAATTGCTAATGAGCCGGTCGTTGCGCCGTAAGTCTACCTAAAATTAAACCCGAACTCTAACCATAACCCTACCCCTTTAGAAAATATGTACATCTTTATCAATTGATCGAAGAATCAATTGTTTTGACAAAACCGCCTATTGTCTTGGTCTTAGTTATAACGTAAAATATGCGTGTGAAGTTAACCTCGAGGCTGGCAATGCTAATTAAAAAAAAATAAAAATTGCTTGCCCTGGGGCTGTGCTATACATTGTTGGATGGGGTATACAAAATGAAATTGAATGGTATATTAGGATTGTCTTCGGTTCAACAAATAAAAAAGTTATAAGCAAAAAAACGACGATTTTCTGCAAAAAATTGCATAAAATCAACATTGGCTCTACTTTGAGAAAATCGATCTTGTTTTAAACTTCTGCCCTGGTTATATCCGAGACGCTTGTTTTTAGATAATTCAATATCAAATCCAACAATATAACTTTCGCTTCTCAAAGTTAATAAATAAAAAAGTTATCGAATAAAACGTCGGACCGTATACCAAAGAAACCGAGAAACCGAAACATAAACAGACGCTGCGATTGGACAATCGAGTCTAGCTCACTGTGGCTAATTATGCAAAATATTCAAATATGCAAAGTGGCTACTCGTTAACACGTTAAAATTTTATTTTTAAGAAACCTCTATTGAACTTAAATAATAAATATATATAGTAGCAAAATTTTTTATTGTTTTTTTCGCTCCCGTTTCTTTGCTCTCACGATCCCAGTCGTTCTCACGATCCCGGTCGCTCTCACGATCCCGGTCGCTCTCACGATCCCGGCCGCTTTCCCGATTTATTGCTACGGTGCAATTAGGTCCTTTATATATATATATATATATATATATATAACGAACTTTAGGGAAAATTTTATTTTTAAGAAAATATATTGAAGTTTACGATTAAAAATTAAAAAACGTGCATTTTTGGTGAACCCACCTTCTACATTTTTCACACTCCATGGCAAATTATTGTTTGTATTGCGGGACCGGTGGAGGAGGGTGCAGGTGGGGACTGGGTGGAGTGTGAAAAATGTAGAAGTTGGGTTCACCAAAAATGCACGTTTTTAATGTATTCAAAGGAAGAGTTTAAAACGAAACATTTCACTTGCGTGCTATGCTTAGATTTGATTAAATAGTTAATTTTTTTACAAAAATTTTCATTAATAAAAATTTTTAATCGTAAACTTCAATATATTTTCTTAAAAATAAAATTTTCCCTAAAGTTCGTTATATATATATATATATATATATATATATATATATATATATATATATATATATATATATATATACCTAATTGCACCGTAGCAATAAATCGGGAAAGCGACCGGGATCGTGAGAGCGACCGGGATCGTGAGAGCGACCGGGATCGTGAGAACGACCGGGATCGTGAGAGCATAGAAACGGGAGCGAGAAAAACAATAAAAAAATTTTGCTACTATATATATTTATTATTTAAGTTCAATGGAGGTTTCTTAAAAATAAAATTTTAACGTGTTAACGAGTAGCCACTTTGCATATTTGAATATTTTGCATAATTAGCCACAGTGAGCTAGACTTGATTGTCCAATCGCAGCGTCTGTTTATGTTTCGGTTTCTCGGTATACGGTCCGACGTTTTATTCGATAACTTTTTTATTTATTAACTTTGAGAAGCGAAAGTTATATTGTTGGATTTGATATTGAATTATCTAAAAACAAGCGTCTCGGATATACCCAGGGCAGAAGTTTAAAACAAGATCGATTTTCTCAAAGTAGAGCCAATGTTGATTTTATGCAATTTTCGGCGGAAAATCGTCGTTTTTTGCTTATAACTTTTTTATTTGTTGAACTGAATACAATCCAAATATACCATTCGATTTCATTTTTTATACCCCATCCAACAATGTATAGCACAGCCCCAGGGCAAGCAATTTTTATTTTTTTTTAATTAGCATCGCCAGCCTCGAGGCTAACTTCACACACGTACGTAAAATTGCTACTGAGCCGGCAGTTTTGCCAAAACAATTGATTCTTCGATCAATTGATAAAGATGTACATATTTTCAAAGGTTTAGGTATAGGGTTTAATTTTAGGTAGACATACGGCGCGACTGCCGGCTCAGTAGCAATTTTACCGATAATTTCCACGGTTAACGGCTAACCGCAGGGGCAATAAATAGCAGCGACCACCACAGCATGGTCGTCAAAAAAGTCGAACCAAACATCAACATACTCTCTCTGTTTTTCATCGAAAGATAAAATGAATTTGTCGCGTTTTCGCGACGGTCCTTTTTTCATGCGTGTCATAATCTAACTTATTGAGCTAGTAAGTAATTTATTGCAAAACTGAGACTCTAAACTTTCGCTCTTAAATCAAAACAAAAATAGTGATCGTTATTAGAAACATAGAGCAAATATTTTTAACGTTAATAATCCTACTTCTAATGTATAAAAAACTAATTAAATTTACTTTATTTAAACTCATTTATTATTTGCATTGTTTAATTTTAATCAAACTAAAAGTATGACTAAGCTCGAATCTATTGACTATTCTCTCTAACTTTGTGCTTTCTTTGCTATGGGGATGTTTAACTTCCGGTCTTCTGTTGAGCGTTTAACTGTAATTGAAATGAGCCTTTCGGTTGTTCCTAATTTTACTTTTGAAGACGTAGAAAGATTTTTCAAAATGAAAAATACATGTCTTATATCAAAGGATATGGTTAAAGGATATAAATATTTTGTGGAAGAGTATATTCACGACATCAAAAGTATGGTTACCAAGATAGTCTAGCTAGGTCAGCTAGGACAGTCGCCGATTAGCAATATTGTAAAAAATTAACGTGCGATTGCACTTTTAATAAAATATAATACTATTGAACATAAGCTAATCTATCGTTTTACTTTCATCTTGATTTAAATTTAGTATTTAGTGGGGTTAAAAAAAGAAAAGAAAACGAATTGTATATCTCATCATTGTATATTCTCATTCTTTTAATAAACCAAGTTTCAGAATTCAGTGAGAAGCTTGTTGTAAGCAGTAAATGCTTCCGAAGTCAGAAAAAAACTGCTACTGCCCACATAATTCAAGTAGATTATTTATAATTTGTATCCACTGGTTTTGTAGTTTTGCCAGAATTGTGTTGATGGAATTAATTATTCTCAATAGTTTTTCATAAAACATTTTAAATTTAGTTTTTTTTTCAATCCTGTTTAAAATTTAAGTTGACTTATTGTTGGTTTAGGTTCAATTTAAAAATGGAGAAATAGACATGACAAGCTGTTCTTGTGCAATTGGTCTGGGAGGATGTTGTGGTCATGTTGTGGGGTTGTTGTACCAACTTGCAGATTACAAAAAAAGAAATTGCTCAGAGATTCCAGATGTTATTGTTTTATTTATTTTTCAGTTTCATTACAGACAATTTATTTTGTCAAAAACAATAATAATATACAAAACTTTAATTCAACTTAAAATGCTATATTTTAAAAATAATCTCACAGATTTTGCCTTGTACATCAAAAGAACAGCAATGGCACAAGCCAAGGGGGCACAAAATTCAAGGCGAGAGTGTTTCGAGCATACAATTAAGAAGTACAGTAAAAAAATGTTTTAAAAGAAAAGGAATTTCTTCTACTCTTACTTACAACCCGATTCCATTATTACCCCCAAAGGAATTTGAATTGGCTAATGCAATTATGTTGTCTGGTTAGCATGAGTTCTTTAACTAAAAATAAATAAGCTAAATTTTTTAAATTAAAATGAATATAATACAATTTAATTTGTGTAAATAGGTATCAAGTCTTCCTTCCCTTTTTCAATATCATACAGCACTGACATCAACACAAAGCTCACGGCCTTTGGGGAAGTACCTTCTACATGTCCATTAGCTTTTCTTTTAAATGAGCCTGAAGAGTGTGTGGATGAGTATCCACAATTTCCTCTAAATAACTACTTGTCCAACACTTTTTGTTATACTATGACAAAAGAACAAAGAATGAGGTTTGATTCAATGACAATAGATGTACATATGTGCAATATTAATGAACGTGCCACAAGAAATCAGAGTTACATTCCAGCATGGCATTGGTTACGAAGAAATCGCATTACAGCATCAATCTGCGGAGATATATTCAGCAGAAGAAAAGGTAAAATAAAAAACATTTCTTAGATAGTTTATCAGACTATTAATATACATTCATTAACATTTTTTAGATTTTGATAAATTGGCAGCGAGGCTCAAACATGGAAAAATTATAACCACCCAAGACATGAAAAGGGGAATAGACATGGAACCTGTTGCAGTGCAGAGTTATTTAAATGTAAACAAATAGAGCTGATTTCTTCAGATGGTTAAGGGCTATACATTTAATTTTTTTTTTGCAGATACACCTTAATGCAAAAGTATTTAAATGCGGACTGGTAATTAACCCTAGTTGTCCTTATCTGGCTGCTTCACCGGACAGAAAAGTTATTGACTTTAATGAATACGGTCTTTTAGAAATTAAATGCCCAAACCCTCAGAAAAATCTCTCCGCTTTGCCTTATCTGCTAAACACTGGAAATGGATTTTATTTGAAAAAAACGCACAAATATTACTATCAAGTGATTCAACAACTTGCAGTAACTGGATGTGAATGGTGTGACTTTTTCGTGTATAAATCTGATGAATGTCATTGCGAACGAATTTATTTTAATCAAGATGTTTGGGACATGGTTAAGGAAAAACTAGATTTTTTCTTTTTTACTTTTTTTTTGTAGAGCATGAAATTTTGTTTATACAATCAAGAGCATTTAAAACGAAATGTTATAAACGTGTACATCCTCCCAGACCGATTGCACAAGAACAATTTGTCATGTCTATTTGTCCATTTTCAAATTGAACCTAAATGTTATAAACGTTTATTGTTACATTAATAATACATTGCATGATAATGTAATAATACACTAAATAATGAAAAAAACTTGAGAAATAATTGCTGAAATAAAATATAAAAATTATAACAAATGACTATTTATAGAGCAATGAAAAATGTTATTTTGTGGAAATTAAAAAAATTAAGATACAGCGTCTCAGCATAGTCATATCAAGTTGAAGAATAGGAAAATGAACTCAAGGAGTAATTGCTAAATACAGTAACATAAGCATGCAAGACGATAACACATCTTGAAGAACAAACAGCAAAGATGACTTTAAAGAAAAATGAAAATTTTAAAATTTAGATACAGCATCTCAGCATAGTGATCAAGTTGAAGAATAGGAAAATGAACTCAAGGAGTAATTGCTAAATACAGTAACATAAGCATGCAAGACGATAACACATCTTGAAGAACAAACAGCAAAGATGACTTTAAAGAAAAATGAAAATTTTAAAATTTAGATACAGCATCTCAGCATAGTGATCAAGTTGAAGAATAGGAAAATGAACTCAAGGAGTAATTGCTAAATACAGTAACATAAGCATGCAAGACGATAACACATCTTGAAGAACAAACAGCAAAGATGACTTTAAAGAAAAATGAAAATTTTAAAATTTAGATACAGCATCTCAGCATAGTGATCAAGTTGAAGAATAGGAAAATGAACTCAAGGAGTAATTGCTAAATACAGTAACATAAGCATGCAAGACGATAACAAATCTTGAAGAACAAACAGCAAAGATGACTTTAAAGAAAAATGAAAATTTTAAAATTAAGATACAGTGACTCAGCATAGTCACTAAAAAGGACAATAACTAAAAAAAATTAACCAACTCTAAAACAGAAACCTAACCAAAAATAATATTTCAGAAATCTCACTTTAAATCAGAATTATCTAAAAAACTTTTAACTAGTGGTGGTTTGAAATTAGTTAACAAAGCTGCATTTACCCAGTGCTGCTGAAGTGTACCTAAGGAAGCTAGATTAAGTGTTTTCGAAAACAAATTATATGATTTCACCCGCTTAATACACCTTTCTACATGAACTCTGAGGGATGAAATTAACTGATTATGTCTTATTTCATCTGCACTGAATTGCCCTGATTGGTTCAAAAAAGAAGGTATGGCTAAATGACAGTGAATTTCCTCTAGATCCTTGGCAATAGTAAAACCTTTATCTGCAAGCACAGTGTCTCCTGATTCAAGTAACTTCAACAATCCACAGTCTCTAAATATATATGCATCAGAACAGTTACCTGAATACAATTTAGAAACAAAAGATATTGTTCCATGGGGTGTTATCCCTATTAAAGATTTAACCGTCGAATAATTCTTATAAGGAGAGAAAAACTGAGATGATCGCATCAATGAGCTAGGCTGCTGGATGCGTATCTCAGTGCAATCAACAATAACTCGACAATTTGGATGAGTCTTTTTAAAAATAGTGGGCATAAAACTGTTTATTTCACTTCTGGATTGCCAAAATGGCATTCTACCAAGAATAAAAAAAAGGAAGTTAGCCCATGAAATAATTTTTCTTGAAACTGTTCTATGATTTATTTCATACATATCTGCTAACTCTTCATTAGTGAAACCTCTTCTAAGCTTAACTAAGTACATAAAAAATTCTTCTTCTAAACTGAATTTATTACTTAACCTACGAGACTGACAACTATTCTTATAACAACTTTTCATAAGTTCAGCATGAAACTCAATGTGCATGAAAATTAAATGAAAAATTTCATAATTAGCAAAACCAGTATAAAAAAAATTTGTCCTTATCATGCTTAAATTTATTAACTCCAAATTTTGTTGAAAGTTTCTTTTCCATTTTCATGCAGAGTTCAGATTTCTTTTTTAATTCTTTCTTTAATTTATCAATAAGGGAATTTTCTTCTGATTCTGTAGACCTAGATAATAAAATTATTATAAAATATATTAAAGTTCTATAAATACATTTCCATTATAAAATATTTTAATAAAACACTGATACAAGTTTGATCTATATATAGAAATATTAAATTATATTTTCCAACTAACTCTATCACATTTTCTGTCGATATTACTTCTTCACATACAAAAGGCACATCTCCTGCAGTAAAAACTTCAGCAAAACTGCTTGGCAATAAATCTTGAGCAGTAACGTCATCTTTTTGAATGGTCGACAACAAGGACTGACGAACAGGACTTTTTCTTTTATTCGGCAATTCTTGGGAATTCCATTCAAATACAGTCGGTATAGCACCAGGTTTTAATTTTTTGTGACTTAATTTCATGTTATCTTCAGCAATGAAATCACTTCTGGTGAAATGCCTTGAACAAACTTTTGTTTCTTTTCCAACCTATCAAATTAATAAACATACAAAAATTAAACACTGAACCACTGACAAAACAAGACAACAAAGTGATAAAACTGATAAAAGGAGTCTTATTATAAAATTAAGTCAATAAGTTAAAAACACTCACGATTTTAATTAACACAATTCACAGGTAAACAGAACTAGACAACTACCTCTATTACAACTGCTTACAATAGGATATGATTAATATTAATGGGTGGAAATATAACAACGTATTTTAACATAAAAGTATGTTAAACAACACAATGCAAACCTTGAAATTCTTCCCAATATCCCTTCGTATCTTATGAATCCAAGCTTTAAAAAGAATATCGTCTTTCGGAAATGAAAAGAAAGATAATCCTCTACACTTCTTTTTTGTGGCAGAACATTGAGGTACGCAGCAAAATGAAGGCATTATTGTTTTCTTTTAATTGAATTATTTTTTTTCAGATTCAAAAGAACAAGATCTCTTGGCAATAACAATGATTAGTCAGCAACAAAAAGTGAACGACGCTATTTTACTATCTATCGCCATATAACTCACGACAAACAACTCCGATTTTTATAGAATTTATAATGCTAAGTTCCTACCACTATTTTACACCAAATCTGAAAATGCACACTTCCAATGCAACAAAATTCCCCACGTTATGACTAGATCGGTAAGCTCGAGACTAGGGTTGTTGATTCGAGTAGTAACGAATGAGTAAGTAACGAATACCAGGCTGTAATGAGTAGTAACGAATACTCGGCCGCGAACAATGTCGTTACTCGTTACTTCGTTACTGACGTACTCATTCACACATTCACAGTCGTAGCAGTCGACTACTCGTACTCTTACTCGGCAATATCACGATGTATGCGTTTCGAATACACGAAAGTAACGAGAATCTACATCCCTAGGCAGTTGGTCGTTATATTGCCTATACGTACAGTCATATATATATATAGAATAGGTATATATATACAGGGCCGGCCTTACGAATTGCGGGGCCCAATTTAACGAATGCTTGCGGGGGCCCACCTGATTTTTTTTTACAATAACTACTATTAATAAAATTATTGAAACACATTTATTATACAAAAAAACATAACTCCACAAACGAATCAATAAACAATAATAAAAATATTACAATGAATTTAAACAAAACAGTTCTTGTTATTGTCATAATAAACAAATAATCTATAAGTCAAAGTGGATCTTTCTTGCTTTTTTGCTTGCGAAATCTTTTAGAATTTTTTCATAACTAATTTCTCTACTTATAGGAGATTCAATTGATATTAGTGCCAAATTGTTTAGTCGTTCTTGGTGAATTACTGACCTAAGGTAGGTTTTAATTAATTTTAGTTTTGAAAAACTTCTTTCACCGGAAGCGACTGTAACTGGAATTGTCATCAGTATTTTTAGGGCTATGAACAAATTTGGAAATGCAGTCGACCTATCATTACAAGCCAAATATTTAAAGAGTTCTTTGGGTTTTTGTTGTTGAACGGGCAGTATTGGCTTAATTGCCTCCATTTCTTCGGAAAGCATGAACCCTTCTATATCTTTTGTAATGTCTGTCAAAGCAATTTCTAGGTCGGCTGAATGTTTTCTGAGATCTTCTTTAGACATATTCTGAAAATTATATAGAAATCCAAAAAGTTTATGGTGTTCTTTCAGCTGCATAAACCGTGGTTGAAGAGATTGCAATGCTTTGTCTACAACTTGATTGAAAAAATTTACCCGGAATTCTGTCTTGGGGTCTAAAATTGGTTCGTCAGAAGATTCATAAAGAAACATTTTCTTTTTCTTGTAACAGCGCTTCTGTTGAAATATGGGTTCAACTTCTAACTCATTTGCAAGCTCATTGACATCAATCAATGCAGCTTCAAAGCCTGTCTCTCGGTATGTCTTCAACCAATCAAACAATTTTTCAAAAGATGTCAGCCCCGCGGCAATGTCTATGGTATTGCTTTGAAGTTCCTTGCTAGTAAAATTTACTTGAAACAATAAAGAGTGCCAAAAACATAGTGCAACCAGAAACCTATAATTTGTCATTTGGCTTACTAATGATTCAGCCTCACTTTTCCCTTGAGCATCATTTGTGCTTTTTGCTAGTTCTTCTAAAGCATCACACACTTCTGCGGCTTGAAATCGTACAGCTTTAACACTTTCCATTCTACATTCCCATCTTGTTTCTGATAATGGTTTAACAGACAGGCCTTTCACATGCTTTTTAAAAACAGTCCATCTTTTTGTAGATGAAGCAAAAAGGGTGTAAATACGTTGCAGGGTTCCAAAAAATGTCATGGCAATAGACTATTGCTCTTGCAAAAGATAACTCATCGTCATTTATGCGGAACAGTGCATTGATAGAAATTTATTAAAAAAAATTACTGCCATTTATAATGATATGCTATAAATTGCGGGGCCCCTACCAAGCGCGGGGCCCTATTTGGAGCAATCGGTCAAATCGGCCTAAGACCGGCCCTGTATATATATATATATATAGGATGAGCTTATCTTTTAAGAATATTTAAGATGGCTCTGTAGCTGTATTTCCGTCTAACGTAGGGATGTAGATTCTCGTTACTTTCGTGTATTCGTTACTTTCGAGTACTCGGGGGCTAGGTATTCGTTACTCGGTATTCGTTACACATGTAGTTACTAGCTTTGCGGCTGGTGGCCTCGTTACTCGTTGCGCGCTGCGACTCGGTAGATTTGAGTACTCGTGTTGTTAGTGCATCATATGATTCATATGAATAATGTAGTCAATTTCACTGGCCTAAAAAAAGGTGAAGATTTCGTTCAGTCGTTCAGAAACAAAACAATCAATCAATTGTAAAACTGTCCATTGAAATAAATGTCCAAAATACAATATATATATATATATATATATATATATATATATATATATATATATATATATATAAAAGAACATGTCCTGACTGACTGACTGACTGACTGACTGACTGACTGACTGACTGACTGACTGACTGACTGACTGACTGACTGACTGACAGATGACTGACTGATAATCAACGCCGAGCTCAAACGCCTCTTCCTAGGAACGTGAAATTTGGAACTTATATTACTTTTATAGCGTAAACATCCGCTAAGAAAGGATTTTTGAAAATTTTGCTCCTGAGGGGAAAAAACTGAAAAACAAACTTTTTTCTAAAACAATGTATATCTCGAAAACCAAAAATGAAAAGATTTTGAAATTTGATATATAGATTCTTTTTGAAAAATAAAAAGATACGTGTTTGACCATTTTTTAAAAATTCGGTTTCCCGGACCTCAAATGTGGGTTGGAAAATTGGGTTATTTGGTTTTTAAAGTAGCTTCTACTAAAAAACTGTTACTGCTACAGGAGTAAAAATTAGCATTCAGTTTCTACTCCAAAAATAATGAAACACGTGTTTTAGCATTTTTTGAAAATTTGGTTTCCAGGACTTCAAATGTGGGGTGGAAAATAGGGCTAATTGTTTTTTATAGTAACTGCTACTCAAAAACAGTAAATACCACAGATGTAAAAATTATTATTTAGTTTCTTTTCTAAAAATAAAGATATACGTGCTTCACCATTTTTTACAAATTTGGTATCCCGGACCTCAAATGTAGGTTGGAAAATTGGGTTATTTGGTTTTTAAAGTAGCTTCTACTCAAAAACTGTTAATGTTACAAAAGTAAAAATTAGTATTTAGTTTCTACTCTAAAAATAATGATATACGGGTTTCACAATTTATTGAAAATTTGGTTTCCAGGACTTTAAATGTGGGGTGGAAAATAGGGTTATTTGGTTTTTAAAGTAACTGCTACTCAACAACTGTAATTGCCACAGATGTAAAAATTAATACTTAGTATCTACTCAAAAAAAAAGATATACGTGTTTCATCATTTTTTGGGTTATTTGGTTTTTAAAGTAGCTGCTACTCAAAAACTGTTAATGCTACAGAAGTAAAAATTAGTATTTAGTTTCTACTCCAAAAATAATGAAATACGTGTTTTAGCATTTTTTGAAAATTTGGTTTCCAGGACCTCAAATGTGGGGTGGAAATAAGGGTTATTTGATTTCAAAATAACTGCTACTCACAAACTGTAAGTGATAAAAATGTGAAAATTAGTATTTTGAAGTTTTGTGCCGGTTAAAAGTAGCTAAGTCCAGTTTATCATCGGCCGGGCCAAGCCGTTATTTTAGAGTCTTCACACGGGCCAGGCCAAACTTTAAATCAAAGTGGGACGGGCCGAGGCTTTTCACTAAGTATATAGATATTTTAGTGATTTTAGGGTCTTCAGTTTGGCCGGGCCAAACCTGAGGTCAAGGTGGGACGGGCCGAAGTTTTTCATCAAGTATATAGAACTTCTAGGCCTGTAAAAATGGGCCGGGCCTAATTCAGACGGGCTGTGCCGGGCCAGGAGTTTGGGTTTTTAAAACGGGCTGGGCTAATTTGTCGACGGGCCGAGCCGAGACCTAAAAAAATGATCTCTACTATGGATGCACGGTTCAAACTCTCTAATTTCATGCGAGCGAAGCCGTTACGGGCACTGCTAGTATATATATATATATATATATATATATATATATATATATATATATATATATATATATATACGACACACATTAAAAACTCAGATCCTCGAAATAAGGTCAAAGTTCTTGTTTAAAAACATCAGCATTTTGACGTTTTTTGGTGACAGCCTACTGCGTTTATTGGCTAAAAGTTGTCCACTCTTAGAAAAGACTCGCTCGCTGGATTGAAGAAATCAGCAGAGGAGTCAATCTCACGTGATCTGCATTCTATTTCTATCTCCGTTGGTTTTTCCACTTTCACTATTGAATTGCCTAAAAATGTCGTTTTATTGGTGCGCTAGAAGGTTTCCAATTACTTGGAAAAATAATTTTAATTTTTCTTTTCATCGGCAAGTAAATTATTGAAGTAATTCGATAAACTACCGCATAATGCATATCGGTAGCGCTTTATTTAGAGCAGTCTAAATTTAGACAAATAGATGTACCGAAACTAAAGAAATAAAACTTATTTCAAGTTTAAAAAAAAATTAAACTTTGAAATTGTTTACTCTTTAAATATTTTTTTTTGTTCAATTCTTTTAATGTAGTTAGTAATATTGTCTTTCGCGTATAGTTCATCATTCTATTATATGTTTCTAGGTGTAAACTGCCTTACGTTAGACTAGGGTTGTTGATTCGAGTAGTAACGAATGAGTAAGTAACGAATACCAGGCTGTAATGAGTAGTAACGAATACTCGGCCGCGAACGTATATGTTTCTAGGTGTACGTGCCTTAAACTGCCTTACGTTAGACGGAAATACAGCTACAGAGCCATCTTAAATATTCTTAAAAGATAAGCTCATCCTATATATATATATATATATACCTATTCTATATATATATATGACTGTACGTATAGGCAATATAACGACCAACTGCCTAGGGATGTAGATTCTCGTTACTTTCGTGTATTCGAAACGCATACATCGTGATATTGCCGAGTAAGAGTACGAGTAGTCGACTGCTACGACTGTGAATGTGTGAATGAGTACGTCAGTAACGAAGTAACGAGTAACGACATTGTTCGCGGCCGAGTATTCGTTACTACTCATTACAGCCTGGTATTCGTTACTTTTACTCATTCGTTACTACTCGAATCAACAACCCTAGTCTAACGTAAGGCAGTTTACACCTAGAAACATATAATAGAATGATGAACTATACGCGAAAGACAATATTACTAACTACATTAAAAGAATTGAACAAAAAAAATATTTAAAGAGTAAACAATTTCAAAGTTTAATTTTTTTTTAAACTTGAAATAAGTTTTATTTCTTTAGTTTCGGTACATCTATTTGTCTAAATTTAGACTGCTCTAAATAAAGCGCTACCGATATGCATTATGCGGTAGTTTATCGAATTACTTCAATAATTTACTTGCCGATGAAAAGAAAAATTAAAATTATTTTTCCAAGTAATTGGAAACCTTCTAGCGCACCAATAAAACGACATTTTTAGGCAATTCAATAGTGAAAGTGGAAAAACCAACGGAGATAGAAATAGAATGCAGATCACGTGAGATTGACTCCTCTGCTGATTTCTTCAATCCAGCGAGCGAGTCTTTTCTAAGAGTGGACAACTTTTAGCCGATAAACGCAGTAGGCTGTCACCAAAAAACGTCAAAATGCTGATGTTTTTAAACAAGAACTTTGACCTTATTTCGAGGATCTGAGTTTTTAATGTGTGTCGTATATATATATATATATATATATATATATATATATATATATATATATATATATATATATATATATATATATATATATATATATATATATATATATATATATATATATATATATATATATATATATATATATATATATATATATATATATATATATATATATATATATATATATATATATATATATATATATATATATATATATATATATATATATATATATACTAGCAGTGCCCGTAACGGCTTCGCTCGCATGAAATTAGAGAGTTTGAACCGTGCATCCATAGTAGAGATCATTTTTTTAGGTCTCGGCTCGGCCCGTCGACAAATTAGCCCAGCCCGTTTTAAAAACCCAAACTCCTGGCCCGGCACAGCCCGTCTGAATTAGGCCCGGCCCATTTTTACAGGCCTAGAAGTTCTATATACTTGATGAAAAACTTCGGCCCGTCCCACCTTGACCTCAGGTTTGGCCCGGCCAAACTGAAGACCCTAAAATCACTAAAATATCTATATACTTAGTGAAAAGCCTCGGCCCGTCCCACTTTGATTTAAAGTTTGGCCTGGCCCGTGTGAAGACTCTAAAATAACGGCTTGGCCCGGCCGATGATAAACTGGACTTAGCTACTTTTAACCGGCACAAAACTTCAAAATACTAATTTTCACATTTTTATCACTTACAGTTTGTGAGTAGCAGTTATTTTGAAATCAAATAACCCTTATTTCCACCCCACATTTGAGGTCCTGGAAACCAAATTTTCAAAAAATGCTAAAACACGTATTTCATTATTTTTGGAGTAGAAACTAAATACTAATTTTTACTTCTGTAGCATTAACAGTTTTTGAGTAGCAGCTACTTTAAAAACCAAATAACCCAAAAAATGATGAAACACGTATATCTTTTTTTTTGAGTAGATACTAAGTATTAATTTTTACATCTGTGGCAATTACAGTTGTTGAGTAGCAGTTACTTTAAAAACCAAATAACCCTATTTTCCACCCCACATTTAAAGTCCTGGAAACCAAATTTTCAATAAATTGTGAAACCCGTATATCATTATTTTTAGAGTAGAAACTAAATACTAATTTTTACTTTTGTAACATTAACAGTTTTTGAGTAGAAGCTACTTTAAAAACCAAATAACCCAATTTTCCAACCTACATTTGAGGTCCGGGATACCAAATTTGTAAAAAATGGTGAAGCACGTATATCTTTATTTTTAGAAAAGAAACTAAATAATAATTTTTACATCTGTGGTATTTACTGTTTTTGAGTAGCAGTTACTATAAAAAACAATTAGCCCTATTTTCCACCCCACATTTGAAGTCCTGGAAACCAAATTTTCAAAAAATGCTAAAACACGTGTTTCATTATTTTTGGAGTAGAAACTGAATGCTAATTTTTACTCCTGTAGCAGTAACAGTTTTTTAGTAGAAGCTACTTTAAAAACCAAATAACCCAATTTTCCAACCCACATTTGAGGTCCGGGAAACCGAATTTTTAAAAAATGGTCAAACACGTATCTTTTTATTTTTCAAAAAGAATCTATATATCAAATTTCAAAATCTTTTCATTTTTGGTTTTCGAGATATACATTGTTTTAGAAAAAAGTTTGTTTTTCAGTTTTTTCCCCTCAGGAGCAAAATTTTCAAAAATCCTTTCTTAGCGGATGTTTACGCTATAAAAGTAATATAAGTTCCAAATTTCACGTTCCTAGGAAGAGGCGTTTGAGCTCGGCGTTGATTATCAGTCAGTCATCTGTCAGTCAGTCAGTCAGTCAGTCAGTCAGTCAGGACATGTTCTTTTATATATATATATATATATATATATATATATATATATATATATATATATATATATATATATATATATATATATATATATATATATTGTATTTTGGACATTTATTTCAATGGACAGTTTTACAATTGATTGATTGTTTTGTTTCTGAACGACTGAACGAAATCTTCACCTTTTTTTAGGCCAGTGAAATTGACTACATTATTCATATGAATCATATGATGCACTAACAACACGAGTACTCAAATCTACCGAGTCGCAGCGCGCAACGAGTAACGAGGCCACCAGCCGCAAAGCTAGTAACGACATGTGTAACGAATACCGAGTAACGAATACCTAGCCCCCGAGTACTCGAAAGTAACGAATACACGAAAGTAACGAGAATCTACATCCCTACTCGAGACTGCTGTCAACACTAAACCGGAAGTGATGTGTACCCGTTTTATAGCTAGAGCAAAGAAATCTCAAAGTTAGAGAGAATTGTCAATATAGCCATACAAATCCCACCCTGCTGTTTGAAATAGTACATTTTTAAAAAGTAATTTAATATTATAACAATGAAAATTGACAGTTTATAAAAAATTGCTAAAATTCGGTAGACCTGGGCCTGAAAACACAGAACTTGTTCGGTTGCCTGATGGCATATTACCTAGTAGGTATGCCTCTTTCAGAGAGCCTTTGGGTTTCTCTAGAAAAACTTTATGTGCTGCTCGGTTGATTTGTATTTTATTTTAAGCTTATCTGAATGCACTTAGCACTTACAGTAAGTGTACCTGTAGGTAGGTAATCATATGTACAATTAATCAATTAACTTGCTTTGGCTGTCTGACACATTCTGAACTGCAGAAACTTGATGTTAAGTATATCAGATATATATCTATATCTATTTTTTGTAAACGGTAGTTGTTGATCTGTGTGAGTGCTTGACAATTAGTTGAAGAAACAAGTGCTTATATATTGTTTTGCCAGAGGTGGATGCTACAATCGCCGCTGGGATAATTTACCGGTAATTGGTCCTTGCTGGTTTGTCGCTGCGTTATACCAGTATATCACCTTGCAATCAGGGAGAGCGCCATCTTCGCTGTTGATTTTTCGCTTCATTTCGCGTTGACGTGTATCCTGCATTCGTTTCCAAAGCATTAAGTAAACGAACGATCGCTCTGTGGAAAATTTTGTTGGAAGTAATTTTTCTGGATTACCTTTTCTTTAAAAAATGTCTTTAGAGTCCGGTTACCGACGCAATGGACCTGGATCCGAGCAAAACAGTATGAACACGTCGCGGGTATTTTAATTTGATTTTTCATGCATATTTCTTAATCTTGCATTTTTCTGAAATGGCAAATTTTAATTTAATTAATTTTTCTGATTTTCATTAATGTTGTTGCGGTGACGAAGGTTCTCGTGAATTAAATCCAAGTCTGAAGTCTGATCTATCAATAATCAATTCTATCATCAATCTAATCAATCTTCTATTATTATTCTATTTCATCTCTATTTCCCATTCTAATCAAATATCTAGAAATCTAGGTAAAGTTCTAGTATAGCGTCATCGGCCGATTTCTATAAAAACTCGGTTTAAAAAATTGTTTAATAGAATAAGGTCAGAACATTATCGGAACATACTACGAAAAGTTTTTTTACAGAAAAACTTACTAAAAACCGACTTTAGACAAAAATATCCGAAGGCAGTGTTGATACGCGGAATAATACAATTCAAGGAAAGAGAAGTAAGGAAGAGTTAATATTAAAATAAAATATAAAATAATAAAATAACAAATAAATGTTAAACTGTTCAAAATAATTGTTCAATTATTTAATATGCATCTTAAATTTAAAAAATCAAAGCACTGAACGGAAATTTATCCGTGACTAGCGGGGTACCCGGCCTTCCCCGGGGTTTTTCTATGGTTTTTTTCTCTTGCCCCCGTTTCCTTCCCCGCTTACTCTTACGCTCCCAATCACCTTCCCGCTCCTGGTCGTTTTCCCGCTCCTGCTCACTTTCCCGCTCCTGGTCACTTTTCCGCTCCGATTGCTTTCTTGCTCTCCTCTTTATGGTCGCTTTCTCGTTCGCTCTCTCTCCAAACGATTTTGGTAGCCATCATGACCTCTAAAACTCAGAATTTCTGCTCCAAGAAATATGGTCGAAACCCTAATAAAGACAACCGAGTACTTTTACTTTGATATTATTTTATTTTTTCTTGGTGTTCTGCTGCTAATTTATTGTTCTTGTTTTTTTATTTGTTTTAAGGCATATCGACAAAACCGTCACATTTAAAGAAACTGTTGAGTTGGTTATGCAACTCGTATTTTTAAAACAAACTATTATATTTCAGGTTTTAATTTCCATAATTTAAATTTTAAATTTATTCTTCTAAATTGTCTATTTCTATTTGAAATGTGTTTAATTTTTATTTTCTTTATTCCTACTGTTCACTTCTATCGCTGTTGACAAATAGATCTTCATTGGGAACTACAGTAGCTTTGGGAGCAACACTTAAATGCTCTAAAGTGCTATAATTTTTGTTTTATTTTAGTTATTTATATTGTAATTAGACTTTATTTGTGTTTTAAATATCATTTACGTTAAAACCCGGTCATTTTTCATAGAAATCGGCCGATGACGCTATACTAGAACTTTACCGAAATCTAGATATTACATGTGTGCAAGGAGGCCAAGACATAATATTTAAAAACTAGAATTGACCTGAATTGATTCTTCGATTTAATTTATACTAATTTATAGAGTTTTTATTTAACACTGCTCTACACTCTACAGAAAAATAAAAAAATTAAGACTAAGATTTATTTTTACTGTTATTTAACCATTTCACTATTTTATTGTGGAATTTATTTGCAAAGTAATAAAGCATATCTTACTTTTATTTAATGTATTCTTATTTATAAGTATTTTAATTTTATAAAGTGAATCTTGAATATTTTAAAATAAAAATAAACTACCTGCGTTTTTTTGAGTAGAGTTATTAAAGTTTATTTTTAATTTCAAAGTGATATGTGCAGAGTTAAACTGAAATATAATTATGATAACTGTTGTAGAATGGTACTCTAAACTATGAAGATTTGCTGAGAAAACCTCCCACATCACCAGGGTGAGTCAATACATGAATATAAATTATTGATTTTTTTTCTTAAAAGCTAGGTGGCATTTAACTTTTACGAAAGTTACAGGTAATTTTTTTTATTCTATTGACTGGAAATAATAATCATAGTCATATATTATATGTCGTAGTAATTTTGAGACAATTGTTTAGTATATCATTGGCAAATTTTTAATCTTTAATTTTTAAGGATAATTATATTTTTTTTTATAATTTTTGATGTTAGGTTTCTGGTCAGTTTTCTGGTAGATGCAAGGGGTGGAACAATGTATGGGAGGAGGCATTCAGGTGTGGATATTGTCATTCCACCAAGTAAAGTTTGCATGCCAACGAGACTAACATGCAGGCTTCTTAAGAAAGAAAAGGTTGGCAACCTGCCTCAGTTGTGTGAAGAAGAAGCCTTTGCAAGTCGTGTTCTAGAAGTTGGACCTGTTGGTACCAAGTTTATTGGGTAGGTTTTCCTTGAGTTAGCAAATGTGATGTGTGTGATGTTGTATGATGCATATCAAGTATGTGTGATGTTGTATGATGCATATCAAGTAATAAGCATCCAGCCTAGTAGTGTGTACACTTTTTTTGTAAATGAGGGCAATTTGTGTGATGGTCAGACATAAAAAATTGATATGGTAATAGAAAATAAGTGCTACCTTCCTACAGTTACTATTTGACATTGGTATGTATTTAATGAACTTGCAGAATGGTTATTCAGATGTTGACATACATGCTTTATGAGCAAATATTTAATGTGTTTGAACCTTCATATGGTTTGTTCTCTTTTATTTAGCATAACTTTTTAGATAATTTTTCTTTTCAGTTCTTGCATAATATTCTTTCAAAATTCAATTATGGACTTGCTTATTTTTAACATTTTATTAAGCTAAAACGTTGGTTTTAATTTTTTTAGTTTGTTCAAACTTTGTATTTGAATTAAATAGCATTTAAAAGTACTTATTTTAGTTAGTAATAATTATATAAATATATTTTTATGATATCTGAAGTTATGCAAATATGGTTTTATTCTTTCAGGCCTGTGTTAATAGAACTGCCTCACTTTGCAGCAAGGATTGGAACTGAAAGAGAGTTGGTTATTCTAAAAAGTAACAATGGAAAAACGTGGGAAGAACATCTTGTTCCAACTCCCACGGAGAAATTTGACAAAACTAATACAGGTAATTTGAAAGTAAACATTATGGGGGGTATAATTGTTTTTTTTTTATATAATTTTCCTAATGGTTTAAATATATCATATAGAACACGCCAGCGATAAAAAAAACTTTGTAAAGATCTACACTTCATACTTGCCTAAGTACTTTGTTGCCATCACGAAAGCAAGACAGACAACAAAATTGTTTGACAGCAAGGGTGGAAGCATTCAGTGCTTAACAGCTGTCCTAACTGTACCTGATGGTGCAGTCAACAAAGAAACCAAAATCACTTTAGAGGTCAGCCATCACAATTTTATTTTCATATCAGATTTCTGTCTGGAGGTTGGCTTTTAAATTTTCTACTTTAATCTTACTTTGTGGTTTGTTGTCTCTAGTTGAAGTGTTGATACATATATACAAACATTTATAGAATACATAAAAAATAATTTCTATGGCTGTTATTATGAGAATCTGAGGAGTTGTATAATGTGTGTGTGTGTGTGTGTGTGTGTGTGTGTGTGTGTGGTGTGGTGTGGGTGGGTAAGTGGTTGTATAATGTATGTTTATATGTGCATATGAGACTGATGGTGCATAATTTATGTTTGTATGTGTTATTTATTTTATTTGTATACAAATGTCTATTTATTTGCTCTCACTGAAACCTTAGACATCATTTGATTTTAATTAGGTGGCTCTTTTCATGCAGGCAGGACTAATATGCAAACCAGACCTGAGCTGGTGTTGATCTCCATCTTATGATGTTTCTAATTTATCTCCAGCTGACATGTTTTGCATACTGCAATTTTAATTTTTGCTTTGGTGTTAGACTGATCTGTAAGCAATTGATTTTAATGAATAAAAAGTGAGAGATAATGAGCCAAACTTGCTTCAGAATGTGCTGGTCCTTGATAAGTTTGTCATTCTTTTTGGGGTCGTAGTTCAACATTCTGTAGAAGATTTTGACTTAAATTAGACTTATCATGTGTATTTCTATAAAGAAAAAGTGTGAGTCACAAGTCCAGATGTGTTTATTTTACTTCAGGTGAATTTGTATTACAGTTTTTTTTTATGGACAATAATGAAATGTTGTTCAGGTTCTGCCAGTATCAGAGGAAGTAGTGAGAGATTCATTGAATGGTCACAGGGAGTTAAGTCATATAATTTCAGTCAAGCCACTCAGAAGAAAGTTCCACCAGCCTGTTACTGTAGGAGTTTCTGTGACTAAAGAGCTTCAAGAGAAGTTGAAAAGTTTTAAAGGTGGCTCCCATCAGCCTCCTGTTGTTTTATTGTACAGTATTTCAGGTTTGTCAATCTCATATTCTATATTTTGCTCCTATGCTTTTTCATGTATTGTTTTAATGACCCTTACAGATTTGACTCCTTTTTTACTTTTTATATTAAATTTCTTTAAGCAGTTATCAAATATTTAATACAAATATTTATTAAATATGCAAGTGATTTATAATGACAGATAACAATCTTTGTGGTTTGATTAATGTTTATCTTTGTCTGTCTAATAACCAGTGGTTAAGGGAGGCAATACGATTGTTGTGGCTAATTAGCTTAGATTTTCTGATGATGTTTCTCTGTCACTGGCCACTAATTATTATAAATACTTAGACAGCTAATTCATAACAAAACATTATTTGTAGGTGGAAGCAGTCCAACAGTGTGGGAAGACATAACACAGTCTGCTTCACAATCTCTTCATAAAGACACAGTCAGTTTTGTGACTTCGGTCTCAGCCAGGTAAGAATATAAATTGAATGTGGTGGTATTGATGATGATTGTGAATGTGGTGGTATTGATGATGATTGTGGTGAGAATGAAGTGGAGGATATGAAAGGAAGGCTTGCGTGACTAAAATTATAGGATTATTATTACCTAATAAGTTGCTGTCTTTCAACTAGGTGAACATGTTTCTCAATTTTTTTTAAATGCCATCTATTTAAAGTTCAAAGATAATTTTGGTATTTTGTTGTGAAGAGTTTAAAAGTTACTGATGATGATGATGATGATGATGATGATGATGATGATGATGACATTGAAGTAAGTTTATTTCAATATCTTCTGCTGGCTGGTTGTTTTAATGAGTAAAAAATATTTATGATGGGAATAATTTATTATGAGTGCTGTGGGAGCGAGCCTGGAATATTATTTATATTTTTAAATGTTAAAAAATTAATTCTAATCAAATATATTTTTTTAATGCACTGTCAGTTGAAAGAAAAAAGCCTAGTAAAATGCCTGATGCACTATCTAAACTAGGGATGCTTTTGTGACATTTAAAATTTTTAATTGAGATTACTGGCCTAGCAAAATTTTAATCTGGAAATCAGATTCCGAATTTCTCTGAATAGTCAACATACATAATTTCCTATTTCTATATGTATGTATGTATTTTAGCAATTTTGCATAATGTGGTGTCCCCTCAGTGGTCAGCAGTCAGCAGTTACTAAAATTAGTGCGTGCAGGCGTGTAATAAAAGTTATTACTTGATTGTACACTGTCAGTCCTAAAGATCAAAAGAGGTGGTGCTGCAATCGAAAAATAATATATAATGAGATTTTAAAAAATCAGTCATTTTTATGACGGGCTATCTTTAGTGTGAAATAAGATTAATAGGAATCCAACAAGGCAGAATGGTGACAATCCTTATATTTATAGTCATAATTACTGAGAGAAGTGTGGTGGTAAATTGGTAGAGCCTCGATCACAATCACATAGTTTTCTCTTACCATTATGGTCAGCTCAGCTTTCACAGACTTCCGGTTGTTAAATGAGTACTAACCAGTATTATCTGAATGATTAAAATGAATGAGGGACTGTACAGCAGCGGCTTTTATCATAGTGGTCTTGAATATGAATTGGCCAAACTTTGCTTCAGACTTCGCTTTAGGACGTTTGGCACTATTCAGACTTTGGTTTCAGAATATCTATCTAAATTTATTTATTTTTTTAATACATGTGTTGGTGGTAATAATTGGTTTATTGGGTTTTTAGTGTCTTTCTTAGTAAGTTTACATGATTGTTACATTTTTGGCGGTGCAAATATTGATTTTTGACTGAAGTTGTTAGGATATATTTGTACATTAACAAAAAATGAACTTTGACCAGTCCCAAGTCTTGAAGTCAATTTGATCAAGAATGACACCAATAGAACTAAACATCAACCAACCAATATCATCAGCACTGTTATAACGCCTGACATCAACATGGTTAACACTAACACTCCATTATTAAATAAAGTTATATACATATTACTTTGTAGATATTGGCTATTAGAAAAGAAGCCATCATCCGATGTGTTGAAGGAAGCAGAGAAGTTGTTTAGTGAAATAGCTGCTGTGCCTTTCTATGCCTGTTTCTATGTACTAGCGAAAAAGCACAGTGACACAGAAGTTCAAGTTAGAATATTGTGCATGGATGACGGTGATGTTAAACAGACACTCGAACATGAAGAGCATTTTGTTCATTTGGCCACCAGTGAATATGTTGAGGTGAGTATATTTTTATGTTTGGGGGGTCATTTCATAAATAAATCACACTCAAGGAGTGGTTGGGTGTTATTTAAAGGTAATATTGTGGGCATGACCTGAGCATGGTGTAATTATGCCATTTTAAGAATAAACTGAAATATTGAATATAAAACAAATTCATTTCACATTTAAAATGTCATGTTGGTTTTACATCCCATCAATAAAAAAAATCATAGTTTCATTAATATAATTTTTATGTTTTCTTTAGGTTTCAAAGCATAATCTTTAACTTAAAAAAATTTATGTTTGGAAATTGCAATCCTGAATTTGATTTCTTTTTTCCATATTTGATCTCAAACTTTCAATTTTTTCATTGTATACCAAGTTGTATATGTATGACTGTATGATGTTAAAGATCCTGTAACGTTTATGTCTCTATATTATATAAATTACAAGTTGCTGTTTGCAAAAGTGTGGTGTTTCTTAAAAAGTCCTAGAGAGTGTTTGTTTTTCAAATCAGGGAACATTTCCTGTCTATGCAATTCAAATAAATATATATAAAATAAATTTGAAATAAAATAACAAATAACTAATAAAAATTTTAATTTCTTTTGTAAGTTTAGTGAAATTTTGTGGCTCCATTTTCTAAATATTTTGACTTTAAATGTATTTTTCATTGTTTTTTAAATTTTTTCAAAAAACAATTTTTTAACTAGGGATCGATTAGTTAAATTAATATAGCAGTAAGTGTGGTCACCTGTAATACTATGAAACTTTTATATTTTTTCACACTTGAAACTTTAAATATGTATACACTTGAAAAAAAACTTTTGTTTATTTTTTATAACCTTGCTTTAAAATATTTTTCTCTTATTTTATGATGAAAAGGATTAAAAACTTTGAGAAAAATTCCAAATTTGTAAAACATTTTTTATGACTTCACATGTTTGTTGTTTAAATTAGTCATTAAAATATTAAATCTTATTTGCATTAAACACTTGTCATGCCAAGAAATGTTTTTTCATGCCAAGAAATTTTTTTATTACAAATTGTATGCAGAAAAAGAACACTCATCATTAAAATTGTGTGCAGAAATGTACAAATCATTAAAATTGTATACTGAAATGTACACTTCATTAAATTTTATAACAAAAAATGTACAACTCAATAAAGTTGTATGCTAAAATGTACATTGAAATTGTATATTGAAATGTAAACAAAATTAAATTGGATTGATAAAATTAATCATTTTTTCTTAAATTTTGTGTTTCTTTATAAAGATAATATAATTGATTTGAAATTTTTTTGCAATAAATTGAAGGTTTTGAATGGAAAATCATACTACCTTGATGTCACTGGCAACATGCTTCCATCATCTGCATCTCCACATCAGCTGTTTCTCATCTTCCGTTCATTCAGAGTCAATCGACTTTCGTTTATGGCTCGCATCCAAGATCCTTCTCAACCACTCTCTTGTCATATATCCGTTCACAAAAGCTCATCTTCTCCAGCTTCCACTGCAGATAAGTCTTTAATATCTTCTTTCGATGTCAACCTACAAAATCTTCACTTGTCTCCCACTGCGCAATCTCCTGAACTCGAGGAAAAGTGGCTTGAAGCTTACCAAAAAGTTAAGGATAATTTTGGTATGAAATCATTTTCTATGTAGAAAGACTCTTGTTTCAATCTGTCTGTTGTTCAATTAATAAAAAAAAATTTAAACAGCATCACCAGATAATGTGAACAAAGGACCAGAACTGAGGCTACTGGATATTGCTGATCATTTGAAGGGTGACTGGGTAGCTTTGGCAGGTCAATTAGGAATAACATCAAAAGAAGTTGTTAAGCTTCAAGAAGAATATGGAAACATTAATGAACAGGTTTTTCTTCACTGCTATTTTTTTACCAATGCTTTTATTAACTCGTCGTCTCTGTTTGTTTCTCTGTCTGTTTCAAATCTTGCAATCAATTTTTGAGTCACTTCCTGATGATAGATTTTTTTCAAATTTTGCATACATGCTCAAAATAGAAGACAATGCAATATTCAATTATTAGTTTTACAATAAGTCAATTAATTTAGTTAATTTTAATTAATTTCGATATTTCGATATAATTAAGATATTTCGACTTTAATATAAAACAAAAGAGTAATATAAGAAAAAATTTATTGCAAAATTTGTGTTTTAATTACATATAAAAGCATTGGGTTTTAAAAATTCGTTTTTAATTTACTTGTTATATTGTTTAATTAATTCAGATTAATGAATTTTATTTTGTTAATGCCATCAAGCATTTTCACGATCTTCTGTTGTGATTTATTCGGCAGTTTTTATTTAATTTACGACATATTGACAATTTTTAATACTTTAATCAATCAACTTGTACATACATTTAAAGATCAACTCTTCTATGTTTCTGTAATGCCAGATAATATTTCGTTGTCGTCGTGGTAGCGTTAGATACAGAGGACGCCGACTTTCTGGTCGCAAGCAGAACGGAAAAGTCGTGCGGTGAAAATATTTAGGAAATATTTACCAAATTGTTTGATGTTATAGGCTCTCTTGATGTTGCACTTATGGGTAGACAAGAGAAGAAACCAAGCAAAAGCAAGTGAACTTGAGTTAGCTTTGAAAAGAATTGGCAGAGAAGATATCATAGAAAATTGCATCAGAAAATCTGACCGCCCATCGAGTTTTGGTTGGTTCATCTTCTCGATCAATTTTGTATTAAATTTTTTATTTTGATTCGACAAATAAATACATTTTACCAACTGTTTTAAAATATTAGTTGTGATGTTTTATAAGCTATTATTTTCAACTGATTTGTTATATTTATACATATAGATGGACCAGTTCAGGCCATAGATTGCTCTTTTCATGAGGTTTGTGAAAAAATTGTTTTGTTTATTATTTACTGAAATTTCACTTTCTGTATTATTTATCAGGGAATGTGCGGCACAGCACTCAATGGCATCCAATGTTAGTCTTATTTTCTTACTAATTTGATAAAAATATCTTAATTTTTGATAGACTAAATGTAATTTAAAATTATTTAAATCTTAAATTTGATTTTTTTCTCTCAATTTTATTTGTTTCAAGACTCAGAGGATGTTCAGGAGGGTGCAGTTTATGAAGTTGAAGATGTATTCGATGGAACTCAATGGTACAAAACAAAGAAGATGGTTCCAACCCTTGTTGAGGATCCGATACCATCGACAGGTGAATTTCTTACATTTCATTCAGATCATCTCATCCATATTACCACCTTTTTTTTAATAACCATGATTTTTTTTATTTTTCTCGATATTTTCTACTTGTTATTATATACAGTAGCATTTGTGTATCTCTTGTAATATAATTCTTTGTTTAGATGCTATAATTAGTTTATATTTTTAATTTACAGAAGCAGCTGAATGTTCTATTGCTGTAGCTGCCTCAGCTGAAAAAGAAGAAAAAAATACAGTAGTGAGTGATGAATACGAAGAAATTGAAGAGGTTCAAGATGATGGGACTGTTGTGAAGAAAAATATTCTAAAAAGTGAATTAAAAAATGTAACTGATGAAATCGTCAAATCTGTAATTCCCACCGTAAGTATGACATTGAAAAAAACAATCTGAACTTATTCTATGTGATATTAACGATAGATTTTATCACCACCAGCTGCAAATTACAAAAGTAGAAGATGGCGTTGAAGACGATGGATTTCAGGGAACGTCGGTCGAAGAAACGGAAGAAGTTCTTGAGGGTGGAGTAGTCGTGAAAGTGAAAAATATTAAACCTGTCCATGAAGCGGAATAATCATCAAACGTTCAAGTATTTTTGCTAAGAAATATATCCTATGAAAAATGTTGTGCCGTACATTACTTGCCTTTCTGATTGAAACCTTGTTCCTATTTTAACCTGGTCCAATATAATCTGCTTGTTAAGGTTTAAGGTGAACACTTTTTTCTGAATCTATCTGACCAAATTTGAGTTTTTGAATGCATATCTCAAGAAATTGTTGAATACTTTTCTTGCTGTTTTCTAGTTTTGCATTTTAAAATTTGCTTTTTAATTTTTAATGCAATGCCTTGTGCATTTGCTTAGCATGCCTTGTTAAAATATACATTATTATTATTATTATTATTATTATTATTATTATTATTTGAACTTATTTTATAAACATTATACATGTAAAGCTTGGGCATCAGCAATTTGTTACAAAAAGTTGTTCTTATTTAAAGTTTCGGGGTTAATTCAACATATCATTAACTTGGCATTTTTTTCATGAGTTCTTGGACTGAAATTATTTTTGGGTCAAATTTTAGATATATATTTATTTTATACATTTTTGGTGGCACAACTTTTTTTCATTAAGTTTATATCAACTCATTCATTTTTTTAATGATGTTGTGAACAAGTTGAGTTCTGGAAGTTGGTTCTTTTTATCACAGGGTGTTCTTATTTATGCTGGTTCTTCTTTATTATTATAATTATTATTATTAATAATATAGTAAGAATTAACTTTTTTTTTATTTTGAGATTTTTTGTATCTTCTCATTAAATATTTGTTGTTGTCACATTTATTTGATACTTGTTAGTTATAATATCATTTATTTAAAATCCATTTATTTGTGTTCTGCTTAATTATTTTAAATGAGTAGTTTGAGTTAATAGTGGATGTTGTCAATTCTTAATTACAATAGGATATATATATATACATATTTATATGTGCATTCTATTTCAGAAGTGCTAATGCCAGTGTTGAAATTGTCTTCTTTAAGTGCCTTGTTGTTGTGCTAGTTATTATATACATATTTGTATTTATACTGACATTTTTAAACCTAATATGCAAATCTATTTCATCATTTGCTGCTTATTATAAAATTATTTTGCACTTTGAAGGTAGTTTTCTGTTGTTACTAGCAGAGTTTAAATTAATAAGAAAACCATTTTGATGAAAATTCAATGACTTTAAAATTATTCAATACATTCCCTAATGTTTAAGTGGAATTCAATTAATTTAGTCATATAAACCATATTTGTTATGTATATCCATATTTATATAGAGACATCCAATGTTTATGCTCCAAATTTTGCTTTGGTGGCTTGGTGTATTTGCTAGTTTGATTTCAAATTGTTGATTAGAGTCAAATAAATAAAAATTGATCGTAATTATGCATTTTTTCACTTTTAACACAAAGAAGTGAACAGAATAACATTTTCATACAGTTTAAATAGTAATTCTTCAAACGAATGCATACAAATTGCTCACACACCCAGGGAAAGTTTATTGAAAAGAAAAATATAACTAAAAATGTGATATTACAAGTTTACACTGCACAAGACCTCTAAAATTGTGAAGGCAACAGTCATTGGGACTTTAAATATGTACTCAAAAAATTAAATTAATACTTTAAAGATGATGTATTAGATGTCACTTCTCACAATGTGCCTGGAGCATATCAAAGCATTTCTGGTGACCTTAAAACATGCAAATCATATTAAATGCAGTATTTTTAAAGTGCCAATATTACCCTAATTTCTATCAATTCAGTCAAATTGGAAGTTTTTTTCCTATTGAATGTTAGAATGGTGCAGAAATAAAATAGGTTGACAGTCACAGACTCAAATTTGGCTTTCTGTTTCGATCATTGATACTGAAACTACTTTATTGAATTTGTGAATATTTGAAATGGGTGATTTTTAAATTATCTTCACTATTCATCAATTGGTGGCCTTGCAAAACTGCACTTGATAAATTTTATTTATAAAATGATGGTACCAATCATCTCACCTAAGTGCTGGGCTAAATTCATGGCATTGAGCACTGTAGTTCTTCTTTCATCTAAAGAAAGCCTCTCTTCAAACAAATCTCTTTTTCCTAAAACTCTCAGCAGTACTCGTAGGCATTCGGGCTGGTTGAACAAAATGGCCGTGTACATAGAAGCAATGTAACGGTTGATCTCCATCATGACTGCCAACTTGCCAAAAAATGCTTCTTTATTTTTGGACATCATGTTAGCTCGATCAGCTATATCTGCGAAAGGTTAAGTACTTATAATTGTTATAATTATTATAAGTATTGAGGTATAACTATAATATATAGCTGGAAAATATTGATAAGACTACTCAAAAGAATTATAATATACCCTCAAGTTTGAAATACTCTTGTATTATTTCTTTGGCTGAGGAATGTTCAAGTAAGGTGAACAGAATATTATGATAACCCTTTAAAGAAGCATATTCAAAACAGCTCATTTCTCCAATCTTTAAGTGTGCCACAATCTCACTACCCTCCTGTTAAATTTATTCTATTTTTAATAAAAAAAAATAAAGCTTCTATTAAAATAGAAAAGAAAATGTTTAATTTTAAAACCTTAATTAGTTCAAGCAAGATGGGATTGTTGCCATCATAAACTGCTTTTTCTATTGGTGATTCAAATAGATCTGTTGTGTAAGCTGATTCAGGTATGCTACCATTGTAGTGAAAGATACAACCTGGTATTTTTGGTAGCATATTGGCTACTTTCTGTTTCATAATGTTAAACAATTATATCAGACTAAAAAACAACAGTAACTGTATACAAATTTAAGATTTAATCAGAATGTTTGTAATGCCCAGTAAAATTAATTGAGTTAGACAGCTAGAGTTAGAAAGTAAGATTTAAAAAAAACTAACCAAGCTTTGCTCTTTTTTTAAATATTATTGTAGGTATGTAAAGGTTGCCTACAAATAACCACATTTTTAGTGATGGTGATTAGGTTTTTTAAGAGAAATAAATGTGTAAAACGTACCCTAATAAATATTTTGAGCCACTATTGATTCATTTGTAAATCCATTTCATCAAATTACTTCCTGTGTAAACGAAACAAAAACAATTTCGAAACGAACGAGAGTGAAAGCGATTATTATCCAAGCAACGCCAAGCGAAACTCCTTTAGTTTAGATTCTTAGAAGCAGCAGAAAAACCAGTTCCCACCTTTTCGTACTTTTTCCTTGTTTTTGTTGCTGTAAACTACTGTAAACAAACGCATCCAAGCAATATTAAAGGCGACTTTCAATAACTTTCATCCTCGACTGAAGGTAAAGCCAAGTAGCTGGGGCTCACATAAAAAAGCATCAAGAAAACAACTCAGCGAAGCAGAGCAGGCTTATTTTTATTGTGCGTGCTAGTTATTTCACAGCACTGAGAAACTCTGATGTTTTGCTTTTTGCTGTGTCGGAGGAGGTTGTTGTTTTGGTTACATAATTTATTATTTTCATCACGTTCAAACACCACCATCTCTCCCCATACTTTCTACTATAAATCCCACATATCGCGCTTAGCAACTCGTTCGCTGCCCAATGCATTCAATGCAACGAGCAAGCGTGACGTCAGCAGCCTAACTATTTTTACGCGCGTAGGGCTTTATAAACTGTTGTACTGAAGCCTGGAATATCATTTTCATCTAGTTTTCTTTAAAACTCAAAGTGAAAGAAGAAATCAGAGTTTTTAATCTACAACAGGAATAGCGATTAGGAATAAAGGAATAACTTCAAATTAAGAACCACCGGTGCCACTATATACAAACAGGGGCGTCATTTAAGCAAAAGCTTGAGGGGGGCTGCAACATGTTCAAAGGCCAACACGTTCAAACTTTTTTTTTATCAAAATGCTAAAAAAATTTCCTCTTTAAAAAGCTGATGACTTTTGGGCAGAGGCAGGGGCGGTTTCGAAGCCCCCCCAGGCCAAATCGGAGGGTCCTGCAATTTTTCCAAATTCGATGAGTGTTGTTTGGTAGGGGATGGGGGGGGGGTGCTGCATTTAGTCAACAACATTTTTTGCCTGCGGCGGACTTTCTTTCCTTTTTAAAACTTGAGCAAGCCCCCCGAGGCCAAATCAGAAGGCCCTGCAATTTTTTCAAATATGAGGAGCTTTTTTCAGTGGGGGGGGGGGGGTTGTGGGGGTGATATATATATACATACAAACATTCATTTATATATATATAGATAGAAAATAAAGACTGCAAACTGAAGATAATCAAAATCAGTCTCAAACCAGTTAAAGCAATTGTAAAAAAAATAAGTTTATGAATAAATGTTGCACCCATCACCCCCACAACCTTTATGCATTGCTACACCATTCATCCGATCGTAATGAAATTTTCACACAACCTTGAGAGTCAAGGGGAATCAAATAAAGATAAAAAAATTGAAATAAGTCACAAAATGAGCGGAGCGGAGCGGGTGAGCGAGCGGGAACTATATATATATATATATGTATGTGCGTATGTATGTATGTGTATGTGCATGTATGTGTGTCTGTTTTTATGTATGTATGTATGTATGTGTTTTTTACAATATTTCGGCACTAAATGCTCATTCAAAGTATGTATGTGTGTGTATGTATCTATGTAGGTATGTATGTATGTATGTATGTATGTATGTATGTATGTATGTATGTATGTATGTATATATGTATGTAGAATTGGATCTGGGGGGGGGGCAACTGAGAGCGAAAGAATGAGCGGGAAAGCGACAGGGAACGGATAACGACCGGGAGCGGGAGTGTGTCTGTATGTATGTATGTATGTATGTATGTATGTATGTATGTATGTGTGTATGTATCTATGTATGTGTGTATGTATCTATGTATGTATGTATGTATGTATGTATGTATGTATGTATGTATGTATGTATGTATGTATGTATGTATGTATGTATGTATGTATGTATACATACATACATCTATATATATATATATATAAAAATGAATGTTTGTATATGTTCATGTCCTTTATGCATTGCTACACCATTCATCCGATCGTAATGAAATTTTCACACAACCTTGAGAGTCAAGGGGAATCAAATATAGAGAAATTTTTTTTGAAATCCGTCACAAAATGAGCGGAGCGGAGCGGGTGAGCGAGCGGGAACTATATATATATATGTTTGTGCGTATGTATGTGTGTATGTATGTATGTGTATGTGTGTCTGTGTGTGTATTTATGTATGTACTAGCGGAGATACCCGGCGTTGCCCGGGTTTTTTAGAGGTTTTTCTAATGTTTGTCTCTTTCTCTCCCGTTTCCTTTCCCACCTGCTTTCCCACTCCTGTTCGCTTTCCCGTTTTCGGTCGTTTTCCCGCTGCCGGTCGCTTTCCCGCTGCCGGTCGCTTTCCCGCTCCCGGTCGTTTTCCCGTTCCCGGTCGCTGTCCCGTTCCCGCTCACGTTTGCTCTCCCATTCCCGCTCACGCTTGCTTTTCCTTCCCCGCTCGCTGTCCGTTCCGGGTCGCTTTCCCGTTTCTATAATAGACAAACTAACCCACAAACATTCATATATATATATATAGTCTTAGCAAATCTATTTTACGTTTTATAGGCTAACAGAAGTTATGAAAGAATGTAAAAGAGAAAATGAGCGTGAACGGGAACGGGAGAGCAACCGTGACCGGGAATGGGAGAGCAAGCATGACCGGGAACGGGAGAGCAAGCGTGAGCGGGAACGGGAACGCGACCGGGAACGGGAAAGCGACCGGGAACGCGGAAAGCGACTGGAATCGGGAGAGCAAGCTTGGAAGGAAACGCGAGCAAGAGAGAAAATCGATAACAAAACTTCTGAGCGGGAAAGCGACCGGGAGCTGGAAAACGACCGAGAGCGGAAAAGCGACCGGGAACGCGACGAAAACGGGAAAGTGGAGAAGGAAACGGGAGCGAGAGAGACAAACATTAGAAAAACCCCGGGCAACGCCGGGTAACCCCGCTAGTACATTATTATTATTATTATTATTATTTTTATTTAACGTGCTCTCTAAAAAGAAAAATTTCTCAGAGCACGAGGCGGCAGTGCCAAAATAAACGAACGAACAGAATCACACATCAGAAACAAAAAGGGTCAATATCCGTTCGTCATACGAAGAAAAAAATGAGTTTTAAGTCGTTTCCTAAAAACATAAACGCTATCGACACACGCCGGATCGGTAAGTTCAATCGGTAGATTGTTCCAGGTAGTTGGACAAGAAACTGCGAAAGCCCTCGGTCCAAACGTCCTGGTTGCGCAGGAAGGAACAAGAAGCTGACCGGAAGAAGCCGAGCGAAGGTGAGATCGGCCAGGAAACTGAGTCACCGGAATGCACAGACCGGAGAGGTATGACGGCGCAGAACCATGGAGGCATCGGTACGCAGTGAGAGATAGCTTGAAGTCGATACGCGCCTGCATGTTCAGCCAGTGTAGTCGGTCGTGAATCGCTTTAGTGACATGACCGTATCGAGGCAATCGGAGAATCAGCCTAGCCGTGGCACGCATGACACCATCAAGCCGCCTCATTAACAGATCCGGTATTCCACTGAGTAGACAATTACAATAATCAAGTCTAGACAAGATCAAAGCGCAACATACATAAAAGCTCTATAAAAAGCGTTTTTTAAATGTTCACATTGATTGATTAAAAAAAAAAGTTGAAAACACACCACCTCAAGAATATTATATTATTGTTATTTTTTGGACAAAATAGAAAATCATATGACAGACAACCTATATAACCCCAATTAATGTTTCATTTTTGCTGTGTATAATTTTATATATTAAAATCTCACAGGAATACATGAGAATATATTTAAATCTTATTTTGAAGCTTATATATTATCACCTGTTGTTTTATTTAACAAATATTAAGACTATGGAAATGGATGTTGCTCTTTTTTGAGTATTTATTGAATTACTTGCCCAGTTTGTTTCAGTGGTTTTGATTTTGAGCAAATTTTGTACACTCTTAAAGTTAAAATTACCAGTTATGAAGGTGGAGTTGCTTTAGGACAGAGTCTGTGTTATAGTGAATCAACAACATTCACTCGCAGTTTGTGACTGAGAATTCAATTGACATTATGCCACGTTGAAAATTATCAAAATTGAGCTATAGCAGTTACATGTATTTAATTTCTTTCTTTAAATGTTTTGTATAATTACTGGGTGGTCTTGACAGGTTCTATTGAATTTGTGTTATAATTGGTGTAAAAAAATTACCGGTTGGGTTCATCTATTAAACTTAACTTGCACGAGCCAATTTGTTATATAGGCACAAAATCCCAGGCCTGGTTTTTTCGTTTTTAGAAGCACAACATCCCACGACTCGGCAGATTGGCTTCGGCCCATACTGAAAACCCTAAGATGAAGTCCAGTTTTGAAATTTGGTAACAACTTTGATCATTGCTGTGTGGGTACAATTTTGTTTAGGTTGCACTGATGATGAAGTGACAAAATACAGTGAGCAAATATTTACAAATATTTTAATGTTTTTAAATAAAAGTCAAAAACTGAAATTATACTTATTTGTTAACGCACATACAATAAGTCATCTGATAAACAGATTTGAGTAATGATAAACATGTACAAACTCACATTTATTATGAAAAAATTATACATAGAATCAGTTTTGCAGTTGAAAATTAATACGATGGTCTATTTAACGTTTTCTAAACCGACCAAACCGGCGTACTGTATGGACAATTTAAGAAAAACATATGGTGCTATAGAACTCAACCATATGAGAAGAAAGGATCTGAAAAAATTAAAGTTATTGTTAAAACAGATCGAATAAACAATATTTTCTGGCAGTTAAAAACGGAAATACTACCTGGCCGTGACAGTTGTGTTTATCTGACTGAAAAATTTGCTAGAGTTACATGGGTGATATTTATACAGAGGTCGTTGGAAAATGGGATGAATCTAAATGAAGTCAGTTGAATTATTTTAATGTGTAATTATAATTTAAAAATTAAAAGATCGTTCTAAAAAAATTACCACCTCCTGTGTTATTAAAGACCATATATCAGGATTTTCTGTACATACAACACTTGATGACAAATGGTCCATAATTACAGACAACGGTACAAGTTTCCCACCTGCAAACAAATAATTTAAAAAAATTAATTTATTCAATGTAATATATTTCATTTATTAAAGCAATTTTCTTCAAAATGAGTAGATTGAGGATAGTCAAACTACATGTCTATAAAACCCTCAAGCTATCTTTTAGAGGTATTAAAGTATTTTAAGCATTCAATACAAGAAAACATTTTAAAGGTAATTTTCAGCACTCATGCTAAACAGATACCATTAAAAAACAATTGTTTACTGTTCATAGTGTTCATATGTGATTGTAACTGCTTTACTGGAAGATCAACATTCGACATACACAAAACATAAGAATATTTTTTTATGTCTTATGCATTATGTTTATGCATTATGCTTATGTTTTAGGCATAAATATTCAAAGTAAAATGCAAAGAAATAAATACTTTTCAGCTTTTCAATTAAATAGAAATTTTATCAATATCTCTTTAAAACTCTGTGCGCAGCATTGAAGGTTTAATGAGCCGAAGTACATATGGCTGAGCATGTATAGCCAAGAATATATATATACATACACCAACATTTAATGGGGAATCTTCAGTATATCTATGTCTGAAAATTTTGTTAGTTATAACGATAAACAAATCCTAATTACATTTTTTTTCATCAGCATTATAATCTTGCTTACTTTGTTCCATCATGTTGAAATATATCACAGGAATTTCATAACTACTGTCATACATGATGTAGTGCTCTATAAAACAGAAGTTGCTACATTTATTATGATCATCTGATGAACTGTCAACCTTAATATAAAAAGGCAAATTGTTTATTCCTTAAAAACATTCCAAGATAATTTAATCATTGAAATTAATTACCTTCTTTGAAAAGTTTAAGATTTGAAATGTTCTCTTCTTCAAATAAATGGTTTCCTTAATAAGAAAACAAAATAAATTCATCATAATCATCAATGAATATATACGCAAAGAATATATTATTTGATACAAAAACCAAAACTTTAGATTTTTTATTTCTATTATATTAAGTTATATTATATTATATATTAAGTTTTATATTTCATTGAAAAACAATAAAATATAAAAAAGTTGAATATTGTTTAATTTCGGACACATGTGCAGCAGATTGAAAGTTAGATCAATCAATCCAATATGGAAACAATGTTCCTGACACTGTTGAAATAGTGAGATAGATCTACATTCAAATTTTTTTTAAATGAAAAAAGACTGTAGAAATATGTCTGCTGTAAAGAGGTTTCAGTGCATATAAGACTTTACAAGTATGTTATTTGTACATGCAGGCAATTGTATTTCTCTTTTTCTCTGACATTCGTGCATATCAAAAAGACGAATAAACTCAGCAGATTTGATCAATCACTAAATCCTTTTTCTTCCATCTTCATAGAGTCAAGCAACTACTTCTATTCCTACACTGCAACTTCATGTTTTTCTCTTTAACTTTCCAGGAATTAATTATCTTCACCACAGTTTATCTAAATCTATTCTACAGACCTTATCTAAAACCTTTAGCTGTGCTTCTCACAGTTCATTATTTTCCACAAATTCTCCTTCTTTTGTCAAATTACACTGACTTCCTCTAAAGTGCAGTATAATTTAAAAAAAATATTTCTTGATGTTTAAAACCATTAATTCTACTTCTCCATAATGTCTGTACCAAAACAATCAAACCTAAGATCTTTTCCTTCAAATCTATTTCATGACCTTTTTTCTCTGGTCAAGTCTAAAAACACATAGCAGGCATAACCATGGAATTATTAAAATGATTAGTTTTTGTGTATTTTTACCACAAACATGCGCATTCTAGGGGTGGAGCTTAAAACTCAAGGAGTGGAGCCAGTACATTTTTTTTAGAATTTAGTTATACTCTGGATTCTATGGTTTTACGCACATCTCAATTGTTGCTTTAAATCAGAACTCCTTGAGTTTCTGTACAAGACCAATCAGCACCTCATATGCTAGCCTTATCTGTGAGCTGCCATTGTAAAAAGTGGCTGTGGTCTGTTCCTGTAAGTGGCACTCAAAAATGAGTGTGCTTAAACTATAAAAATTATTATAACAAAATATTTTAATCATTCTTCGGACAATCAATTTTATTTATTGACTTTTTTACTCTTTGTTTAAGAGTTTTCATTCGCTGCTGTTTTTTGCGTTTTATTATGTTTGCTAATTTAATACAGAGTTGTTATACGCACGGTGGTAAAATAAATTCCATCCCAGGAACGGCTACACACACGAGGACGGTCGTATAAAATCACTTGATGCAGCAGCTATATAAATGACAGGGTCAGGGCATTATATAATAATATAGCGAGATTATATAAGATCATATTTTCTTCTGAGCTTGATAATAATGTTTTCAAAAAGTTTCAAAAAGCCACACAAGCTCTTTCTTTGTTAAAATGGATTAGAAATCTGCTGAAAATGCAAACAAGGTTATTGCAGATAAGGGTAAAGGTCAAAGGACCTACAAATGTACAAGGTTTTGAATCGTTAAGATTTTAAGACATTTAAAAAAAACTTATTAAAAGAAGAACATAAAGAGGAGTCAGTCTGTAGGATAAATTTCCAGAATTTTAAGAACTTTAGTTCAAAAGTTTATACATACTTTTTCCAAAATATTTAGACTGTTTTGCCTAAATTTCTAGCTTGTTTCCTTAAATTTAAAGTTTTTTGGCCCAAATCTGGGGCTTTAGCACTCCGTGCACAGCTTATATCTTCATTACATAAAAAGTCATTTGAATTTTGGGAGCCCTCTAAGTGGGATGTTCAGGATGGGGGTAACAAGGGCATTAATCTGAAAACATTTTAGAAGTGTTCGAGCAACCTTAAAAGGAACATCATGGTCAAACCAATTGTATGTTCTTAAATTACTGTTATTTTACTTTTAACATTAGACATTTTGATGCCATCCCAAAATGATGTCATGTGATTTTTCGTTCCTCCTATCACTGCATTATGTGATTTTACCTGAGTGTATATAGCTATTCCTGCAATCGGATTTGCATGACAGTCGACGGATTTGCATGACCGGATTTGCATGACAGTCGACGGATTTGCATGACAGTCGACGATCATGTATATAAAACCAACTTATTTAATAACTATCTACAATTTTGTGTTTAATTTTTGTTCTTGCATTGCCCAAATTTTTGTGTACTTTGTGTATTAAAGAATAGTTAAAAACAAAAAGCAATATAAAAAAAATAATTGATTGATTTTAGATCTACTATCAACTGATATTTCAGAATTAAAACACCTTGTAGGTAAAACCGCATAAGACGTTGATTTTTGACGCAGTTGATTGACAGGTCACATGTGATAAATAAGCCAATCTGCCATTTCCATGCATATTTAATTTTTATAATTATTCAAGTTGTTGTCGAAGCAAAAAATAAAACGCTGCAGATTTGTTTATAAGATTTATTTCATTTCAACAATTACAAAAATTCTGGATAAGTTTAATGCCTTCCTGGAAGCAAGGAACACTTCTCTTTTTCCATTTTCCAATCCTATACTTATTACTTACCATAATACATTTATTCATCAAAAAGTGACTTTTTGAAAAAAAACTTTTCCCACAGTTACTCAGGGAGGGCTATATTTATTGCTTACTTTTGACCTTCCCTGAATTTTGAGTGGGCCCCCTGATGTAGTTTTGGGCCCAAAAAGTGGCCTGAGAATTGTAAATTTGAAGCTTCAGAGGTTTGAGTAGGCCCTTTTTATAGGTAGATAGGCCCCTATGATGATGAAGTGGGCCCCGAAGATGTGAGTTGGTTATTAACATTATTTGGAAAATTAACTTCGACTACCCTTCCCCCGGAGCAAAAATTAAAATAGGGTTTCGAAACATTTTAATAGTTTTGAAAAATTGGTGGGCCCTGAAAACAAGTTGCCACCTAACCCCAACGTTTGGCTGAAAATTAAAAATAAATACCCAGAGGAATGGGTCACCTATGTTGTTTGCGCGTTATATGTGATAAGCTATTTGCGTGGCAATAGAATAGATACAAAGTAATCAATGTATACATTTTTTGAAATATTAAATAACGTTTTAGTAGGATAGGAGATTTCACATTTATTTATTTATTATTTGGCTGTGAAGCCATGAACAACACTAAAATTTTAGGTTCATAATTTAAAATTAGCATGAATAATTATGTAAGTTTACTTCTTGGACATAAGCTTTAGTCTGCTTTATCCTTTATGCCTTTATTAGACATAGGGCATAGGCGGGGCTTAATACTGGGCCGAAATTTGTTTACATTTCTGTCAACGTCTTATGCGGTTTTACCTATCTTGTTTAAGTTATAATCTATTGGAAAAAGTTTTCACCTTGTGTTTTTCAACGGACCACCCATCTTCAATAGATCGCGCACGATTGTAAAACCACTCAATGGTTGATACAAATTCTTCTTCAGTCTGCATTTCTTAGTTCACTTAAAACAAAACAACACTAAACTGCTAATAACATTTACATGTGAAAAATTCTATCTACGTCATATTAAGACAATAAAAGCTGTTATTTCATTTCATATCGTCAATAAACAAAGATAAAGTAAACAATAACAATAACAAAAGAACTGACATTTAAAACAAGTAAATTAAAAACGAATTTTTAAAACCCAATGCTTTTATATGTAATTAAAACACAAATTTTGCAATCAATTTTTTCTTATATTACTCTTTTATTTTATATTAAAGTCGAAATATCTTAATTATATCGAAATATCGAAATTAATTAAAATTAACTAAATTAATTGACTTATTGTAAAACTAATAATTGAATATTGCATTGTCTTCTATTTTGAGCATGTATGCAAAATTTGAAAAAAATCTATCATCAGGAAGTGACTCAAAAATTGATTGCAAGATTTGAAACAGACAGAGAAACAAACAGACAGACAGAGAAACAAACAGACAGACAGAGAAACAAACAGAGACGACGAGTTAATAAAAGCATTGGTAATAAAACCGAAACTGTTTTTTTTTGTAAAAACCTCCAATAAGGCTTAGAAGATCTAGAGGAGACATGATTAAAATCTAAAATTTTTACTGTGCCAACTCAGCTCCAAGTTTAATAAAAAAATCTAATTTACTAAACACAAGAGGGCACATTCACAAGTTGGAAAAACCATATTCTAGACTGGACATCAAAAAGTTTTTCTTTACTACAAGAGTAATCAATACATGGAATAAACTTCCTGCTTCAGTCATAGAAGCAAAAGATATCTTCCAGTTTAAAAGTCTCCTGGATGCTCACTGGACGGACCATCCTACACGATTTTGCTGGAGGAATGAAATTTGACTTATCTGTACTTTTTGTTTGTTTGTTTTTTTTTTTAAATAATTTATGTTCTTTAATTTATTCTTTTTATGGTTTTTTTTATTGTTACTGTCGGGGCATATAGGCTTTGCCTGCGCCTTGTAATAAACTATGTCATGTTAATATCGGCGGTTGCTTTTTGCTCCAGTTTTTATCCAGACATTTTTAAAGTTTCAAAAACCTCCAACTTCTTCTTAATTTTTAACAATGAGCTCCGCTTTGGTCAGGGCATAGATATATAGGTCAGGCGCGTTGTAACAATTCACCAGCTCAACTCTGCTGTAAACTCTGTGGTCGATTACTGGTACACTGCAATTTCGAGTAATTATTACAACGCTTTGGTTGATCTAAGATGGATGCTCACGTTAACAACTTTATCCTATTAGGGGTTTCCGCGATTGCCTGATTTGAATGAGGGCGTAGTAGACTAGTACATGAATATCTACTAATTTGTATCAAATAAACCTAATTGTAGTGCAGATGTTATAAAGATAACTTTTAATTTAAACCAGTACTACTTTTTGATTCTTCTGGTAACTTATGCTCTTGTCTGTTGGAGTCCAGTCAAAAGTTTATAGCAGCTCGACAGTTCCAAAAAATGGGTGCTTGACTATTGTCTTTGTTAGAAATACATACAGAATTGATTAAAGTTTGATTGAGGTTGTGGCCATGGCAATGCGTAAATAATGATGCTGGATTTTGCTCCATGCTCCTTTGTTAGCGCCTGACATATTGCTGCCACCGTCGTAGCTTTGACCGACTCAGACCGACAATATTGTTATTGTCAAGATCATTTTTGTCTAAAACTTCAACTAACAAGTCTGTCAACCCTTTGCCGGTACAATCTCTTGTGTCGACGATTGAAAGAAGCCGCTCCTAAATGTCACATGATCCATCTATCTTGTCCTCGACTAGCGTACAGAAATGGAAACTTGCTCTTGTCTAGCAACATCATTTGTGTAAATACTTATCGTCATCTTGTTGATAAGTAGTTAGGAAACTAGGCTGTCTACTTGGACAGAAAAAAAGTAGAAATAAAGAAATGCTAAGGATAACTGCTACTTGAAAACTGTAAATGCTACAGATGCAAAAATTAGTATTTAGTATCTACTCAAAAAATAATATATTAAAGGTTCCACCATTTTTTGAAAATTTGGTTTCTAGGACCTCAAAGGTGGGGTGGAAAAAAAGAATATTTGATTAAAACTCAAAAACTAAAATGTGAAAGTTTTGCAATTTAGTACAGAGAGTTATTCTTACAAAATAACAAAATACATGTTTCATTAATTTTTGAAAATTTGGTTTCCAGGACTTCATATGTGGGGAGAAAAATAGGGTTATATTTTTCTTCGAATAACTCTGAAACTGAAAATACTACAGATATAAGAATTAGTATTCAGATAATACTTAGAAAATAAAGGTACCCATGTTTTACCAATTTTTTTATGTTTTCCAGGTCTTTGTAAGATACCGAGAATCGCCCGGGTTGTTTTGTTATCCTTCTCTTACGTACTCTATAACCTTTTCTCTTTTTTTTTATTTTTCTTGTTTATGTTATTCTCTTTTTCTTTCTCCCTCTTTTTTTTCATTCTTTTTTTTCTTTCTCTCTTTTTCTCTCTCTTTCTTTCCCTTTCTTTCTCCTTTTCTTTCTCTCTCTCTTCCTCTCTCTCCTTCATTCGTCCCGCTTTGCGTCGAGGACTTCGAAACCACATCGCATGTTTCTTTTCAAATTCTTCTCATTTGACCTACAAACAGCTCCATCCGATTTCTGTCACTAAACGAATTTCATTGAAATGGCCCTGCAACTGAGACGAACTTTATTTCTCTTTAACTTTTTTGGCACTTTAAATACCAAGTGTCATGGTAGTCCTTATTCATGGCTAAAAATCGTTAAGTAATGAGAACAGAAGAGATTTTTAACATCTTAGTTTTAACCACAAAATTGTACCAGTTTTTCAAACTGTCGTGAGACTTGACATCGAGTATCAAGCGACAATAAAGGTCGGCCCATATTTATTCTCGACAAACTTTAAAATGGTAGGTGAAATTGTAATCTTATTGCACAAGCTACTGTTCAAAACCGATGACGTAACTCTATCAACGTTATTTTCAACACAAGTCCCGGTGAAAAGGTCAACATCAATGCTGATGTAAATCTGTTAAATTCTTAAAAAAATGTCGCCTAACCAAATCATATTTTTCAGTTTTTTTAAATTTAAATTAAAGTAACGACGTTATTGAATGCTCACATTTGTGAATGGAAAAAGTTTATTCAAAATACGAATTTTTTTTTATTTAATTGTCTTTAAGTATTTAGATAATATTTCAAAAGAGAAGAAATTTTTTCTTTGAGAGTCAGACTTTATCTTTACTCTTTACATGAATTTCTGTTAAATAATTTTTAAAGCATTAAACATTACAATCTCACAACTGATACTTTAATTTTCAAGTAGACAAATAAATAATCTTTAAAAAATACCTATCCACGCTTCTTGTCATTGCTTCAATCACTACTATGGCTACCCTTTTGAATGTATTATTCACTTATTTATAAAATTATTCATTAAATGGAATTTGTGGTGCAAAAAATTTATAATTGATTAATAAATATATGTTTAAAACATTTTAAAATTTATTACCACAAGATTATGAATTGAATTAAATTAAAAACAAATTACTTACCCCTTTAAAATGACCTCTGCGTCCACTACCAATACCAATACCACCTTTGACTCCACCAAACCCAACATCGATACCAGCACCTACTCCACCACGACCGCTTCCAGCACCAATTTCTACACCAGCTCCCAGACCTCGGCTACCACCCACACCAACTTTTCCTCCAACTCCAAATCCAAGATCTCCACCATCTCCAACACCTCCACGGAATTTTCCCTTAAAATTAAAAAACGAACATAAATGCAATAATTACCAAAATAATTTTTTGCTTTGCATATTAGTTCAATTTACAATTTTCATTCTTTTATTGTTAAACAAAATAATTGCTGTATGCGAATGCTTGATTACATTAGCATGTGTTTGGCTGCAAGTTTCAGATTTTTGTTTAAATTTAATTAAGTTTTTCCTAGTATGAAATAATAAACTTGAAAATAAAATAAAATAATTAAACCAACTTTATGTTTCTTATCGTTCTGAAAAAATCAAATCAAATAAATGCACATCTTTAAGCAAATTAACCTAAAAAACTACAATTTATTTATGAAATTTTTATTTTTATATTTTTCAAAATAAGCTTTTGTTCTAAATTTTCAACAATTTAAAATCAAACTACCGAATCAGACGACCCACTTCCACCTCCAAAACCTAACTTTCCCTTCAATTAAAAATATTTTTAATTAATTAAAAACATTGTTTAGGAAAGTTTTTGTTATTTTGTATGCGTTGTAAAGTGATTACCTATAAACAGATCAATGATAAAACTCATTTGCCACCTATCCCTTGCCGACACCAAATTAGGTACTCTGGAAAAACCTCAGGAATTTCAAGATACAAGAGCCTACAACTAACATCTTGACATATTTTTAAAACGGATTTTTTCTAAATCCCATTACATTGATTATCATTCCAGTAACCCCTACTCCCATTCTGATGGGATTCTCGTCATTTTTTCAGCAATTTTTTTCATTTCCATTTTATAGGATTTTTGTGGGTCCCAAAGAAAAAGGATTCCGTTCACACCACTAGAGAAAAATGTAATAAAAAGCTAGAAAAATGAAATTGTAAATAAATGTAAATAAAACTTAAATACTCCAACGCCAAGTCCAAGACCAGCTCCAGCTTTTCCTTTGCCTCCTCGTCCCTATTTTAGAAAGAAAAGTTGTATGCACATTTTTATTGGTGAATGTCTTTGTGTGTATTATTATAATCATTGCCACCATACCACACAACAAACTGCATTATTGTTATTGCTAATGTTATTGCATCAATATTCGTTACAATCATTATCAACATCAAAATTATCATTTTTGTCAGAGTCAAGCATTAGCAATATTCATTGTCATAGTCAGCGGCACCTCATTGTCATCATTGTCGTCAATATCAAATAAGCGATTGTTTATAAAATTTTCAAAGGTAATTTTTTTTTATAAATTTAAGATTGAAATAAAACTTCAAGTTACCTTATTAAAAAAAGTATAAAAAGTGAAAAACATGAAAAAATTATTTGGCCTACTTTATGATTTCCGCCATCATCCTGAAAATAAAACTTGTTTAAGAATAAATGAAAAAACCAGATTTTAAGCAAGTAAATTATTTAGCAGTTTGATCCAAAAACTTAATAAAAATAGCACAAAATTAATTTTTGTATTTATCAAGCAATAGGTTTTTGGTTTCAATCTCAACAATTTAAAAAAAAAATTACCGAATCAGACGAGCCACTGCCATGTCCAAAACCTAACTTTCCCTTTGATTGAAATAAATACAAGTACCGTTAAAAAAGTTCTTGTAAATTTTTAAACATTGTAAATTGAATACTATGAGAGTATTCCATGGGTCAAATTTAGCCAACACGACCCATTTTAGACGGACCGGGCCTTGATTTTAAGGCTTTCAAATTGGCAGGACTTGAAGTCAAGCCGGGCCGGGCCGGGCCAAGATCTTTTGCCAAGTATACAGATTTTAGGCCTGTAAGAACGGACTGAGTCAGGTCTGAAATTTTGTTCTATGAAACGGCCTAGCCGGGCCGCGAAAATTCATTTGTAAAGTAACTTGACTTAATTAATTCCTAATAACTTATCAATCAATTTAATGTTTGTATAAATGTTTATTATTGTATATGATATTCAATATTACTAAAGTCCTTTTTGTAGTCCTCATCTCAATATTTCAATTGACCCAATTATTATAAAACTTAAAAATTAAATAAAAATAATTGGACATCGTGATTTAATGTTTGGATAAGAACGTAGCTGTGAAAGATTGTAAAAATTTATGAAAAGCACAGTGCCAAGACACCTGGGGGACTATTGCAAGATTTCATGATAGAAAAAATGTCGGGACACAAAGTGAACTTTTCAAGACTTTGTGCTAGACAGAATGCTTACTCGGATTGTGCCTTCTCTCTCTCAAAACTTGCGTCTTGAAAACAATCCCATCCTCAATCAACAAATCTACGACTTTGACTGAATTTAAATTACAACAAAAACTTACTTTAACACTAGTATTTATTATTCTATGCTCCCATTTAAACGTTCTAGCTGAAAAAAAGAATGACTAAATCATGCTTTCCTGCAAAACGTAGTGTTGCATAAGAGGAGATGTTGGCCACAAGAGTGACCAGTTCAGTCAGATACAAAGGTTCACAACCATTGACTATTGGAATTTTTCTATATTCCATTACATTGATTATCATTTCCATAACTCTTACTTCTCTTACCCCTATTCTGAAGGGATTTCCGTCATTTTTAGCAATTGTTCCCACTCCCGTGGGATTTCCGTGGGTCCCAAAGAAAAAGGATTCCGTTCACACCTCTAGAGAAAATGTCATAAAAAAGCTAGAAAAATGAAACTGTAAATAAATGTAAATAAAACTTAAATACTCCAACGCCAAGTCCAAGACCAGCTCCAGCTTTTCCTTTGCCTCCTCGTCCCTATTTTAGAAGAAAAGTTTTATGCACATTTTATTGGTGAATGTCTTTGTGTGTATTATTATAATCATTGCCACCATCCCACACAACAAACTGCATTATTGTTATTGCTACTGTTATTGCTTCAATATCCGTTACAATCATTATCATCATCATAATTATCATTTTTGTCAGAGTCAAGCATTAGCAATATTCATTGTCATAGTCAGCGGCACCTCATTGTCATCATTATTGTCAATATCAAATAAGCAATTGTTTATAAAATTTTCAAAGGTAGTTTTTTTTATAAATTTAAGATTGAAATAAAACTTCAAGTTAACTTATTAAAAAAAGTATAAAAAGTGAAAAACATGAATTTTTTTGGGCCTACTTTATGATTTCCGCCATCATCCTGAAAATAAAATTTGTTTAAAAATAAATAACAAAAAAAAAGATTTTAAGCAAGTAAATTATTTAGTTTTAAAATACAGTTTGCTCCAAAAACTTAATATAAATTGTAAAAAATTAACTTCTATATTTATCATATTTTGTATTTTTAACAATTAAAAAAACTTACCGAATCAGACGAGCCACTGCCATGTCCAAAACCTAACTTTCCCTTTGATTGAAATAATTGAAATAAATACAAATACGGTTTAAAAAGTTTTTGTAAATTTGTAAACATTGTAAATTGAATAATGGACCGTTGTAAACATTGTAAATTGAAGAATGGACCGTTGTAAACATTGTAAATTGAAGAATGGACCGTTGACCATTGGAATTTTTCTAAGTCCCATTACATTGATTATCATTCCCATAACCCTTACTTCCATTCTGATGGGATTCCCGTCATTTTTAGCAATTGTTCCCATTCCCGTGGGATTTCCGTGGGTCCCAAAAGAAAAGAATTTCATTCACACCACTAGATAAAAACTAGAAAAATGAAATTGTAAATAATTGTAAATAAATGTAAATAAAACTTAAATACTCCAACGCCAAGTCCAAGACCAGCTCCAGCTTTTCCTTTGCCTCCTCGTCCCTATTTTAGAAGAAAAGTTTTATGCACATTTTATTGGTGAATGAATTTGTGTGTATTATCATAATCATTGTCACCATCCCACACAACAAACTGCATTATTGTTATTGCTACTGTCATTGCTTCAATATCCGTTGCAATCAGTATCATCATCATCAGTGTCAGCGTCAGGCATCATAATCATTTTCATAGTCGGCGTCACGATATTGTCGTCTACGTCATCACCATCGTTATAATCACTTTCATACCAAATTTTATGTCGAAATTTGTTCAGTTTCAATTTTAAAAATAAATAAAAATTTTCAATAGAACTAATTCTATTTTAATTAGAACAGAAAAAGCAACTGATTAAACTAACTTTAAGTTACTGAAATTACAATTTCTCAACAAACAATATCTAAATTTATATAAAAGGAAATGTTTGTGTGTGTTTGTGTTTATGTTTACTCCTATACACTTATGTTAACTTTTATTTCTCTGTCTCGGTTCGTATTTAAATCTGAATTTTCTTTTATAGGTCGTCCAGTTAGCGGGAAGTAATTCCCTTCGGATGAACCTTTTGAGCACTTGACTTTTTCCTTATTTATAACTTCATTGTTGTACTTAATTGTTTTGTTTCGTGCTCAATAAATGTTCAAAAAAAAATGATGATAAGAAAAAATGAAATGAAGGATTAGTAAGATCATTTAGTGAGAAAGTATAATTTAGATAGAGATGAAATTGACTTAGGAATAAGTGAAATCTTAGCAAAAAGTCTAAAAATTTTAGCAATAAACGTAAAAATATATATTAATCTTTAATTTAAACCAAAAATAAGCTTTAATTTTAATATAAATTAAAAATCAAACTACCGAATCAGATGAACCACTGCCACGACCAAAACCTAACTTTCCCTTCAATTAAAACTATTTTTATAAAAGATAAATTTAATTTATGCACAAACATTGTAAAATTAATAGTAATAATGAAACTTTTAAAAATCTAATTAAATTATAAATTTATTTGTAATGGTATTAAAAATAAAATTATAAAAAATGTAATTAAAACTTATGTACTCCAAGACCGATTCCAGCACCGCCTTTGCCTCCCCATCCCTGTTTCAGAAATAATTTTTATGCACAACATTTAATTGGAGTTTGTATTTGCTTGTATTATCATAGTAATCAATAAAAATTTTCTCAAAATATTTTTTTAAATAAAAATAAAATTCCACAAAACAGGATTTTAGTAAAAAATGCTTTTTTATTTTTCTATTTAAAACAAAAAAATTTTTAATTTAAACCAACAAATAAGATTTAATTTTAATATATATTGAAAAACAAACTACCAAATCAGATGAACCACTGCCACGTCCAAAACCTAACTTTCCCTTTAATTACAATTATTTTTAAAAAGATAATGTTAATTTATGTACAAACATTGTAAAGTTATAAGTAATAATGAAACCATTTAAAAATATAATTAAATTATAAATTTATTTGTAATGGCGTTAAAAATAAAATTGTAAAAATGTATTTAAAACTTATGTACTCCAAGACCGATTCCAGCACCACCTTTGCCTCCCCATCCCTATTTCAGAAATAATTTTTATGCACAACATTTAATTGGAGTTTGTATTTGTTGGTATTACCATAATATCATCAATGTGTATTATCTCAAAATAATTTATTTTATAAAAATAAAATTCCACAAAACAGGATTTTAGTAAAAAAAATGAATTTTTTATTTTTCTATTTAAAACAAAAACTTACTCCACCACGTCCACCACGTCCACCACGTCCACCACGTCCACCACGTCCTTCATCTTCACTCTTAAAATATAAAGTTTAAAGTATTTATATAAATAAAAAATATTAACTTATTCAATCATTATTTTAATATTAAATACAAAACAAAAAAGTTAATGCTTGTTAAAAAATCTTACTTCACTAGATCCCTCGCTATTGCTCTATAGGTAATGATAAATAAAATTAAATTTACAAATTCCTTTAACTATTAATTTATTTTATTTAAATTAATGAAATAATCCAGGGCGCTGATGACATCGTATGGAAGGGTCTCAACTGTAAACCCGAAGGTCGCTTGTTTGAATCCCACTTATGTACTCTAAAACATGCGGTGGTGTTGGGTGAGGCCTCGAGGTCGTGCTGTAATTAATTGTTACTGTACAATAACGATTTATGAATTGAAAATACAAAAGTGAAGTAGTAAATAAAGTAAAAATTAATTGTGATACTTTTTGTAATAAAATAACAATAATTAATATGTTTCCAAGTCAAAGTAAATAATAATAATAATAATAATAATAATAATAATAATAATAATAATAATAATAATAATAATAATAATAATAATAATAATAATAATAATAATAATAATAATAATAATAATAATAATAATAATAAAACATGATTTAAATTGGTTTAGAAGATTGAAAAGCCTGTGTGTTAACTATTTCTAATCGAAAAGTTAAATTTAAAAACCAATTTGTCCAAACGTCACTTTAAAGCTATCAATCGATTAAAAAAAAAAACTGCTTTTTCACTCAGCCGTCCCAAACATTGACGACTCTGCTACTGAAGAATTTCTGTTTGAAGTTCTCTTCTGATTGTTTGAAGACTTTGTATTTATGGCCTCGTAGTCCTATTCTATTTGCTGCCTGGAAATATCTTGAAGTTGGAATATCTTTTTTTTTCATCAGCTTGAATGTTTCAATGAAATTTCCTCTACTTCTTATTTCCAACGTTGTTAAGCCACACTTGGACAGCCTATCCGTGTACTTTAATTCTTGATATCCCTTAATAATTTTTGTTGCTCTTTGCTGAATTTCTTTCTAGAATTTCTTTGTCTTTTTTCAAGTTTGGGTTCCATACTTGTACACAGTATTCTAGATGAGGCCGAACTAAAGTTCTGTACAAGGTCAAAATAATATTTTTTCTCTGCTTACCACAGTTCTTTTGATAAATCGTAACATACTGTCTGCCTTGGTCGCAGTTGTCTGACATTGTCTCGATGGTTTCATGTCTCGATGGATTATGATTTTCAGGTTCCTTTCTTTCTCTATGGATCTCGGTTGTTTACTTTCTAGTTGTTCATATGTGCATTACTGCAGTATTGAAGAGCATTTGTCAGTCTGTAGACCATTAGAATTATTTTGCTAGATCACCTTCTAATCTGTTTGCTTTTTCCTTGTTGTTGATTTTTGACAGTCATCTGCAAACTTTGAAATCTTTGAGGCTATTCTATTATCAATGTCATCTATGTAAATTATAAACAACTAGTGGGATACCTGGCGTTGACCGGGGTTTTTCAAAGTTTTTTCTACGTTTTTCTTTCTCGCTCTTGTTTTCTTCCCCGCTTGCTCTCCCGCTCCCGGTCGCTTTCCCGTTCCCGCTTGGTCTCCCATTCTCGGTCGCTTTCCCGCTCCCTGTCGATTTCCTTTTCCCGGTCGATTTCCTTTTCCCGCTCGCTTTTTCACTCTTGGTCGCTTTTCCGTTTCCTTTTGCTTTCCCGTTCCCGTTTATTCTGCAGTTCCCGTTTTCGCTCGCTCTCCCACTTCCGCTGCGCTCATTGTTGACCGATTTCAATTTTTTTCAGAAAAAACCTTTTTCCATTGACTCTCAAGGTTGTGTGAAAATTTCATTAAGCTCGGATGAATTGCATAGCAATGAATGAAGGACATACATACACACAGACAGTCACACAGTAGTCCTAACATTGATCATGGACTCCTTAATAATAACATTCGAGAAAATCCTCGAGAAAACTTAAAACCGTCTAAAAAATCCAAGATGTGTTCATTACATTTTAGAGAATGTGATTTTTCACTGAGCATCATGATAGCAATAACAGACAGAAGCATTCAGACAATAAGCTTGCCAAGAGATATCTCATCAAAACTGCTATCCCACCAATATTTCTCAACGCGCCGTCTTACTTGACGTCATCACTTTCTACACCACGAGTCTCCGCAAAAAAAGCATCAACGTCAAGTCGTCAGCAGCTGGAAACAGAAAAATTAGAGAAACTTTTTAAAATGTTTAATACCAAAGACGAGGTAAAATTACTGACTCCCTTGGAGTTTAAAAATCAATTTTTAACAGAAAAAAGCTACTGAGTGGATTTCAGGTACTTTCAGTCGAAGAAAATCTTTTATCTAAAAATGAACAAATCTATTCCAGAAATTATTGGTCCTATAATGGTTTTAGCTGATTAAACAGTTACTGTAATAAATGACAAGAAAGTCGTTGCAGCCGAACGTTATAAAACATTTTACCAGGTCATCTAGAAAAAATTTCACAGCTCCCAAACTTAATTCCACTTGTTAAAAGTTGGTGTGAAAACAAACTTCATTTTTTGATAAATCATACAGACATTGCATAACCAACTTTCAAAATTACCAACCAGTTGGTGATCTATTCAAGTAACTTCACATAAAATGAAATTTCTTTTCCAGCCTTTTTTGAGCTACTTTGTCGAAAGCCTTTGCAAAATCTGGGTAAATTAGATCTACTGAGTTATTTTTATCCAGAGTTTTGCAAACATCCTCAAAGAAGTCTAGAAGGTTAGTTAACATGATCTTTCTTTAACAAAACCGTGTTGACTTTCTTGTATGGCCTTGCTGCTTTTTAGATGCTCAACTATATTCCACTTGAAATCTTTTCTAAAACCTTGAAAACGATGCATGTTTGGCTTACTGGCCTATACTTGCTGGTCTTTCACCTATTACTTTTTTTTAAATAGGAGTGCTATGATTTTTACTTTGTTCTAGTTTGCCTTAAAGTAGTTGTACTGCTTTTGAAATTTGCCTGGTTTTTCTTTTATTCTCAAAAGCAATGTTGAATTTAATGATATTATGATCACTAGTACCAAACTTTTTACCTACTGCAATTTATTCTACCAGGTTTTTTTAGTTGAGATCACTAGATCCAATATGTTTTCTTTTGTTGGTGCTTCTACGTGCTGAAAAACACTCATCTAAGCATTCTAGGAAAATCTTGTTTGCTTGGTTTTTTCCATCTCTTAGCCTCCAGTCAATATGAACATTGAAACCGCCCATTATAAATGCAAAATATTGTGGAAGCTTTAACCACCAATTCATGCAGTTCATTATCGCTTTCCTTCGTAGAATCGGGAACTCTATAGCAAACTCCAACTAAAAATATATCAGTTCCATTCTTTAGTTCTCACTATATACTATCTTTGAACTTGCCATTTTTAGTCTTCTCTTTCAGTTGAAATTAGATTGCAGTTTATGTACAACAGAACACCTCCTCCATGTTTTTGTCCTCCTGTAATGTCCCTGTCTTTCCGGAACCTTTCATACTCCTAAAGTTCTAGCCTGTTTTTTTTCTAACTTGTTTAATTTTCTCACATTACACTCTTTAGAGAAACGTCGATTACAGGCTGACCTCACGCTTTGCTTTAAAATTAAAAATAACCTCACTCAAACCACAATACCTCTCATCAATTCAAATTATTCCAGAACCAGAGGACACAATCACAGATTGACAACTACAAAATTTCGTTGTGAAACCTCAAAACACTTTTTTTGTAACCGTGTGGTAAAACCGTGGAATTCCTTACCAGGTGATGTTGTAAATTCCACAACTTTAACCAGATTCAACTCATCAATCCAACTACTTAACTTTAATCAATTTCTCAGATTTCGGGTGCCTTAGAACAATGACTAGAATGACTAATCATTTTTTTCTTTTTAAGTTTTAATTTGTGTGCCTTTTTGTAGTCGAGCTCTGTTGCTCTATAATTTGTTTTGTTTTAAATGTTGCTACTTGTTCATGTAAGCGGCTGATAGCCCTTTGACCTTGTTTAAAATAAATAAATAAATAAAAAAATTTTCCTTAGCCCAAGATTTGGTTATTTCAATTATATCAGGGTTTTCTTTGTTCTCATATAACTCAAGTTCAGCTTTTTTACCTGCATTCACTATACTTCTAACATTAACACAAAAAGTTCTCAAATATGAAACTTCTCTCCTTGTGCATTGTTTCTATTTTCCAATGCTTTCTTATTTTCACAATCCTCATGTCTGCTGGTATACCTCTCACCTGGTATTTCCATTCACCCGATTTTTCCTGGTCTTATTTCTCATTTTTACTAATTTTTTCGATTGTGTTTTCTTTCCTACTGTCATGTCAGGGGCCACAGTTTTTTTTAATTTCTTCATCAGCATTTTTCAATTCTTCAACAGAGCATGTTTGACCGAAAATTTAGTGCCGAGTGTATGTATGTATGTATGTATGTATGTATGTATGTATGTATGTATGTATGTATGTATGTATGTATGTATGTATGTATGTATGTATGTATGTATGTATGTATGTATGTATGTATGTATGTATGTATGTATGTATGTATGTATGTATGTATGTATGTATGTATGTATGTATGTATGTATGTATGTATGTATGTATGTATGTATGTATGTATGTATGTATGTATGTATGTATGTATGTATGTATGTATGTATGTATGTATGTATGTATGTATGTATGTATGTATGTATGTATGTATGTATGTATGTATGTATGTATGTATGTATGTATGTATGTATGTATGTATGTATGTATGTATGTATGTATGTTTGTTTTTATGTATGTATGCTAGCAATTTCGCATAACGCGGCGGCCGCGGTGGTCAGCAGTTAGCAGTGTTAAAAATTAGTGCGTGCAGGCGTTTAATAAAAGTTATTACGCAATTGTAGAATGTCCGTCTCAAAGATAAAAAAAAAGTGACGCTGCAATCGCAAAGTAATACATAAATAAATTTAAAAAAATTCGTCATTTTTGACGGGCTATCTCTAGTATATATGTATAATGTTGAAAAATTATTACATTTGAAAGTAACGTTTAAAAAAATAATTAATTAAAATTGCATATAAATGAACATTTTATTAAACAATTAAATATTAAATTATTATAAGACTAAGACAAATTAAAATATTTGTTTGCAAATAATTTAAAGTCACCTTGTCGCCTTTTACTCCAAAAAAGTCTCCACCGTTCACCCATCCCTTTTAATTTTAGTTTTAAATTCAATTTTAATTTTAAAATTACAGTTGTTTTATTTAGATTCAATAATATTATATTGAATTTTTAAATATGCCTAGGTTTATTTAATTAGTTTAAGTTGATTTTATAAAATAATAATTATTTCACTTACAAAATGATTTTAAAAAGTTTATGAAATAAAAAAAACTTGCAATAAAAAGTACAAAAACAAACCAAAGGATGAAATCCATGACCTTTATGTTTCTAAATAAAAAAACGTTTTTGTTTTCAATTCATTAAATTTGTAACGATTTAATAAGGAGGTATTATAAATATTTCTACCCTGATTGCTTTTTTGAGGAGGTTGCCCTGGTTTCCAATTTTAACGAGGCCTTCCAAATTCAAATCTGCATCTGATATTGCAGTAAAATCCATCCAGAACTCAATACCAAATGCTTTCTTAACTTTTGCAAATCTTCTCAAATAGAGCTGACGCTGTTTGGCAGGAAGATCAACCGGGACCCTGATGACATAATTAATTTCCGTTATTCTAAACATTTTATTTATTTATTTATATATATTTACTGAGCACAACACAATCAAAAAATATATCAAAACAGAACACAGAAACAAAAAGCAAAAGTCAGGTGCTCAAAAAAAGTTTAATTATAAAGAATTACTTCTCGCTAACTAGACGACCTATAAAAAAGTTTCAACTTCAAACTGAATGAGAACCAAAAAGCAATCTTGAAATTAACAAAAACATAAATTTTGAAATCATGAATTCGACAGCAACTGGTGGGACCTTGATGACTTTTAATGAGTGAAAAACTATTCAAAGATGAAATTAACCTTGGAGCACTTAAATAGACACGTGGACCAAAACATTTCATAAAAAATGTTTTAAGAGTTGTACGAGCAAAATCAGAACGAAAGCAATGTAAAGAACGCACATCATGAGAATGAACCGAAGAAGATTTTAAAAAGAAGTTATAGAACGTAATTCTATAAGCAATTAATTAATTAATAATTAATTTTTAATATTTTAAACATAATTTTTATGCCATCGTCAATCACCAAAATATCAATTATCAATTACAAATTCTAACCAGTTTATGAGAATCAATTTATTCTGTATACGACCTTTTGCGAGAACGGGAGCAAAAAAGATTGCATATCTTCCTTCACCTGCTTTCTTGGCGGCTTTAAGTTCTTTTACTAAGTCGTCAAAACTTGCGGCTATATTGAAAATTCATAAATGATTTTACTTTTCAAATTATTCAATAAAATATCCACAACTGGAAAATTGAATCTGCACTAACTCAACTCTCCAGATTTTTTAAGTTGGAGTTTTGGCGTCTCCCCTGAAAAAGCGAATATGAGAAAACGTTTCACTCCTTTAACCATTTTTTTCAACAAATCCAAGCTATCACTGTCCAGAGTTATCTACAGTAGATTGAGATTAAACATAAATAAAATGTTATAAAAATCAAATATCTTTGCTAACAATAAAAGAATTGTAAAAAACAGCTTACATCTGGAATTTTGCTCTCGTCTTCTTCCGTAACTTGTCCCAAAACGTTTCCACCCAGGTCTCCCTTAGTTCAATAAAAACAAAGATATTATGCAATTTATTTCAAAAGCAATTTTTATCCATCAAAACTAACTTTGGAAACAATAGTATCTCCACCAGCAGCTTTGATAATGGCATCAAGATTCAATTCACTAGCTGAACTAGCATCGATTTCCAACCAAAATGTTCCTTTGAGAAATTCTTTCAATTTCGGTACATACTTTTTGTACAATAAACGAAGTTTTTCTGGTACGTTAAGGGGTACCCTAAAAAATGGTAAAAAACGAGTAAGATTTAAAAAATTTATTAAATTATTAATGGTCTAAAAATAAATTACCAGTTGAAAAAGATGAGTTTATTTTGAAGTTGTCCTCCAATTGTAACAGGGGCCATGTAGACAGCAAATCTTCCCTCTTCAGATTTCTGAGCTTCAACCAGATCGGTGATGAATGTAGCAAAATCTGCGCCTAAGTGAATGCAAGATATAATTGTGGTTGCAACAAAATATTTTTAAAATTTCAATTGAGGAGGCAACTAACCCAACGCCCCAGCTTTGTCGAGCACAATTTTCGTCAAGTCTTTTGAAAGCTTAAAAAGTGCATAGCGTTTTGTTCCTTTGAGGATGATGTCAAATGTATTCTTTACTTCATTATCAATTGTGGCCTACAAATTGTAACAATTTCATAAGTTGAAAATTTAATTATTCATATTTTTAACAATTATCAAAAAACAATTAAAATCCAGCTTAAAATAAAAAAATAAATTAAAAAATACAACAATTTCAAATAAATATTTAAAAAAATTTCTGTTTGTAATGTAATGGTTAATTTATATGTTGCCAACTTCAACTTCAACAATTGGCTTCTCAACGACTTTTTCTTCAACTTTTTCTCCTTTTCCCAAGCTTATGATAGTTTTCAAGTTCAGCTCATCAGGTGATTTAGCAACGTAATTAAACCAGAAATCTCCCTTCAAGCCTTTTTGAAAATCTAAAACTTTCGAAGAGTAGTTAAGGCGTGTTTTGTCAGAGATTGTTGAAGGCAACCTAGATAGATGTTGTGAAAATATAACTAAAACACTCAAATTAAATCAACAATAACAAAGCAATTTTTTTACCAAAGAATAAAAATGATTTTGTTTTGAGTTTTGCCATCAATTGTGACTTGAGTAGAGAACACGGCGTATCTTGCATCTTTCTGATTCTGCAAATCAGCCATGAAAGCGGCAAAATCAGCACCTGAGTTTGAAAAAGTTAAAGCTCGTAGAAACAAGTGACTTTAAGGAGTAGCTATTATCCGTATATATTTTTTTTATGCATTTTAAATGCGATTAAGATTGTTGGCGGGACAGTATTAAACACTAGAAAAAAAGTAGCCTTCTTGAGCTAATTTGAGCCAACATTTTGGCTGATTTTAATCAAAAAAAAGTCCAGTAGGAGCCAGAGTAGGTCATGCGTTGGCTGAAATGAGCCAATAAATAATTCTGTTTTTTATTTTGGATTTTTATTGTCTACTTTGAGCCTAAATAAGACAATTTGCGTTACAGTTGAGCCAGTGGCTTTATTTAAGCCAAGTTTTGTATGGCGGGCTCATAATGAGCCAAATTTTTTCTTTTAGCAATGAATTTTATTTTTAGGTTTTATGATTTTGAAAGTGAAGTTGAAATGTGATAGAAATATTTAACATTACTATGGTCGCTGCTTCATCTAAAAAGCGTATATATTTAGTAAATTTTTAGCCGTAAGATTCCGCGGTGTTGAGGTTTGCTCTGTAGATAAGAAGCTACGGGTCCGATTCCCTATTTACCAAGTAAGAACCTAAAAGTTCTTTTATAACTTTTAAAGAAATTGTTAGTTAATTTGCATTTATTTTTTAATGTCACAGATAATATAGACTGTTATTATAACAAATATGATTTTATATAGACAAAAATTATGCTTATTTATAACAACCACAATTGCTAAAACTTTTGAACAATTTATTTTTGACCCACACTGTAGATTCAATGTACACGTAGTGTGTACCTAGTAAACATGACAATCGTTTTGTAACGTACAACAAGTAACAGTAATAATTTGCATGAGTCAAAAACAGTAGACTCAAATTAGCCAATAAAAACTCATTTGAGCCAGTATATGGCCCAAATGAGCTCATTTGAGCCTACTATTTTTGACTCTTTACGAGCCAATATAAAGTGAGCCAAAATGAGCCAATATTTATTGGTTCAATTGAGTACAAAGTGTGACAATCTACTGAAATGAGCTATTTTGAGCTATTTTTTCACATTGTGGTCCATTATACCTTTTTCTGGCCCAAAATGGATTGTTTTGGCATAAATTGGCTCGTTATTTTTTCTAGTGAAATAATTTTTGTGCAGCCGAAAAACTGAAAGTTCCAATTCCGTTGGACTGATGTCACCATCATTTGCAAACGTCGAGATAGTGAATTTGTTAAATATCGTTGAAAAAAACCTACTTTTGAGACAGCATACTTGAGTGAAGAGTTGTGCACACGAATTTTATAAAAAAAAAAATACAGCGTCAATATAACCTCATCAATAATATAGCCAAAGCTTTCTAAAAAAAAAGAATAAAGAAGAAGGGAAGTTGACATCAGAACCGCCAGTGCAAAAAATGTGGGTACAACAAATTTTTTAGTTAATGTAGTTATATATTTTTGACTATTTTCAGTGGTAACATTAGTGATGCAATAGAGCAGTATTTTCAGTTTAAGACTATTAAGAAATTGCGTAATTTACTTTTTTATAGCTTTTAAAAAAGTCTTGTTGCAGTTTCGTTTGTAATATTTAAAAGAATATTAAATTTAAAATTGTTATTAGTTTATTTTATTATGATTCATATTGATTGGTTACATTTGGAGTAATTTCAAGATGCCATTGTATCATATAAATGCCAAAAATAAATTGAAAATTATTTTGCATATTAGTTTTGGTTTGCAAAAGATTTACTTTAAACTTTTGTTTATTATATTTAAGTATTGGCACGTAAAAGCTCATGGCTTTAAAAAAAATATTTAATGTTGAAATTGGTAAAAAAGCTGATTTAAAAGTGCAATCAACGGTTAATAATTAACTGCTTAAAACAACTAATGTGCGTAAATATTCCCTTTGTATATTGTTGTAGTTTACATTAAGAATAGCAAATCCCGGCCTTTTACAATCTCGGGATTACGGGATTGAAAATTTTTCAACTCAGGGATCTCGGGATCCCGGAGTTTTGGAAATGAGATAAAGTTTTGTGACCACGACATATTTAACATAGACACTTTGTATTCAATTATTTTAGTGATATAACCTTTTAATAGAAAACAAGTTTTGCTTTTAAAACAAAAATCAGTTTTATTTTTTATCTGATTATTTAACAAGTTTTTTTAACTTTCTGCCGAAAAGGTGTTTTGCCTATATATATATATATATATATATATATATATATATATATATATATATATATATATATATATATATATATATATATATATATATATATATATGTATATATATATATATATATATATATATATATATATATATATATATATATATATATATATATATATATATATATATATATATATATATAAACTTGCTTATAATCACTCATTGATGCTCTGTTTCAAAATTCCAGAGCCTTTACACCATGGTTCGAAAAAACTCTATCTACTTCTTGCTACTTGCTTGAGTTCAAATTACTTTTCTGTTAAAACTACTGGGTTTGTACCTACTTTTAGTGCATAACTGGTCTTTAATGCTGTCCGAAATTTTTCTGTTTTAAAACATCACTATCTGCAGTTTCGTTACTTTCGATGGCCATCAGGTTGTCGCTTTTATTTAGCTTTTGTGTTGAGTTTATAAATGCGTTTTTTATTAAAGTAAATTCATGTATACACACGCTCCGAGAAACACAACTCGCCATTTGGCAGAAACAACTTTTCGAGCCAAATTCTCGACCTTTCGGCACAAAACTCTCTGTTCGAGACTACAATTAGCCAAAAACTTTCCATTAAACTTTTATTGTCAGACCGACGGACCGTTTCAGCTATGTCAGCCATCCTCAGGGTCAAAAGTAAAACGAGAAAAGTAAACAAACAGAAAGAACCAAAATTATCAAAGAACTAGCACACTAACAAAAGAAAAAACGAAAAAACACTCTACCTATCAAATCAAAAGAATATAAAATTTAATATATATATATATATATATATATATATATATATATATATATATATATATATATATATATATATATATATATATATATATATATATATATATATATATATATATATATATATATATAATACAGGTGAATTTAACTCTAAATTTGTTCGTGTACGCCACTAATCTTACAAATAAGAAAAGAAAGTTATTACTTACTTAAAAAAACAATAATCGCTTTGCAAAACAAAACTTATCAGCATGTGTGATTATAAAAAATCTGAAAATAATTTAAACCAACTCGGTTTTTGGATAATACTTTATAGTTTTTTGGAAATTGTGTTTTAGGATTAAACTATCAGTATGTTAGAAATAACAGAAGTATTGATTTTCTGTAACGGATCATAATTTGATCTTGTTTAATTTTTTCATTCCTCTATCAATGTTTGGAACTGGTTCGCAATAAGCGAGAAAGATTAATATAAAAAATCCAATTAAAACAAACTTTTACAAATTTAATTTTTACCTTTTGCACCTTGCTTTGTAAGTTTGAGACTGGCGAAATCATCCGAAAAGCCAAAAATGGCATAACCATTCAGGCCTTGGACAACATTATTGTATGCTGTAGTTACAGTTGTTTCTATTGTGATTGTCACTTTTTCTTGCTGATTTTATAATCATTGCAATTATTCAACATTTATTTTGCATTTATTATAATAGTAAAAATACAACTTCTTAAAATCAACAAATACTAATCTGATCAATGACTTACAGTAACCACTTCTTCGATTTCATCATAGTATTCGCTTGACTCAATCGTGTTGTAGCCTGCCAAACGACTTTCAGTCAATGAAGCAAGATTTAAATCTTCGTTTGATCCAGTGAGAACTTCTAACCAGAAATTAGCACCTAGTGCTGCTTTGAAATCGTCATACAGATCTTTATATTGCTTACGCACAGCATCATCAACACTCAGTGGAGTCCTATAAAAAAAGAAATGGGGAGCTTTAAATACCAGGTTACTTTAGTTTAAATATTTGCAATAAACAAATTTGAGTTTGTTTTGGGTAGCTCCACTTATTTGGACAGGTGCCAAAATCACAGCAAACCGTGCTGCACTAGCTATTTTAGCAGCATCTAAATCCTTGACCAACCCATCAAAATTTGCACCTGATTGGGTTATGATAATTGGAGTTTGGATAAAATTTGTTTTTACTACATTATTTACCATTTCAGCCTACTGAATGCCAAAGCAAATTTGTTAGTTTTACTCACAATTAATAAAATTGCTGCTGCTACGTATCTATTTATAAATTGTCAACTTACTAGCAGGTTCCGCTTTGACAAATTCAACGTTGCTGAAATCAGCTGAAAGTTTGAAGAGAGCATATCTTTTAGAACCACCGGATACTGCTTTGAATGCAGTTACAGCAGAAGGATCGACTTTAATTGTAGCCAAAACCTGAAATGCACGTTTTTCTGTTAGTTTATAAAACCAATGAAAATGATAAACCAATTAAAATGTGAAAAAGTCATGAGCTTACCAAACTGGAAAATGCAGTCACTAATACACCGAGGACAACGTACGAAACCTTAACATCAAAAGATTTAACACATTCAACATTTGATTTAAAAACATTAAAATCAAAATTTATTTGAAGCTTTAAAAATTAATTAAATTTTACATATTTCTTACCATGATGGCTTCTGAGAACTTCTCCTTGTGGCTTGCCTAACGGCCAATTTATAGCATTACAAGACAACGTGCTGTGGCGCGACGCATCGACGGTAGGCTGTGTCGTGGCTGAATGTAACATTTGGTTAAGCCGAGACGCAGTAAACAATAATTATAATTGACACGGGGAGACTTAGCTTGAAGGCGTTGGCCAAAACGATATTTTTGAAATGGACCGTGAAATCTAAAGTCGATTACAATTTGAAGCGTAGAGCCGCATGTTGCATTGGCTGCTGGTATTATTTGCACACTTTATAATAATAATAATAATAATAAAATTATTAATTATTATTATTATTATTATTATTATTATTATTATTATTATTATTATTATTATTATTATTATTATTATTATTATTATTATTATTATTATTATTATTATTATTATTATTATTATTATTATTATTATTATTATTATTATTATTATTATTATTATTATTATTATTATTACTATTACTATTACTATTACTATTACTATTACTATTACTATTACTATTACTATTACTATTACTATTATTATTATTATTATTATTATTATTATTATTATTATTATTATTATTATTATTATTATTATTATTATTATTATTATTATTATTATTATTATTATTATTATTATTATTATTATTATTATTATTATTATTATTATTATTATTATTATTATTATTATTATTATTATTATTATTATTATTATTATTATTATTATTATTATTATTATTATTATTATTATTATTATTATTATTATTATTATTATGTGCCCTTATTTGTCTGTTGGAAAGTGTTAGAAATGTTTTTTAAGAGCTATGAAATTAAGCTTGAATGAAATATTCCAATAATTTTATTTTCGAGAAGATTCAAAATCATTTAATGGAAAAACAATCACATGTCGATGAAGTAAACAATCACATGTTGATGAAATAAATAATCCTATGTTGATGAAGACAACAAACAAACTTATAGAATAGAACATTTTGAGTTCTAGGCCATTTGGTTGCAATTTTTAATCTAATCCTAACAAAATGAATTTTTAGCATTCTTGCGTTGTTGTTATTTTTCTACATAAAACACAAAACAGCCGTTTTACACGTTCAGTTGTTTTCTGGTAAACCCAAAATTTTGAGCATTGAACAATTTGCATTATTGTATCAATAAAAATCATTTTTATTATAAACTTTTTAGCATTATTTTTTTTATTAAAAAAGTTAGTAATTTCTTTTACTTCTTCTTAGATTAAAGTGTATTTATTGGACGTGTGTTTAAATTCATTTTTACTCTAAGAGGTTTTTAAAATAAGTTTTTACTATAAAAGTAAATTAAAACAATTTATAGTTATTTGGATTTTGGTACATTAAAATGTAAATAATTTAAAAGCAAATTATAATTTGAACAGCCACTATAACAAAATAACTTTTCAAAAGTTGTTATTACTCTTTGCCACCTGTTTCTGTTTAGATGAGCGATGAAATTGAGAATTTACAGTGAACATTATCTTAAGGTGCGTCCATCATATTGCAATGAATGCTTCTGTACGCAACAAGTTTAAATTTTTTTAATGGGATAGTGAACAACTACTTATATTAAAAAACATTACTCTGTCGACACACCCCAGTTGTTATTTATATACTAGAGCGGTGTTTTTAACGTTTTAGTTTAGAGTGCGATCAGTAACGATAGGTTTTCAAAATTGTTGATATAAATTTTGATTGTGATACACAATTTAAGACTATTTTATGCCACGTAATCGTAAAGCCGTAGAAACCACTCTTTTCAATAACCAGGGTATTGTTGAAGCGATACATAATTTTAATAATTTTCTTGCAAATTTTCAGACGCATTCCTAGGTTACAGAAAAACATTGGAGTTTTTAAAAATAAAATAAGAAAAATGGTAATTAAACATATTAAAATTTTTAACAAATTACCAAACAAAAATAAGAATGATTTAATTGAAGTTTAAAAAACATAAAAGGAAATAAAGATTTAAAACCAGAAATGTTTTACAAACGGCCACCAAATCAGAAACAGCACTAGAACTAGAAAATATAGTTGAAAATGTTAAAGAAACAAATGAACAACATAGAAACAAAGTTTTTAAACCAAATGTTCTTATGTTATTAAAACTCAAATTTTCAAATCATTTTTTTACATTTAAATTTTTTTTTAACTTTTTTGCAAAACTTATTATTGAGCATTGCAAGAGCATGTATAAAAAAATTAAAAAAAAAATTATCATTAAGAATTAACTCAGAAATTCATTGGAAAAAAGAAAAGGAGATAAAAGGTTAATAAAAACATTTAGAAATAAAGCCTGCAATAATGAAGCTTTTTCAGTTATAGAATGGGTGATATTTAGATTAGCTTAGATGTTAAGTAATATGATTGCCGATAATTCCACTAAAACATTTAAAATAAGGTTATTTAGATCCGAGCACTAATTTTAAACTGGAAGTGGTTTGCACGAACAAAAACTTTTCTCTGTTGATTATTTTCCTCTGAAAATTAAAAACACTAGCAGTAAGTAAAAATTGTAGGTAGGTTTATTGACATTTGTCCGTTTATCGACTCAACTTGTCATTGACTCAACTTGTCATCTTTATTGACATTTGTCCGTTTATCGACTCAACTTGTCATTGACTCAACTTGTCATCGACTCAACTTGTCATCGACTCAACTTGTCATCGACTCAACTTGTCATCGACTCAAAAGTTGTTATTACAATCGATAGAGGGTAGGGCGGGCACGCAACCTGCCTGATAACCAGTCAATAATAGGAAAAACTAGGGTAATACCGCCACGTTAACATTTTTGTTGAATTTAAAAAAACTGCGTTAATAATTAAAATCTAACAGTAAATCATTTTACTCAATAATCCTTTCTAAATAACAAATAATTAATTTTAAAATTTTAAAACAAACGCTTTTTTAGATATAATCAAAAAATCAATCTGTTTAGGGTAATTTCGCCACGTGGTGGCTATTGTTAGCTACCAATTAGTTATGGACCAAAATATATCTTCATCGTGATATCTTTTTTTTCAGTCTGCTGTTTTTTTTAAATATCTTAAGTGAAGATGTGGCCGCTCTTACTTACGATCCTCTTACGATCACTTATGATCCTCTTTTGACAACAACAATAACTTTCAAAAACTCGCAAAAAACTCCCCATGTCATTATTTGCTTTTATTTAGTCTTTTATATTAACTTTGCCATTGTATGCTTGCTTGTTTGCCTGCTTGTATCAAACGCAAAAATTTAAAAATTTTCGAAGTTAAAATATACCCACTTCTCGTTATCCGACCAATCTGAAATTAAATATATATATATATATAGATATATATATATATATATATATATATATATATATATATATATATATATATATATATATATATATATATATATATATATATATATATATATATATATATATATATATATATATATATATATATATATATATATATATATATATATATATTAATTATATAATGCGGGATAAGTTTTTCTCGTAGACACACTCCGTTGAATATAAAACACCATTTAGCGTTTACTGATTTTTCTTTCAGTTTTGAAAAGTAGCGAATTGCAACCGACGAAAATTTAAAGAGAGGAGCCATACAAAATTTATTATTATTTTTAATTTTTATTAGGCATAAAATCTAAACGGACTTACTGGCCAGTTTTAAAAAGTTCAGAAGCAAAATTCTTTAAAATATTTTCTCTGTGGGTGCTTACGCTATAAAAGTAATACAAGTTCCAAATTTCATGTTTCTAGGATTCTATTCTATTCTATTCTCAGTTTATGTGTATCGCGCAAATTCAAGCGCAGGCGCTTCACAAATGCGCTGCGCCGTTCGTATAATAAAGAATTAAAAAAAAAGTAAAATGAAAATAAAATAACAGTAAAAATAATTAATTATTGAAAAAGTACAGTTTTCAAAGATGCTTTGAAAGTATGGAGGGAGCTTTCACAGCTTCGAAGTTGAGTTGGCAAGTTGTTCCAGGCAGTTGGAGCAGAGAAGAAGAAACCTCTCCGGCCTATTGATGTTTTTATTCTTGGCACCAGCAGATGTTGAAGCGCGGCTGAGCAAAGAGAGGTTCTTGTATCATTAATCAATGGTTTGCTGATAGCCTCCGAGAGGTAGACTGGAGCCTGTCCACGAAGACTCTTGAAAGTGAGCACGTTCAATTTAAAAAGAACCCTACTCTTAACAGGCAGCCAGTGAAGTCGATTTCGGATGAGGTCAGTGACACTGGCTGATTTTGGCACCCGGAGAATGATCCTTGCAGCTGAGCGGAGTACAGATTGAAGTTGCGTGAATAGATAAGTTGGAGAGTTTGCTAGGATGGCATTGCAGAAGTCCAAACGAGAGTGAATTAATGCTCGAACAAGAGCGTGCACCGAGCCAGGTGTAAGAGATCTTCTGAGGATGCGTATCTGCCTGAGGTGGTATTGGCAAAGCCGTACGATATTTGCAACATGTGGGTGAAAAGAGAGGTCAGAACTGATTATGACACCAAGGTCACGTACAGTAGAAGAGATGTCTATCTTTGACCCAGCAATTAGTAGTGGTCCAGCTGGACATTTTTTCACTCTTCCAGAAGTTCCGAGCCAGATGATTTCAGTTTTGGCAGTGTTTAGACAAAGTCTGTTTGATGTCATCCAATTTTTTATATCTTTTACACAAGATGACAGGCGTGAGACAAGAGTGCCACAATTTGCCACAGAACAGTGGTCATACAATTGCAAGTCATCTGCATAGGCATGTACAGAAAAACCATGCTTTTCAGCAATAGAGATAGCATCAGCAGTGTACATCACAAAGAGGACGGGACCAAGGACAGAGCCCTGTGGCACACCAAATTCAACATTTCTTGAAGAGGAAATCTGATTTGCAAAAGTAGTAGAGACAGAACGATTTGAGAGATAGGAACAAAACCATGCTAGGGCAGTTCCGTCCAGGCCATACTTTCGATGAAGCCTCTCTAGCAATATAGAGTGGTCCACAGTATCAAACGCTGCACTGAGGTCAAGGAGACAGAGCAATGTGACTAAGCCATTGTTAGTAGCACAGAACACGTCCGACAGAACACCCAGTATGACGGTTTCAACGGAGTGATAGGTGCGGTAAGCAGACTGAACTGGAGGAAGAAGAGAGTGCTCAGATAAGTAGCATCCAAGTTGACCATTCACTGCACGTTCCAGCAGTTTAGAAATAAATGAAAGATTAGATATAGGCCGATAGTTTTTAGGATCTAGTGGATCAAGCGTAGATTTCTTAAGTACTGGAGTGACAATCGCAGACCCAAACATATTTGGAAAGATACCACTTTGAAAAGAGGTGTTAAGCAGAAGAGCAAGAAATGGCGACAACTCCGTTGCAACTTTCTTAATCAGCCAGGTTGGTGCAGGATCTAGAGAACAACTTTTGTTCGGGGCACTCATTATCAATTTGTAGACATGTTCTCGAGTGATGAAACTGAAACCGAGTAATGTTGTAGAGCATTCTTCTTGGGAGAAAACAGGAGATGGTGCCGATGATGTGGATGCTCTGACAGATTCAACTTTGTCATTGAAAGCCTTGTCAAAACAGTCTGCAGTTGGGCCGTCAGGAGATGATTGCGAAAATTGCTGGTCACGACAGAGCATCTCCCCCAACGTCCTCCAAAGTCTTTTTGGGTCGTCCTCAGCATCTGAAATTTTTCCATGCCAATATTTTTTTTCCTTTTCAATATATAGCCCATGGAGATTGCGTGTCAGGGTTTTTAGATTGTGGTAGTTTGTCATTGTAGGGAAACGTCTGTAAAGTCTCTCTGTTTGACGGGTTAGTCGACGTGCATCGCCACAATCAGAATCAAACCACGGCGTCATAGGCCTGAGACGGCGACGGGTATTACTTATTGGAGCCATGTTGTTTAGGATGTTGGAGACTGTTTCAAAGTAGATATTGAGGAGCTCATCAACTGAAAGACTCTGGAGGTCCACGAGAGAACCACAGAGCTGACTAGCAAGTAAACTAGTACGAAAGTGTTCAATGTCAAAGTTCTTCCATCTTCGTGACTTGTTGTAGATGTATTTCACAGGACTGTGGGTGAAAGGGATTGTGAACCGAATGAGAGAATGATCAGAGAGACCAGGAAAATCGATAGTAATTTTAGGTAGGGGGCGTTCAGAACGAGTGATGACGAGGTCTAGTGTGTGTCCCCCAGTGTGTGTTGGTTCAGTAACAGACTGAGCCAAGCCAAAAGAGTGCAAGATATGGAGAAGCTTTGTAGTGTGTGGGTTATTGTGGTCATTAACATGGATGTTGAAGTCACCAGTTAGTAAGATGTCGCAGGCATAGGTCATGAGGCCCTCAAAAATCGAAGACAACTCGTCAAAAAATTGACAGCAGACAGGTTGACTTCCGGGACGGTATAAAACAACGAAGATGAGTCGTTTTCCTGCTGATGAAAAAGATGAAGCAACATATTCAAAAGTGGTAGGTGAGAGATTGAAATTGACTTTTGAAGCTTCAAGGATGGAACGATAGATGATGCAAACTCCACCTCCAAAATTACCATTTAGACAATTGATTTTTGGTTGACGATGTGATTCATAGCACTGATAGCCAGGGGGAACGGCCCGTTTGAGTATGAGGTCATCCGCACATTGGTGCCATGTTTCAGTCAAGGCAAGAACATCAAGGTGATGACTTGCACAGATCTCCTGTATGGATGCAGCTTTATTTCCAACTGAGCGAACGTTGAGGCAAGCGGCTTTCATACTTTTTAGGCAAGGTTTTTCCTCAGCAAGTTGGCGATTGAGGACCTGGCGTGTTGTCGTGCGAGCTAGATGGCGAAATCGGAGAGGAGTCCAGAGTTGATGTTGAAAGAGTGATTTTCGCACGTTTCTTTCAATTTTCAGAGCTGTGGGCTGCAGTTTAAGAAGATCAATGGCAGAGTAATTTATAATAGAAGGCATTTTAAGATGATAACCGGCTCTGGCTTTTAGCGATCAGTCTGTTTATTTCTATTTTCGCTCAACAGTGAAACGATGCCAACTCACGAGAAACCGAGAGACCGAAATTGTGGTTCTAAGATCGCAATTTCTTACTCATAGTTGTAGTATATTAATTCAAAGTTTAGTTTAATTTAAAAACAACGTAAGGTTAGGTAGTTTTATCAAGTTAAAAGAGTAAAACGAACTGAGTAAAACACGACCGACGCAAACACGCCGAAGCGCTATGGCAATCATGGATGAAGCGTTTTAGCTCGGCGTTGATTATCAGTCAGTCAGGACATGTTCTTATATATACATATAGATAAAAGAAATAATTCATTTGTCTAAAGAAAAATTACCTGATATTTTATTGATATTATAAATTTTTATTTATAGCTGAATATTGTTTTTATACCTACGACGGAGCAAAATTTTCATAAAAGTATTTAATTCGATTTTCAGCAATTTTCATGTAAATTTCTTCTGCCTAAAGTCAATCAATCAATCAATCAAAAATTTTTATAGCGCTATTTCTATAGTGTTCAATAGCGCTCGGTCGTGAACTTATTAAACAGATATGTTTTAAGTCCACGACGGAAAGCTGTGAGAGAAGTAGAGTTAGTAAGATAAGAAGGAAGAGAGTTCCAGAGATAGGGACCAGAGTAGGAGAAAGAGCGTTTAGCAAAAGAATGCTTAATAGTGAAGACGCGAAAGTGATTAAGAGAAGAAGAACGAAGACCAGACTTAGGAGGGATATGTATTAAATTAGTTAAGTAGAGAGGAGAAAGACATTTTTTTATTTTATACATTATTAAACAGATTTTAAAAATCACCCTATATCTGAGAGGAAGCCAATGGAGAAGAACAAGAGATGGAGAAATGTGAAAGGAGTAGGAGGTTCGAGAAACTAACCGCGCAGCCGAGTTTAAGGCTTTAGAGAGAGGATAGAGGCTAGTGTCAGGCAACTTTTATTGAAATTTATTGATTATCAAATGTTGTGCTCATGATTGCTTAATTATCAAGTTTACCTACACCAAAAATTTTTTTTTATTCATATAGTATTTAGAATACTTTATTGCATGTTTATTTATTTTATAGACTTATTTATTCATTAAATTTTAGCATTAAATTAGTTTTTGCCTATTTTAATTATATAAAGGATTTTTATAAAACAAAGTTTTTTACGGTTCACTTGTTATTTTATTTTTTTATATTAACTGTAATAAACGTTGTATACTTGTATAAAAGTTTATAATAAATGTTGTATACTTGTATAAAGGTTAATAAACGTTGTATACTTGTATAAAGGATAATAAACGTTGTATACTTGTATAAAGGATAATAAAAATATGGATGAAGGTTTCTTTAATAATGTTAATGTCGCGATTGATGGTCATCTGGGCAAGCCAATTTAGTTTGTCTGGCCCATTGTAAAGAAAATGTAAACTTTGATAATTTGTATAGCGCCTTTTCCGGGTTGTACAAAGGCGCTGTTCTTTTACATGCCCCACAGAGAGAACAATTTTACCCGCTAAGTTTTCCGTTGACATGGGCTACTAAGCAGTGAGTGGGAGTCGAACCGTGAAGCTCTCACATTCAAGGTTAACACTCTACCAACTTATCTAACCTAGTGGTGCATATATAAGATTTGAGTCTGCGAATAGTTATGAAGGATCTCTCGGCTGTTGCGGAAGAAAGAGGCAAAGTGATGAAGAGTTTCAGCAGCGTATTTATCTGCAGGTAGATGGAATTTTGACAATGTTGCAGACCATCAACTGCGGTATGTGACTGCTCTGCCAATCGGATATTTGACCATTTGGCTTTCCAGCGAAAGTATTCATCACGAACAGCGGATATGTCACCAAGGTCACAGGCGTAGTACTTCAGTGTCTTCTCTAGATCAATGAAGGATCCTTGGACAAAAACCTTTGAAGCAGATATTGAATCTGAATGCAGACTCGCTTTTTTGGGGCAAATAGTTTTCGCAACTGGTTGACCATGTTTTCCAGATAAAGGATGTAAATGACCTGTTTGTAAATAAAATGTTAATATTCCTAAATTAATTCCTAAGCAATGATTACTCTAAAAATATATCAAAGGACAAATGAAGTCATTGAATTCAACACATCTGTAGTACTCCTATGGAAATGTTTTGTGGTAGTTTTCCCGGTTATTCTGCCTTCCTACACGTCGTGGTTATTAAAGATCGATTTCCAGTTTGTCACAAACAGCAGCGAGCCGTTTGGGTCGGGTCACAAAATAAAAAACAAAAATATGTTGAGACGGGTCAGATTTTCTGCGGGTCGGGTCTTCAAATTTAGACCCATAGACAACTTTGATCCTAAAATTTTTAATAACTTATTAAATATTTAATTTGCAAACAAATTAACTCAAATATGCTTCCAAATACACGAGCAAGCGCGTCACTTCAACATCCACATAGGCAAGCATTTTGCGGGGCGGGCTCCCCTGATTGCGCCTCTGTTCACTATATTCCTTCTAGTTAGATTTTTTTCACCCAGGTATCATTTGCCAAGTTATGGTTTCTTAATTTTTACACTAACAAATTTAAACGTAAATTAATAAAACACAATTAATTTTGTATAAACATTATCAAATTAAAAACAAACTATTTTTTCATTTATAAAGATTCATATCAAGTTTATTAATTTTGTAAAAGTTTCTAAAAAACAAGTGTTAATAAATTGTTTCATTTATTTTTTGTCGTTTGTTCTTTCAAATGAGACAAACTTTTCAATTTTCAAATCACCTTTAAAGAAAGAAAAGAAATATCTATACAGTTTTATTTTTAAAAATATAAATTGTTACAAGCAATACTTGATAATAACTTAAAACTAGTTTTAACCTTTTCATTTTCCAAGTTTCAATCCACCTTTGCCTCCAGAACTACCAATTCCAACCTTTGCTCCTGAAGCACCTTTTTGTCCACCGATTGCTACTTTGGCGTCTGTTTTGAATTTTCCGTCTGAACTATGGCTACCAGTTTCAGCACCACCTTTAATTTTTCCAACTTTTGCACCAACTCCAAAACCAATACCTCCGTCATGACTGTGACTGACTTTATGTCCACCAAAGCCCGCTCCTGTTCCTGTTTTAAGTTTCCCATCTAAACTATGGCTTCCTCCTCCAATACCGGCTTTGAATCCACCAAGGTCAATACCACCGTCACGACTATGACTTCCTTTATGTGTACCAAAAACTGCTCCTACTCCTGTTTTAAATTTTCCATCAAAACTATGGCTACTGCCTCCAACACTATTTTTAATTGCACCAACTCCTGCCTTTGCTCCAACTCCAAGACCAATACCTCCGTCATGGCTATGACTTCCTTTATGTTTACCAAAACCTGCCCCTATTCCTGTTTTAAATTTTCCATCTAAACTATGGCTACCTGTTCCCAAACCGCTTTTAAATCCACCAATTTCTGCGCCTACACCAAGGCCAATACCACCGTCATGGCTATGACTTCCTTTATGTCCACCTAAATCTGCTCCTAGTCCTGCTTTGAATTTTCCATCTAAACTATGGCTGCCAGCTCCAATACCGCCTTTGAATCTACCAAGTCCTCCGCCTGCACCAATACTGCCGTCATGGCTATGACTTCCTTTATGTCCACTTAAACCTGTTTTGAATTTTTTATCTAAACTATGACTTCCACCGTCTTGGCTATGACTCTTTTTATTTCCACCATAACCTGCTCCTAAGCAACCATCTTCAAACCCATCAGCAGTTTTAATTCCAGTCTTAATTTTCCGATCTCTACTGTGGCTGTGGAAACCTTTATGCCCATTTAAACCTGCACCAATGTTTGTTTTCAAACGTCCGTCGTGACTGCCGCTGTCACTGTGAGAGCCTTTATGTTTGCCTAACCCAATGACAATTCTTTTTGCTGAATCTTTATCATGGCTGTGGTTGTCTCCATGTTTACCATCTTTGCTATGACTGTGAGATTTTTTGTGACCACCAAACCCAAAACTACCTTTTAAATTGCCAATACCTGCCCCAATTCCTACTTTTGAATCTCCGTCATGACTTTTGCTGTGACTGTGGGAGCCTTTATGTTTGCCTAACCCTGCACCAATTCCTACTTTTAAATCTCCGTCACCGCTGTGGCTGCCTTTATGTACACCATTGTGGCTGTGCCATGAGAGTTTTTGTGTTTTCTTAAACCACGACCTACACCGACATCTGCATCGTTATCGGATTTTGAACCTCCATCTTTCCTGTGGCCGCCTTTATGCTTACCGTCCTTACTATGGCTGCTTGATCCTTTAAATTTACCGAATCCAATACCAAGTCCTCCTTTGAAAATACCTCCGTGTCCTCTGTTCTGATAAATTAATAATATTTAAAAATTTTTCTAAAAAAAGTCATGTAAATATTTTACATAAATATTACAACTGTTATTATTTTTTTCTCTATATCTCTATCTTTTTTCTACACACACACACACACACACACACACACACACACACACACACACACACACACACACACACACACACACACACACACACACACACACACACACACACACACACACACACACACACACACACACACACACACACACACACACACACACACCACACACACACACACACACACACACACACACACACACACACACACACACACACACACACACACACACACACACACACACACACACACACACACACACACACAAATATATATATATATAGTATATATATATATATATATATATATATATATATATATATATATATATATTTCTCAACTTCAGACTCGAACCCACGACTGTCGGATCGGCAAGACCGATGCGACAATCGTGGGTTCGAGCAATAAGTTCGCAGATGGTAAGGTAGTTGGCATGATGCGAGACGGTGTTGCCGATCCGACAGTTGTGGGTTCGAGTCTGAAGTTGAGGACATTTATATTTGCGTTATTTCGTGGTGGATTGTAAGCCATCCCAGTTTCTGATATATGTGGCTCGTAAAAACATATTAACGCTATGTTTCCTTATAATATATATATATGTATATATATATATATATAAATATATATATATATATATATACATATATATATATATATATATATATATATATATATATATATATATATATATATATATATATATATGTGTGTGTGTGTGTGTGTGTGTGTGTGTGTGTGTGTGTGTGTGTGTGTATATAGCGTTTTTTGTTTTTCTCGCTTTTCCTCTCGTTCCCGTTTTCTTCCCAGTTTGCCCTCCCGCTCGCTCTCTAGCTCTTTCTTGCTCTCCCTTTCTTCTCTACTTCCCGCTTCAAATCGCTCTTTCTCTCCCGCTTGCTTTCCCGCTCTTTTCCTTTTTTCTTCTCCTTTCTAACCTTTTTTTGCCCACAAAACGTAAGATAGATTTGCTAAAAGTTGGTTGAAACCTTCAAACTTTGTTACGTAAACTATATATGAATTTTGTTACAAAATAGCCTTTGATGTTCTTCGTAAGCAGTTTTGGCCTGAAGAGTTTTTGTTAAATTAAAAGCAACCTTATCTTTTTCTAATTTTTGAGATCAACCTCTAGACCAAATTTTTTTAAAACTGTTCCAGCGGTTTAATTTGTATAGAAAACAAACAAACATTCATACAGACAGCCAATCTTATTTATAAATACAGATCTAATTAATTTTTTAATTTTTTTGCAATTCAACTAATTATTTTTATTTTTTTATAGAAGAAACATTAGTTTTAAATAATAACCCTACAATTAAATTGCATATTGTTAAAACAATACTTGTACATGTAGTAGTGGTTAACATGAACGACAATGGCAAATACAAATAAATTGAAAAAGATATTTTCATTTAATGGGTCTAAGTGTTTAATAAGCTAATAGTTTTCTTTGCTTGTTTATTTTACCACATTTTAAAATAGATTTTAAAACAAAATAAATGAATAAATATTTATTGATTAAAGGAACAACTAACTCTTTTGCCTCCAACTCCAATGCCATTTTCTAAGTTAAGGAAGAAACCTCCTTTGCCCTATTTTTTATACAACATTTTAATTTTATTATTTACAACAAAATGTTGATGGTTCAAGCTCTGTGTTTCCTATTCAGTTATATGAAAAAACGTTTGTTGAGAATTAAAAAAATTCAGAAACAGGTATATATAGAAATTTAATAGTTGTGATTATGATTATGTTTGAACTATTTCAATCATATAAAAATATAGAATAAGAATATATGCCCTGCTTGCCAATTGCACAATGCAAAATGGCATAGTCGGGGAACTGTCAAAAGGGCTACAGATCAAAGAACTGTTAGCACTAGAAAGCATAGAATTAAATTATCACAATTTTAAATGCGCTGTTGTTTTCAGTATGTATTTAAAACATAAAATTTACTTTTCGATGTTCATCATTGCTTTCCTTGAATCATAAAAAATAATTTTATTTTAAATCAAAGATTTGTAGCCGTCTATAAAATATGCCACACGTTTGTAGGCCATTTTATATTCATTATATATCTAATACAAATGACCTACAAAAGTTTGAGAATTTGTTTGGATAGTTTCTTATTATAAAAATAAAAATTTAATAATAAATGAATTTGATTTCTGATAATTTAATTCATAACCTCTGAGCTTTCTCCTTTACCGATTCCATGACCTCTTTTTACCCATCCCTGATTTTAGAATGTCAGCATTATTTTTTTTAATTATCGTCATGAAAAAAAATACTAATTAATTAAATGTTTCATAAAATAAACAATTAATTATACCAGTGGATTTAATCCATGTCCGTGTTTACGCTGTAAGAGAACAATGTAAATTAAATCAAGTTTCATAAAACTTAATTTTCATAAACATGCTTAAATAAGCTTACTTTTCCTAGTGCCTTGTCGACAAGGTTTCTTTTAGCGCCAGTTTTAACCAAACTTTTCAGGTTAAGATCTGCGTCAGAAATAACGGTAGATTCAAGCCAGAACTCTTGACCAAGAGCTTTTTTGAATTTAGAAAATCTTTTCATATATCTCTGACGTTCTTTGTCTGAAATTCCCAAAGGAACCCTGCATCAATAAAGTGTTTTAAATATGTTTAATGAATCAATAAAATGTTTTTAATAAGCTTAATGTCTCAAAAAATAGTAACTAACTAGAATTAGCCCGTCAAAAACGACGGATTTTTGAAAATATATTGTGGGTGCAGTTCCATCTAACAGCGTTACGCAAAGTTTTAACATACATACATACATCGGAAATTATGTATGTTGATATTATATATTGTTTCAATATTGCCAATCATATAAGTTTACTTTAAAATGATTTTAGACTAAAATTTATTGGACGATAATAAGCACTTAGACTATAAAAATTTCAATAACTATTATTAAACATAAAGATAATTAATTTCATAGATCTAAAAATCTCATTAAATATTAAATAGAATGTCAATAACTATTAAGTTTCAAGTAAATAACTAATATGTTTAATATTTATCTTTGATTTATAAATATTGATAATAACTGTATTCAAACCATAAAAAGAGCATCAACTTGTTTTGAATGCGACCACGCATTGGCACTGGAGCTGAAAAGATTCCATATCTTCCTTCGCCTAATTTCTTGGTTGCTATCAATTGGGCCACGAAATCATCAAAACTAGCGGCTGTAGCAACAGATATTATTTTAAATTTCTTGATAAATTTCTATCCAGTGTTATTTATGTTTTATAAATCAAACGACTTGCTTACTAAGTTCTCCGGAACCTTTCATTTCGATGTCCTCCGAGTCCTTTTTGAATCCGAATATAACGTATCTCTTCAAGGCTTTGAACAGTTTTTTAACTTCAGCATCATCGTTTGCAGCAAAAATAACCTAAATATGTTTGTTGATATTTTAAAAATAATGACTATTTTATAATATAATAGCAGAGCTATCCGGCGTTGCCTGAGTTTTTTAAGTTTTTTGTCACGTTAATCGACGATAAAACGTAAAATAATGAATATACACATATATTGTTGTAATATTGACACCATATTTGTGTTTTTTAGAAAGGTTTTAAATTTTATTAAAAAATGATAAATTCGATAAGCACTTAACTAGATTAAATAAACTGCAATACCTGTAATTGAAGTTTGTCAAGTTTAAACAATCTACAAATTTTTCGAATCTACAAATTAAGCTATACTATTTAAAACTTATTGTTGAACTGTTAAAAACACATTTTTATCTCTGAAGATAACATTTAGGAAACTATTAATTACCCCCTCCTTAATCCTGTTCGTCCCAAACCGCTTCGTCACTTCCAAAATTCTCGGCAAGGCAATCCTCTTCACTTGCGACTTCGACCATATTCATAGAACGATATGGTCAATTATTTGGTCATTATCACACAGTTGCTTACAGTTTTGCAGAAGTCTATGTGATCCTCCAATTCTGCGTTGTGCATTGGAATATCACGCCAAATCGTTGCTTCTAAGTTTCTTACACATGACTGTCGATTACAGCGATCCCCCACTTGGTCACCGACGGCTTCACGCAACCGAACCCGCAACTGTACGGCACAGTCACTTTTCGTCTTTCTAACGCTTTCCGAGCTTTTCAACACAAAATTCTTGTCAATGCAGAACTCTTCAAATTTCTTAAGTTTTAGCTTTTTTATCTTTGTGCCGCCTCTAAAAGCCAAAACCTCTGGCCAAACCACACTGAGCTTCAGTCTCATTGTCATACATAAAAGCATTTTCAAATTTTACAAATAAAAAGGTTGTTTCAATACTTAGTCATACGCCCCTCATTTTTCATCAGCATTCAAACAAATCTTTTCTACTTATCCCGCAACATCTGGGGTAGTACTTTCTTCAGCTAACTTATGGCAACATCACTCACATTAGCACTCCGATCATTAGACATTACTTGGAGTCCCGGTTTATCTTTTTCAAAACCATTTTTCACCAAGACCAACTTATTCCTATGTCATCAGTTTAATGACTACTTAAAAAATCCAGCTTGCCATGCGAAAATTGTGAAACACCTTGTCCAAGCGTTGTATCACAGGTGTCTTCATCAAGCGTCTTACTCAAGCTACTGCCACCAAACTCGAAACTGTCAAACACCTTCTCTGCAACAAGAATATCTTGAGTCATTTGATGAAGCAATCCTACTGTTTTTTAAAACAATCTTTAACCAAGCAAGCTTTGCAGTTTACATATGCTCTTAAAAATACCGACTGAGCCCTAAGCAAAACTACTGTTCTCCTAAAATGCGAGACGTCGTCTGCAACCGGGCGGCAGCACCACCAAGCGTCTCCAAAACTCTTACGACAAGTCTGACGACTCCCAAAAAATATATCAGAAACCAGTAACACTCAGCTACAGGGCTCACTTTTGCAGCGTGTTGCCGCAAAACAGGATCTAAGTTATTCAGTTTTCTGTCATACACTACCTGACCCGTATCCATCACTGCCACAACCGTCTCGGCGACCAGACTCTCAACAACCCTGCCATCGAAAAATCACTCAGGCAAAAGGATTCCGTCTTCAGGGCAGATCTGACAGTACAAAAAATATTTTTTTTATTTTCTTTTGTGCTGCTTGGTTTTTATTTCCCGTTTTCTTTTGTGCTGCTTTGATTTTTCTGTTTCCTCTTGTGCTGTTTTGTATTCTTTACCCATAGCCGTTATCCAATCTTTCAAAAAGTTTGTTAAATCTTCCTGCGATTCAAATTTGTATTGTATTTATTTTACAACGCTTATATTAACTTGCAATGTTGTTTGTTTGTTTATTTTAGCGCAATCGTTCAATCAAAGAAATTAAGCAGCTTCGATTTTGGTTGGTTCTTCGATGGCTGACATTAAATACATTAATCCGTTTTTAGATTTAAACAAATTTAAACACTAAAAAATGAAATATAATAAAAAATATAAATAATATTTAGATTTATAAAAAAAATAAACATTAAAAAAGTAAAAATAATATAAAGTATAAAAATAATTTTTTTTAAAACAACGCTTATATACTAATGTACAAAAAAGGTAGAAATAATATTAAAATGTCCATGTTAACGTTTTTTGAACTAAACGTTTCGTTTGGAAGATGAAAGCGTTGGGCGATAGTAAGTTATATTTACTTAATATATAGTTAACCCCCAACTCTCTTATTTTGCAAACAAAAATGTTCAGTTCAAAAATTGTTCATATGGACACTTTAATATTATTTCTAACCTTTTAGTACATTATTATACAAGCGTTGTTATAAAAAAAAATATTTTTAATATTTTATATTATTTCTGGATCAAAACTATTGCTTTCTAATGCCATAATGCCAATGTTGTAATATTGACAACTTTATTTGGGGTTTTCAGAAGGGTCTTAAATTTTATTAGATGAAAAATTTAATAAGCACTTAACTAAATTAAATAAACCGCATAGCCTGTAATTAATGTGTGTTTAGTTTAAACACTTACAAATCTACAAATAACGGTACTATTTAAAACTTATTATTGAAATGTTAGAGGCAATTTTTTTAAGATAGTTTATAGTCCTTTACAACAAGTGTTTTAAGATTAAATTGGCTGTATGTAGGAAGCACATAAGTACTACCTGTCGTGGATCAAAGTTTGATCCTTTTAACTGTCCCTCCTCCTTTATCCAGGCTTGGGACTGGCTCGCAATTAGCGAGGCGAAGTTGTTGTTAAAAACATTTTTTTTTAATAATAGTTTATAGTCTTTTACACCAGGTGGTTTAAGACTCTAATGGCTGTATGTGGGAAGCACTTAAATACTTCCTGTCGTGGATCAGAATTTGATTATTTTTAATTTTCCCTCCTCCTTTCTCCAGGCTTGGGAACGGTTCGCAATTAGCGGGGCGGAGTTGTTGTTAAAAACAAATTTTTATTTCTATAAAGATAGAATAAAAGAAATACTTCAATATATAAACAGGTTTTTTGTTTTTCACATTACTTGATTAAGGAAGTATTTGGTATTTAACTTTTTACAAACGTTTGAGTTAAAATCCTGTACACTGTATTTGATGCTAAACAATTAATCTTGTTAACAAAACGGAATTTTAAAGAACTAAAACTAACATCGGGAATTTCAGCTTCAGTTCCAGCTCCCGCACCAGAATCAGGTTTAGTTTCAGTTCCAGTTCCAGCACCAGAATCAGGTTTAGTTTCAGTTCCAGCACCCGTTCCAGTTTCTGCTCCAGAATCAGGTTTAACTTCAGGCTGTTCTTGCTCCATTTGTCCGAGAACATTACCACCAAGGGAACCCTTGAAATTTAATTATTTTTTGTTTTTCAGTTTTTTGTAGACATTTTCAAATTGAGTTCAATAGCGTAGAATAATTCTCACTTGACTTTCCACTTCCGTTCCGAGAGTTGCTTTAAGGATGGCATCAAGATTCAATTCAGCAGCAGAGTTGGCGTTGATTTCCAAATAAAACGAAGCGCTAAGAGCTTGTTTAAATTTGACGACATATTTTTGGTAGAGCAAACGAATTTTTTCTTGGACATTCAATGGAATCCTATCAATATTTAAAGAATTAATTATTGACTGAAACAATTATTCTATGAAATTTCATACACACGTTTTTCTCATAAACTCTCACCAATTGAAGAATATCAGCTGAGTTTGAGCTTGGCCACTTATTGTAACTGGCGCCAGATAAACAGCATATCTTCCGTCGTTGGCACTCTGGGCTTGGATAAGATCAGCAAGGAAATCCGTGAAAGTTGCACCTTGAAATGAATTTGTTCTTTGAGTTTTTTAAATTTTTTAAAAGTTTTTATTAAGTTTATAAATACACACAACAAACTTATTAAAACAATTTGTTTTCTTAATTGTAATTTAAATGGATTAAATGATTAACGAATTAGTTTTTTTAAATAAATTAACTAGTTAACTAGTTTATGCAAGTGACTACAATTTTAAAATGACTGAATTTTATAAAAATATCCGAGAAGAAAAAGCTACTCAGAGGTGCAGTTTTATCGACTACAAGTGAAGACAAGTCTGCATTTAATTTGAAAAGTGCATATCGGTATGATCCTTTGACAAGACTTTCATATGTTGTGACTGCCCCGGCATCAACAGTAGCCTTGAAAAATTTAAATGTTTTTTAAACTCAATTTGTTTAAATTAAAACATTTTATTTATTGAGTTCAAATAATTGCTTATTGAAACAATTTAATGACATCGAGAACAGAGGTGGATAGATTGGGCTGGGTCGGGTTGGGCGGGGTTCAATTTTTTTGAAACTGAGTTGAATTAAAAATTGTTATTATTTTTTTCAATTAAATTTTTAGTGGGTTGGGTTTAAAATCCACTTTTTTTAGATGGATTGAGTAAGTGATGGGTTGGGTTTCCAAAAATGGGCCCATGATCACCTCCGAGCAAGAATTATTAAGTACCTCAACTTCTGGTTTTGGTTGTTCTGCAGCTGGGACTACTGGTTCACCCCCAAGTCCCAAGTTGACAATATTATTCAAATTTAAATCTGAAGATGACGTTGCAGTGTATTCGTACCAGAAATCTCCTTGTAATCCATCCCGGAATTCTGTAACTTTTGTCGTGTAAAAAAGACGAACTTTATCAGAAATTGTGGCTGGCAACCTGAAGTTCATCAAATTCACATTGTAACGAAAAAATTAAAAATTAATTTTTTGTAAACAATAAAAATTTTTTAGTTTACCAAAGAATAAAAATTATTTTATTCACGGTTTTCCCTCCAGTAGTTACAGAAGTTGAATAAATAGCATATCTGGCATCGTTTTGACTTTCGAGATCAGCAATAAGATCTGCGAATTCTGCACCTGATTAATAATTTAATTTCAGTTTACTTAAATATGATATTAAATAAAATGATACTTTATAATCTAAAAATTAATTATTCTATTATAAATAAAAAAAAACATTCGTGGTTTGAAATTATTCAAAAAGCCCTATCACGTTAATTTTCTATTTAAGCAAGACACAACCTATGCAATGCGAGGTAACTCATTGCTTAAGGGGGCTATGCTGGTGACGCCGGTGAGATTCGAACTCTTTTCCACAACACCACCACCTCCTCTACATTTGATTAAACCTGACATGCCAAACATTTATAAATTATTTCTTGCTATCTGACTTACTTCCAGAGCCTTCTTTGATAAGACTGAGAGAAGAAAGGTCGCTAGAGAAGCCAAAAATGGCGTAGCGATTTGAGCCTTTGACGATATTGCTGTATGATGTAATGCACGTAGTCTCAATTGTGATGGTTTCTTCAGTCTGCAACGTTTAAATAAACACGATGTTGGCTTATAATAATGTTTAAATGCTAATACAGTTTTAATTTCACGTAAAAATTTATCTATTTATAAAACTAGCTCAAAAGTGTAAGAGATGCGACTAAACTAACAGTTACAACTTCTTGGTAGTCGTAGTAATATTCAGTGGATTCGATTGAATAATATCCTGCTTGACGACTCTCACATATCGAATCAAGATTCAAGTCATCAGCAGAACCTGTCAATACTTCAACCCAAACATTTGCCTTCAATGCGTCTTTGAAGTCATCATATAACTGTTTATATGAATCACGCACTGTGTCTTTGACACTCAAAGGGGTCCTATAAAATAACAAGTTTCACATTTTTAATTTAATTTGTGTTTTGGCTAGTTTTAGATATAGTATTTTGGTTTTTTTTATTTTAGTAAGAAAAATGTGCGCACCAAAATAAGAATATAGTTTGTATCATGTCATTATAGCGGACAACAAAGCTGATAAACTAAAATTTAACTAATTACCAAACTACGTAGAGAAGCTGATCTTTGGCTTTAGTAGTAGCTTTCGTTTGAGCTGCAGGAATCAGGTAAAATGCATATCGCGCTTGCCCTGCTGTTTTAGCAGCGTCCAAATCTTTTGAAAGGTCGCCAAAACTAGCACCTGTAATATTACAAAGAAACAATTAACTTTAAATAATATTTAAAAAAATTCAAATAAGCTATTTGACTGTTATTGATCACAATAGAAAATTTTATGATTGAAGTATATCTAGTTTTAAATAATTTTTCAGTTATATAAATGTTATGTTTACTGGCAGCTGCCGATTTGAGAAATGTAACAGTGCTGGAATCTGCCGAAAGTTCAAAAAGAGCGTATCTCTTCGATCCACTTGACACTTCGCTAAAGGCAGTCACCGCAGATGGATCAACTTTAATAACAGCTGTAACCTGTATTTATAATTTATTTTATCAATGCTAGCAAAAACTTTTTAAACGCATAGAGCTTACCAAGTTGGCTGATAGAGCCACGAACACGCTGAGAAAAATGTACAAGCCCTTTGAACAAAAAGCAAGGTATTAAAGTAAGTTTCTTGAAACATAAAAAAATTCAAATTCAAAACATTTCTCACCATGATGGCTTTCCTAAAAGATCTTCCCAGCTACTGGGGTGATCGAGCCATTTATATCAAGTCGAACAGCCAACGTGTCAACCATACGTCGCCGCATTGTGATTGGCTGAGCTTGGTGGGAAACTCTTTTTTATTTTTTACGTTGATTGTAAATGATAAATTACTTATTGTACAAAATAAAAGAAAGTTTTTGATGAGTTTTCATTTTTATAATCAAATGTTAGACAAAAATAATAAATGAAGGTGTGATGAAAGTCTTAAATCACAATTGCGTGTTACTTCATACCAAATCATTCAATATAGAATATGTTGATAAAAAGCAATTTTTCAAATATAATTTTTACGTAATTATTATTTAAAGCAATTTATAAAAATAGTTGAAATGCCGTTTTGTATTAAAATTGTTTAAAAAAATTAAAGTAATTTTGTTTTCAAATAACTCGTCTGTTAACCGTTATTTTAATTCTAGGCAATTAAACGTAGAAAAAATTATTTCTAAAAAGTATTATTTTTATGTTTTTTTTAAATATTATTTTAAATTTATTTATTGAAATATTTCATTTTTAACTGGAAGTAAATAATTATAAAAATAAAACGTTGAGCGCAAATTATCTTATAATTATCTGCAACAATTCTGGCATTGAGCGTAGACAGCAAGGTGTTAAAAACATGTATAAATAAAAAAAAGTGTCATTTGTATTTTTTTTAAACAAAAAGGTTAAACTGATGCGTTTTATTTATTTTTGTAGAACGTTGCAGAAATTATTTCACTCATGATGTTAAAACGTAATAATGTTGAAGGTTGTTGAACATTCTCCACATTGGAGATAACAAAAATGTAAAATCACGAGAAAGGCATTCTCTTATTGTTTGTCATATTTGCAAGCTGTTTCTGATCGAGCATTTTAAGAGTCAGGTATCTGGAGCAGTGAAAGTTTTCATCGACTTCATCGTTGTAAATATCACGAAAGCAGTCTGTTTTATTGCTTTCAATGAAAAACAAAATCTGCTCATTCCTCACACCATTTTGTATACTATCGTTTTTTTTGTTAGAAGTTCAGAGACATAAAGGTACTCATTAGTGGATTAAAATTGGTTGGCTTTAATTGTTTTAATTTTTCTTCAAAAACTACCAACATTCAAATTAGATTTTTTCTTTCTTTATTTATTTATTGTTTTTATTTTTCTTTTGTGTAATAGTTAATTTATCAGTAAGTGTATTTTATGAAGTACAGCATCTCGGCATTTTGTAACATAAAGTAGGTTTCGTGTGAAAACATTTACTTCTAGGAGATCAACAACAGTCCAACAAACCAACTGAAAAATGGTAAGCAGTTTTAAAACAGAAAAAAATTTATTTGACAACATGGTATTAAAACGTACAGAACTTTATATAATTAGAATTTACTTTTATCAACTTCACTGTCACTAAAACTATAAAACTATCTAACGTATTAAAATTTTTGATTTCATAGCTTAATTTATTAAAACTTGTATTTATACTACTTGGCCAAACAAAAACTGACAAATAATTGATTAATCAATACAAAAAAATTCTGTAGGTATTACATTAATTATTATTTGATTTATTATTATTATTTTTGGGATTGATAATATCGAAAAGAATTATATATATTATTTTATAATGATGACACTATTTACATGTTATGGAGCAGTTGTTACCAAAAATTTATATAACTGTTTTTTGGTTTTTATTAAAGTATTATTTAGTAGAATCAAACCAAGATATTTATTATGTTACTATACTAAACGCGTAGTCGGCAAAGAGATAATCTTTTAATTTCATATTGATTTTGCATCAAAACAATTTCTTTGAGTCTGAACGGTTGAAAAAAATTGCAGTTAGAAACACCTCATAGAATCAATACAATATCGTGATAATGTCTCGGCGTTTTCTTTGCAAGTTTGTTGCTCTTATACTCGTTCGATACTATTTTTTTATCCTGTCACTGCTGCGATTATTAACAATTTCAACTTTTGATGCAGAAGCAATACAAACAAGAAGCTCACTCAAAAGCTATACTATGCAGTAACAGGCAATTCTAAGTAATATTATACATTATTTTTTAACAACATTCATTAATATGCAATTATATGCTTTATTAATAAATAATGTGCAAAAGAGACAAAACTATGTTTCAATATACCGTTATATGTAATACTATTCTCCAATTTACCGTTATATCTAATATTTTTTTAATATATGCAGTGTTGGGTAGTATTTTAAATACATTGTATTTGAAATAAGTATTTAAAAGTATTTTTGTATTTTCATTTCTTAACATGTTTTTGCTAAAACATACTCGTGATGCGTGTTGATGATGTATCAGTATCAATTGTTACAATAAGTATTTTAGTATTTTTGCAGTTAAATACAATAATGTATTTTGTATTTGGAAAACAATCAAATATAGTTCTTTACTGCAGTATTTGTATTTTGTATTTAAAATACTTACCCAACACTGGTTATATGTAATACTATTTTTCAATATACCGTTATATTTAATAGGTACTATTCTTTAATATACAACCATATGTTACGTTTTTCTTAATTTGCTTTATTGTTTCTCTGTTTGTTCGCGGAGGAGAGTGTGATCAAATTTTGAAGTAATTCCCATTACCAAATCTTGCTGAAATTTCGTGCATATAATTTTCGTCATTCACGTTGCATTTTATTAAATTTTCAGATGCATTGGAAAAAATTTAAATAAAATATGAAATATATTTAATAAAAATATTTAATAACATTGAAACTAAAAAATTAATAATAATACGTAAACATTTTTTTAAAACACACGTTTCTTTTCTGCACTAAAATGACAAAAAATAATTGTGTTTATATAAAATTTGTTAACATATATACTAAAAGCTAACAGTAACATTCTATAACTAATAACCTGGGCCGGATTGTTTTATATTCTGAAATGCGACCCAGGTTATAAGATATAAAATTGTACTGCTAGCTTTTAATGTGTATGATAACAAATTTGTATATAGCCAGAGAAGTGTTTTTTTGCAAAAACAACGCGGTTCTTAAAAAGTTTTTTTCAAGGATTCTTAAATGTTATAAAAGTAATTTTATTTTATCAGGTGAACGTTTGGACGCCTAAATGAAGTTTTGAATATATTTTAGGCTAGCTAAATAAATACAAACCAACTGATAGCTTAGCAATAAATTAATATTTCAATGCAAAAAATTAATAACTACAATCTATAGTTTTGCAACCAAAAATTTATGTAAGAAATTAAAATGTATGTTTCAATTTATTGAAAATGACTTAAACATTATAAAATGTTTAATATTAAAAAAAACAACAAAACCACATTTATTTCAAGATAAAATTTTTTTTCAATGTTTTGTGATTATTTTTAATTTATAAAAAACAAATAAAAATCAAAAATTGTTTCTTTTTTTCAGCAAACATTTTAAAAAACGTTTTTCTAATTGTTTTTTTAGAATAAATTCAGTTCAACCAAACAGCAGTCCGTGACTCTAAATGAATAAATTAAAAATGGTATTCAATCAATTAACTGCTATGAAACAGCATGAATCAAATTCCACTTTAAATTAATGTTGCTCTTCTAATAAATCAAAGAACACATTAAATTGGTCTCTAAATTTTTAAATAAAGCTAGAAAGGCTTTATTAAATTCCAACTTTTAATACATTTTTGCAACGTGGAATTCGATTTGAATCTTGAAAATTATAACAAAGTTCTGAACATTTAAACACGACAATTTCACACCTTGTGGTCACTTCTGTGTTCCTGCAAATTATATAATTGCAATTGCTTATTGGTATAAACGTTTTGATTTTTAACAAAAACACTATGTCAGATTTGTAATTCATTAGAAAAATAAAAATAATAATGTTAAAAGTAGTAATACCCCTCCGACTCCAATTCCTGCGCCAACACCAGCTCCTCCTAATCCAACGCTAGCTCCAACGCCAGCCCCATTTCCTCCAGCTCCAGCTCCAACGTTCAAAAGAAAACCATTACCCTTTTAAAAATTTCAATTGGGTTAAACACACTACAAAACTGCTCGAAGTTAAGGTACGGTAAACAATAAAAGCTTTAAAATCGGAAAAACAATCATGGCGATAGATAATTATACACTTTACTTAGTATTTTAATAGTCTGAATAATCCTAGTATAAGCTATCCTAAAAATAAATGAATCAAAAAAATATAATAAAAATATGACTTGCAAAATTATTATTTTGTACTTCTCAAACTTTAAATAAAAACATTTAACAAAATAAAAATTTTAATGATTAAACTTGTTTGAAGTAGTATTTAGTCTTAAAAAACCAAAATTAAAAATACGTCATTTTATTAAAATTGTGAAACAGAATATTATATATGTTTATATTGTTATTCGCACTGTGTTTTATTCATATTATTTAATACTTATCTTCTCCAGAAAAAACCGACAAACAAAGAAACCGTATCATGGCTTTTATGTTCCTATAAAAAAATAACCCAATTATTATTTGTTAAAATTGTAATCAGATTGTTTTTTGCAAAACTTGTTGGCACGGATCTTTTCCACGTCTTACGAAATACATTTTTACTCGCTCATTTACTAAACAGCAAGTTGGAGCCAAATTGCAAAAGCGTGGTGTTTATGTTTAACGCTCAACTGGCTTGGCCATTCTAGACCTTTATCAATAAAAAACAAACAACAAAACACATTTTAATTATAAATGAGCCTTGACAAAGTTTTCTTAAGTTTTAATGAAATGAAATGAAACCTACCACTCCAACTCCAATTCCAGCTCCAATACCGCCTCCTACACCAACTCCTGTTCCTCCAACTCCGGTTCCTCCTGTTTTGATTCCGCCTTCAAAACCACCTCCAATACCACTCCCTAAGCCACCAGATTCTCTTGCTCCCATACTAGCTTTTAAGCCACCTCCTAGACCAGCTTCCCCACCACCGATACCGGTTCCCAAACCGCCTCCTATAGCAGTACCTTTTGTTCCAATGTCTAAGCCACCTCCTATACCAGTTCCTAAGTTACTGGATCCTCCGACTCCAACGTTAACTCCCAAGCCATCTCTTACACCAGTTCCTAAACCCTCGGCTCCAAAACCGGCTCCTACGCCACTTTCTATACCAAATCTTCCTGCTCCAATATTGGTTCCTAAACCACCTCCGATACCAGTTCTTAAACCACCAGCTCCTCCTACTCCAACGTTGGCTCCTAAGCCACCTTCAATACCAGTTCCTAAACCACCGGCTCCTCCTACTCCGACATTAGCTCCTAAACCACCTCCTATACCAGTTCCTAAATTACCGGGTCTCCCTGCTTCAATACCAGCTCCTACGCTACCTCCTATACCAATTCTTCCTCCTCCAACATTGGCTCCTAAACCACCTCCTATACCAGTTCCTAAACCACCTCCTATACCAGTTCCTAAACCACCTCCTATACCAGTTCCTAAACCACCGGGTTTTCCTGCTTCAATACCGGCTCCTAAATCACTTCCTATACCAATTTCTCCTGCTCCAATATTGGCTCCTAAGTCACCTTCAATACCAGTTCCTAAACTACCGGCTCCTCCAACATTGGCTCCTAAACCACCTCCTATACCAGTTCCTAATCTACCGATTCTTCCGACTCCGACGTTAGCTCCTAAGCCACCTCCTATACCAGTTCCTAAACCACCGGGTCTTTCTGTTTCAATACTGGTTCCTAAGCCACCTCCTATACCGGTTCCTAAACCGCCTGGTGTTCCTGCCCTAATACCGGCTCCTAAACCACCTCCTATACCATTTCCTAAACCACCGGGTCTTCCTGCTCCAATACCGGCTAGAACATTCAAGAGAAAACCACCACCCTTTGAAAAATTCAATTGGGTTTTCAAGTAAGTAAGAAATAGTAATTGAATTCTTGTATCATATTTAATGTTAAAATAGTTTTAAAATAAACAAAATTATATGCTAACCCTTTGGTTAAATTGTTAAATGGTTATAAATATTGGCAAAACCCATTTGCCCCAAAATAGTTACCTGGTCTCTGCTTCTATGTCCCTGTAAAATAAAATCGAATATGTTTATTAATATGTACTTATATTTTATTATGAAACATTATCTTGAAAATTTCCAATTAGGCTGAAAACTAAAACACGTGTTTAAATGTTTGCTTCCGTCAAATATTTATTTGATTGATGCTAAAATTTCACAATCCATAAATTGATTTTTATAACTATTTTAAAAAGTAAAAAAAGTTTTGCGTTCTAGTAAAAACGACTTCGCTTGAAATTAAATTGTTATTTGAAACATATTTTAAACAAAAATTATATTTATTTTCAATCTCTTCAAAAGACCGTAAAGAACAAAAACAAATTATATAAAAATTTATTTAAACAGTAACCAAAAAATGTTCAAACTAATATATTTTAGTTTTAAAATCATGACACTAATATTGTCTTATCGCAATAACCAATGATGATATAATCTTAGATAAGCATCCCCTAATGCAAAAACAAATGTGTCAATAGAACCAGCACAAGCACCATCCATGTATGATTTTCAGGGATGCTTTTAGATAATGCCTCTCTAATTTTTTCTTTATTGCGTAAAATGTCATAAAAAGTAATTATTATATTTATATTATAAAAGTTTTAGTCCAAAACTAATAAAAACGGTATAAAAAAGTGATAATTTTAAGCATGGTCAATCAGCTTTAAGACCAAGAAAAGATGTTGTTTTTAGGGTAACCGAGTTTGTCAATTGTTATTGAGCCGATGTTGGTTGCGGGAATAATTCAAAAGGCTGGGGCTAGTGAAGGCAAACATGCGTTTATCAGCCGTTTTCATAAGAATTCTTGGTAAGTAGATGATGAGGGTCTTAATTGTTGTTGTTTGGCTGGAAGACCGGATACCCTGTTGACTGAGGAAAATAGAGAAAACGTGGAACATATTTGCAATTTGCTATTAAGCAATTTCTAAACTTGAATTTGTTTTTGTGAATGGAGTTTGCATAAGATTTGTGTTCAAAACTTATTCCGAAAGCTATTAGTTTAATTGCTTTTAGCAACCATTATTTCTTTTTAAAATGAAATTTCCTGATTTTATTCAGAATTGGAGGATAATTCCACCTGCGTAAACAATAATCGTTTCTCAGCTGTTTTACTTTTTTTTATCTCTCGGTGGTTTTCCTTTCCCTTTTTCTTGTTTTTTCTCGCTTTTTTAGCATTTTTTCGAAGCCAAAAATGAGATAATTTCTTGTTGATATAACACGAGAACTTTTGAAATTTTCTAAATAAAACTTCAATAATTGAGTTTTAAAAATGCTATAATAATTAAGAAGTATTACCCCTCCATGTCCAAAAGCTCCTCCTCCGATTCCAACTTCATGGCTTTTTATTCCGCCTCCATGGCTTCCTATTCCGGCTCCAACGTTAAAAAGAAAACCACCGTGCTTTTAAAAATTTATTTTTAAGCTTATAAAACAAATGTTATATTTCAAATTTAGTAATTTAATACACCAAAACTAAATGAAATAATCAAAAAATTAAAAATCACCATTAAATATTAAAAACTATTGTTGAAATTGCTAAAAAACCACTACACAAACACATATCGAAGAAAAACTTGGTATTTGCTGCCAATTTAAAAAAAGGATCTACTACAATGTTGTCATTTAAGAAACAAATTACAAAAGTCTTTGTTTTATATCGAAGGGACTTCAGCGCATCTTTGACTATTGCATTAAAATGCTTAGATTTTTTTCTTTTATAAATTTATAAATGCTAATATTTAAAAATTAATTAGTCAATTTTACAATTTAAATTTTAAAATTTTAAAAGAAATCGTATTTTTCAAAAATATTTCTTGGTTCTCCGTACATTGGTGTTAGCATTTGGCTAGCGCTAAAGGCTAAACAATTATTTTTTTAGATAGTCAATGACTATCTAAAAAGATAATTGTTAGTTTTTTTATTTTATTTAGGTCATTTTTATAATTTAATTGACAATAATACCGATATTTTAAATTTATTATTATTTGCGTTAAACAGTAGCTAAAAGCCATAGAGAGAAATATTTGTTCCGTACCTACTAGGGATGTCACAGGTAGTACTTTTTAGACATTTCGGGTTTGGGTTCGGTTTCGGTTTATTGAAATTTGAATTTTCGGGTTCGGGTTTTCATTTTTCCAGAAACCGGGTTCGGGTTCAGGTTTTCAACTTTTCAAAAATCGGGTTCAGGTTCGGGTTTTCGATTTTCAAAATTTTGGGTTCGGGTTCGGCTCTGGGTTTCAAAATTAAAAATTTTCGGGTTCAGGTCGGGTTCGGGTCGGGTTTGAGTCGGGTTTGGGTCGAATTTGAGTAGTACATAAAATATATACAACTCAGCACTTATTTATCGACCGTTAAGAATGAAAAGCTGAGTGGACGTGATAAAATATGAGTTAGTTAGTTTCTTGCTAAAGAACTACTTGACCACACCGGGAATCGAACACGGGCACTAAGGATAGGAAAGCCGGTCTCTAAACCACTAGACTAACTTGTGTCACAAGATTGGTTTTTGTTTGTAAAACAAAATGCTTAATGATTTTTTAATACTAGATTTCATTAGATGTACCAAGTTTTGAAAACTCATGGATTGTATTGAAATTTTTTAGGCTCGGGGTTTGGGTTTTATTTTTTTAACACCCGGTTAGGGGCGGGTTCGGGTTTCTAATTTTCAAAATTTCGGGTTCGGGTTCGGGTTTCTCTTTTTCAAAATATCGGGTTCGGGTTTTACATTTCAGAAAGTTTGGGTTCGGGTTCAAGTTCGAGTTCGAGTTTCACGTTTTCAAAAATTCGGGTTCGGGTAGCAAAAACCGGCTAGTACAGACCTTCGGGTTCGGGTCGGGTACCCGTGACATCCCTACGCAACAAATAATAACAATTAAGAAAAATAAAAATATTGCGTCCGGAATAACGTTCTGGCACAAATCTAATACAAAAAACCCGAGCTTTCTAAGTTGTTTAGTTTTCGAGTGGTTATTTTTTTTTAAATGCTCAAAACTTTTTATCTTCTCTCCAGTAGTTGAAAATAATTTCCCCGCTTATTTCACTATCTACTATTTACAAGGTAAGCCAATCTGAAATTAAATTTAATAAAACCAGTATAATAATTATGAAAATGTTTTTTTAACAGCCACAACCCTATTTATAAAGATGGTAAAAGAAATAGATTCAAAATACTGTTTAACATTTTTATACTTGGGAAAAATTTTAAATTAAAAAATCCAGCAGTTTTCAGAACAAACACAAAAAGTAAAGAAAAAAATAATTTTTTTGACATTATTTTGATTTGATTATCTTCAATTAATTTTTTTTGTTAAAACTGAATTATTATAAATTATTAGCAGAAAAATACAATTAAAAATTATTAATTTACTTTTCCACCAAGACCAAGACCACCTCCCATGAGAAATCCAGCGCTCTAAAAATTAAACAATTTAATTACAAGTAGAGATTTTAATTGAGCTAACAAAACATAAAAAATAGCTACTTATGTAGTTGAAAAATATTATGTAATAACAAAGTTAATAAATTAAAAAATTTCCTAATCCAATTCTGATCATAAGAAATGTTCCATAAAAATTTCATCTACTTCTCTATTTCCAATGCCTGCCGCTCCACTACCCTAAAATATTTCAAAGTTAAAATTTTAAAACAAACAATAAAAATTGTTGATAAAATAATAAGCAAAAACTCAATAAAAAAGTATTTCAGAAAGCGTGGTCCACAAATTGTTCGTCTCAAACGATTTGCCTTAACGTTACATTCTCATTCTTATTGTCTTCTTACGGTCAGTCTTTATACAATTTGTCTCAATTGGTTTATTTGTCTTCTCTTTCCATACAATTTTTTTCTGGTCTGTTCGTTTCATAAATTATGAGTCGTAAAAGCATGGTTAATTTAATTTACTTTTATTAGCAAATAAAATATCTAGAAAATAAATCACCAACCTCTCCAAAGACACTGCCACCGCTCAACCAGCCCTATATTTTTAAACTCTAATTACAATACATTTAGAAACATAACTTAATTTTATTTTTAAAAAAATCTATTTTATGACAATTAATTACATATATATAATAAATATTTCATCTGACAATAAAATATATAATATTCATACCAGTGGATTGAACCCATGACCTTTGTGCTAATGAACAAAATGTATTATTATACATAAATTATTATGATTCTTATAGCTTTATGTTGAACAGCTTTTATTTTATTTTGTTATCACGCAAGTATTTCATATTTTTTATTTAAAAAATGGGTGACTTATGAAATTGTGTTATTAAACGAGTAAAAAACTAGTTCTATTCCATTATTATGCAAAATACTAAACATTTATTGTTCAACTAGCGGGGTTACCCGGCGTTGCCCGGGGTTTTTAGAGGTTTTTCTAATGTTTGTCTCTCTCGCTCCCGTTCCCTTCTCCACTTTCCCGTTTTCGTAGCGTTCCCGGTCGCTTTTCCGCTCTCTGTCGTTTTCCAGCTCCCGGTCGCTTTCCCGCTCAGAAGTTTTGTTATCGATTTTCTCTCTTGCTCGCGTTTCCTTCCAAGCTTGCTTTCCCGATTCCAGTCGCTTTCCGCGTTCCCGGTCGCTTTACCGTTCTCGGTCGCTTTCCCGTTCCCGGTCGCTTTCCCGTTCCCGGTCGATTTCCCGTTCCCGGTCGCTTTCCCGTTCCCGGTCGCTTTCCCGTTCCCGGTCGCTTTCCCGTTCCCGGTCGCTTTCCCGTTCCCGCTCACGCTTGCTCTCCCGTTCCCGGTCATGCTTGCTCTCCCATTCCCGGTCACGGTTGCTCTCCCGTTCCCGTTCCCGTTCACGTTCATTTTCTCTTTTACATTCTTTCATAACTTCTGTTAGCCTATAAAACGTAAAATAGATTTGCAAAGACTATATATATATATGAATGTTTGTGGGTTAGTTTGTCTATTATAGAAACGGGAAAGCGACCCGGAACGGACAGCGAGCGGGAACGGAAAAACAAGCGTGAGCGGGAATGGGAGAGCAAACGTGAGCGGGAACGGGACAGCGACCGGGAACGGGAAAACGACCGGGAGCGGGACAGCGACCGGGAACGGGAAAACGACCGGGAGCGGGACAGCGACCGGGAACGGGAAAACGACCGGGAGCGGGACAGCGACCGGGAACGGGAAAACGACCGGGAGCGGGAAAGCGACCGGGAGCGGGAAAGCGACCGGGAGCGGGAAAGCGACCGGCAGCGGGAAAACGACCGAAAACGGGAAAGCGAACAGGAGTGGGAAAGCAGGTGGGAAAGGAAATGGGAGAGAAAGAGACAAACATTAGAAAAACCTCTAAAAAACCTGGGCAACGCCGGGTATCTCCGCTAGTACATACATAAACACACACACAGACACACATACATGCACATACACATACATACATACACACATACATACGCACATACATATATATATAGTTCCCGCTCGCTCACCCGCTCCGCTCCGCTTATTTTGTGACGGATTTCAAAAAAAAATTTTTTATTTTTGACTCCCATTGACTCTCAAGGTTGTGTGAAAATTTCATTACGATCGGATGAATGGTGTAGCAATGCATAAACGCCATTAACATATATAGATACAAACATTCATTTTTATATATATAGATTGTATGCATAAAAATTTTTGAAATATACTTCATCCATAATAATAGAAACAACACCTTTCCTAAAGAAGTGTCGACCAAGTTGCCTTTTGCGCCAATTTTAATGAGTCCTTTTAAGTTGAGATCTGCTTCAGAGATAGCTGTAAAATCGAACCAGGGTTCCAATCCAAGTGCTTTTTTGAGTTTGCCAAATCTTTTTAAATAAAGCTGACGCTGTTTGAGAGGAATTTCTAACGGAACCCTTTAATATATTTTTATTTTATTATAAATGTTGCCGAATTAGCTCGCTAGTGATTCGCATCGTTGAAGTTTGAAGTTATTTATAAGATAATATTTCTTGATTTCTAATTCTTGTTTTATAACTTCTTTCACATATCAACTATTGACTTAAATTTCAAAATATCACATCTTGTAGAATTCTTTTTTTGATCAAATCTTTTGATAATTTTAATTATACATAAAATTAATACTCACCAATTAATTAGAATCAATTTATTTTCGATACGCCCTCTGACAGGTGCCGGTGCTGAAAATATACCATATCTTCCTTCGCCTGCATTTTTCGCATTCGCAAGCTTATCGACAAACTCATCAAAACTTGAACCTAAAAAAATATTATTTAGGGCGTGATTTTTATTCAACAAATAAACTGAAATAAATTTTCGATTTACTGATTTCTCCAGCATCGCTAAGAAGAAGATCTGAAGAATCTCCAGAGAATGCAAGAATTATGTATCTTTTTGTTCCTTTGAGAAGATTTTTGATTTCGTCTCCGGCTTTGTTATCGATTTTAACCTACAAGTTTAATTTAACATACATTTTGTGTATGTGTTTTATAATTGAATTGAAAAAAAAACACAAAATAACTTAAAATTTTATTTTCATGATCATTTTAATTGTATAGAAAGTCTGTAAACATTCAATAACAATATAGCAATAGTATGAATAATAGTGATGATGATAATGATGATAAAGATTTTGTCAAAATATTGAAATTTGTTACATTTTTTGCATACAAATACAATTTTTCAAGACTACAACATCTTATCTTACATCAGGCTCATTTGATTCATCATCTCTTTCATCTTGTCCGAGCACGTTTCCTCCAAGAGATTCCTTAATGGAAAGGTTTTCATTTTTTTATCAAATGAAAAAATGGATAAAAAACAGTTTTAAGATGTTCAAAGAAATAAGTTCCATTTGAATAGCCAAATGACCTAATTGAATTGGTTGTTTTATGAGTCTTTCTGAGCTGCTTAAGCTTAAGATCGACGATTTCTTTCAGAAACAAACATTTTAAAATTAAAGATAATATACCTATGGATTTTTATGGACATGAATTAGGAAACACATGTAGAATATATATATATATATATATATATATATATATATATATATATATATATATATATATATATATATATATATACATATATATATATATATATATATATATATATATATATATATATATATATATATATATATATATATATATATATATATATATATATATATATATATATATATGTTTAGAGGGATCCACATAGAAAAACTTAGAGATCCAGGTAGTCAGAGATAAACATTTAAAGAGGCTTTCGTGTGTGTGTTTTTCTTCACAAGCATTATTTTAGAATTTTATAAGTTGTTTGCTGGAGCTAAAATTTATTATAGTTTGGTTATCCTGCAATGTTGCAACATTTGGTGTCAGAAGCAGGGTTACAAAATGGTTAGAAAAGCTTAAGAAAAAATCTCTTCAACTTTCATTTTCACTTTCGCCTAAATACGGATAATTAAAACAAACTTTGATTGCGATTAAAAAACACAATTAAATAATATAGTAAAACAATATGAATAGACCCAACTTGAGTCACATAAAATGCTGAAACTTAACAAAATGGAAAAAAGTAACAGGTTAATTTTTTTATCTTCTTTCTAAGGTTGCCTAGTATATCAAATATTTAAAAAAAAAGATGAAAAAGAACTTCAAATTTAAAAGTTGGTTGAGTAGCATCTTTTACTAAAAGAAGAAAACGCATCAACCGGTGTATAGTTGCTGCGTTGATCGTCTGACAGTGGTTTACTTAAATGTAGTTTGTATGGCATTACTGAAACCGTGGTTAAAACGCTACTAAATCAGTTTGCTGCATGACGCTGTTTGAACAGGAGTCCACCAGCTGGCTGTGTTTCAGAACGTGGGGTAGAATACAGCTGAACAGATGGCAAGATCAGATAGAGCACGGGGGAGCCGGGTGAAGAAGGTAGAACCGGTTTGCAAAGTTGATTGAACGCAATCTAATCTCAAGACTAAATAAATGTCTAATAATTGTAATTTATGTATCCTAACAGTACTACATGAATACTTCTAGTAAAGTCTCACATCTTATTACTCCTTTTTATTGTTTTTTATAATTAGTTTTGATAAACTAATTTTACTTTGTTTATTAACTCATTATTTATAATTTATATTGTATGCAATAATTTTATTAGTTTTAATTATTAGTTTTACTATGAATTACTTTGATATTTTGTTCATTAACAAATATAAACGATTTAATTGGATGATACTTGTCATTTGTTTTCTGAGATCATCGTAGGTATTGATTAAAAAATATGAACAAGCACACTGTGTTGCGATGTTATGCAATCAGCATGAACCGGCTTTAAATGGTATCGCTCGAACAACGAACATAGTTGATGGATGGCATTACGTGCTTTAATCATTTTTTCATTGTCATCATCCTACGATGTAGACGTTTTTTGATAGGCATCAAACAAGACTATAATGATGAAGCAAAAGACTACTTTTCCAAGCAGCGTCTGGTATAGTACGAGTCTCACATATCCACCAAGCAAAAACCGCAGCTAGCTCAAGTACTCAATACCTTGTCTTTGTATGGTCATTGTCATCCTTCGTGCATTGACTCATCTTTCGTGTTCATAAATGAAGTGATATTTTCATCGTTTATGTATATGTTATTGTCATTATATGAACTAATGTGGATAACTTTGATTTTGTTTCAGCGCTTTTATCAGTTTTTAATTGTTATAAAATTCTTTTATTAACTATTAATTTTTATGGTTTTAACACTCTTGATATTAAACGCGAAATGAAATAACTATAGTTTATATTAAATTTTGTCATTACGGTATGAAAAGTCGCGGTATTAAAATTTGCCGATATTAAATGTCTTATGCATTAAATGTCGCGGTATTAAAAATCGCCTGGATTAAAAGTTTTCGAGATTAAAATCCGGTATTGAGCGCTACTAAAAACACTACTAATTGCGGTATTAAATGTCGTGGAATCAGAAACGTACGTGTATGATTGCATTTAAAGGATGGAGCTTTTATAATTTAGTTATTTTATGTAACTTACTTTTACTTGAACTTCATTTCCCAAGGCTGCTTTAAGAATAGCATCAAGATTAAGCTCAGCTGCTGAGTTGGCATTAATTTCCAGCCAAAAGTTAGCGTTCAAATCCTGTTTAAACTTGGCTACATGTTTCTGATACAATAAACGCATTTTTTCAGGAACATTCATCGGAATCCTTTGAAAATAATTTAATGACAAAGGTATTAATTTAGAAAAAAAATTGCGATTTATTAAAATTTCATATTACCAGTTAAAGAGAATTAGCTGATTTTGTAGCTTTCCACCAACACTGATTGGTGCCATAAAAACGCCATATCTTCCTTCGCAAGATTTTTGTGCTCCAACGAGGTCACCAATGAAATCGTCAAAACCTGCGCCTTATGAACAAAATATATTTTAATTTGCATAAAATAGAAATATTGTTTAGTAGACTAACTTGAAGATCCAGTTTTGTCATGGACTATTGTTGAGGAATCTTCTGATATTTTAAAAAGTACATAACGGTCTGATCCTTTCAATAGTGAATTAAAAGCAGTAACTGCTCCAGCATCAGTTTTAGCCTAAAAAATTGAAAAATTATAAAATTAAAAGTTTCAAACGACTATTCTGAACAAACAATGTGTTTGTACATATCGTCAAACTACAGCATACTGAGCTTAACAAACTGCTTGTTTGTCAATACCAATCCTGGTAATTCATCATTGCTAGTCTCAGATAATCTTTCGATAATAAAATAGGGCAAACATATCAAAAACTCAGTCTATTATACTTGCATATGTTTGACCTAAAACTTGATAAAAAAGGTCGAAAAAGTAAAAATAATTTCGGACGATGCCATAAAAGCTAAGACATGTAGAAATCGAAAAACGCCTTTGCAAACAAGCTAGTTTTTCAAAGCCCCAGAAAATGGCTAAGAATTGCTGTGTTTAATTTTAAAGAGGAGATCCTTTGTATGGACGTGGACTCGTCGTTTACAAATCTTTGTTTTTATGTCGTAACTTAAATTATTATTTTATTATTCACAAAACTCAATACGGGCAAGCTCCTTGTCGAAAAAAAATATCAGCAATAAAAAACTATAATCTATTTTTAAAAATGTTTGAATAAACTTTTGTAATATATTGTTAATTATTGCTTTTTCTATAAATAAAAATTTTCTCTATGGTTTACCTCTAATTCAATCTTAGGCTTTTCTGATTCTGGAACTTCAACTTTTTCTCTCAATCCCAAGTTGACAATATTTTTAATGTTCAAGTCAGAAGATGATTTTGTGGTGTAATAAAACCACACATTGTCTTTTATGAATGGAGCCTGTTGCAATTCCGCAACTTTGGAAGAATAGAAGATGCGTACTTTGTCAGATATACTTGCAGGTAGCCTACAATTGACAAAATTAAATTTATTTAAATAATTTATGAACTGATTTCTAAAAATTTTGTTAAAAATTAAATTTCACCATAAAATGAAAATTATTTTATTTTGAACTTTGCCATCGATATCAACAGGAGTAGAATATATTGCGTATCTTGCATCGTTTTCTTTTTCAAGATCAGCAATGAGATCAGAAAAATCAGCGCCTTTGATAAATAATTTATTGTTTAAAAAAAAGTTAGAAACGTTATGAATCGTGGCAGTGCCAGGATTCAATGTGATTACCTTTTGCCCCTTGTTTGACAGAACTAAGAACTGAAAGGTCACTTGAAAATCCAAATATAGCATAACTACTCAACCCGTTGACGACGTCGTCAAAAGTTGCAGAACACTTTGTGTCAATGTTGACAGTTTCTTGTTTCTAATTCAATAAAAGTGTAATTAATCATTTTTAAATGCACACATTTTCAAGTTTTTTTAAAATTTTTATTGTTTTTATGTTGGTTTATTAAAAAGCCATTTAGCGACTTTACTTATTCCAAAAGGTGGAAAAAAATAGAAACACAGAAAAAATAGTAGCATTCTCAAGCGATTACAACGCTGAAACAAGTTCGAATAACTTCAAGAAGAAAATAAAAGCAATGTTAATGCTTACATTCATCACTTCTTCGACTTCGTAATAATATGCATTTGATTCAATTGTTGTGTATCCTGCCTTTCCACTCTCAATAATTGAATCAATATTCAAATCTTCTTGTGAACCAGTAATAACCTCTACCCAAACGTCGGCATTCAACGCAGTTTCTAAATTCTCGTACGTTTCTGAGTAAGCTTTACGTATACTGGCATCAGCACTCAAAGGAATCCTATGAGTTAAAAAAGGACAGAAATATTTATAAATATAAAAACACGTTTATTGTTTATTAACTGATTTTACCAAATAATGAAGATGATTTTGTTTTGAGTAGCCCCATTGGTTTCTACAGGTGCCAGATAAAACGCAAATCTAGCTTCACCATCATGTTTTGCTTTTTCTAGTTCTGCAGCCAGGTTAGCAAAAGTGGAACCTTAAAACGTAATTAATTTATTAATAAAATTCTACTACCTGAAAAACTGTCTAAAAATTCAATTATTTCAGCTGCACGAAATTATAAATAATTCCAAGTTCGGACTGTGTTGTATGATTCATCAATAGCATAATTAAACAGCGTTTAGGATACTTGCAGGTTGATTATAATAAATGTGAGATAGAAGATGGTAATTTTTAGACATTTTTGCGCTGTATGTGACTGTCTGTCTGTCTGTTTGTCTTTATCTATACTGAGGATATAGATTTCAAAGAGTAGAACAAATTAAGGTTGTTTTTAATTTAAAAAAATATTTTTTATGACGCAAACACATTCCAGGCCAAAAGTGCCTATGTACAAGCATCAAAGGTTATTGCTCGAAAAAATTAAATTTAGTTCATGTAGCAAAGTTTTAAGATTTCAAGCAACTTTTAGCAAATCTATTTTACGATTTATGGGCAACAAAAGTAAAGAGTGATGTCATGACTATCAGCCTCGTAATAGTCGTAACCGTTGGAGAAATATGCAACTGTGATGTTCAAAAAACTTCTAACTATATCTAGTTTCTATCCAAAAGACAGCAGTTAAAACGTCCAAAACACGAGATAATAATTAATTGCTACACGACGAAGTTTCACGAGTGCAAGCTCTACGAAAAAAAGCGCAATTCTCATTTCAAATTTCTAAGAAACCATTATATGTACATTGCAGGCTACCGCGCAAACCTTCAAATTTGATTGGATTGCGGCATCGCGTGACAAAGTTACACCGCGCCCTAAATAAACAATCAAATTTATTGTGGTGCCGCTGCTCGCACTTAAAATAAAACACGCGCCACGTATGTGGATCGGCATGCACGCTGTGTTTCAAACACGGGCGTGACAAATGAGAAGAAAGAAAAGGATCGGGTAAACAAACGAGAAAACGAGTGGGATTGGGATTGGGAAAGCGAGTGGGAGCGCGAAATCGAGTGTGAATGGGAGAGCGAGTGTGAAAGTGATTTGGAACGGGAGAGCAAACAAGAACGATAGAGCGAGTGGTAGCGTAACGGGAGAGCGAGCGGGAAATAGAGAGAAAGCGGGAGAGCGCGAAGAATCAGGGGAGCGAGTGTGAGCAGAAAAGCAAGTGGGGATGGAAACGGGAGCAAAAAAGAAAAAAGCGAGAAAGAGAAAATCAATAGAAAGACCCTTAAAAACGGAAATGCCGCTATTACGTAAATAAAATTAATTTTCAACTTTGTGGTTTTTTAATTTATTTTCTATAATTCATTGTTTTTTACATGCTTTTATTAACTTTTACTTGTCAAGATGTTCATGGGATATCCACGGAAGTTAGAAGTTCGGAAAATCTTTATGAAATAAACAAGTAAAAATTTATTTCAAAAATTAAAAACATGCTCTTAGTTGAGACAATTATAAAATTTCATAGCGACATCGTATCGTAAAAATAATATTCGTTGACTAGTCAACAAAAGAGGGTTATAGTTACTATGACGATTAGAGTTTTTGTCGTCATTATCATATGCTTCTTTAATTGGTTTCAAAAAAAATTTGCTTCATTAAGTTTTCAATTTTTTTTAAATTAAACTAGACATTTGTGCAGAACATACCATGGACATTCGAACAAGTGAAAGTTAATAAAATCATGTAATTAACTCATTTAAAAAAAAAAAGTTCGATTAAACAAACAAAATTAGAAAACAAAATTAAATTTTATTAAGGAAACATAACGATAATGACGACAAATATTTTCATCGTCATAGTAACTTTAAACATTTTTTTATTTCTATTCAACGGGATAATATTCTTGCAATACAATGTTGCTATGAAATTTTATCAAAGTCTTAAAAGCAATTTTTTAACTGTTTAAATTAACTTTCACTGGTTATTGTGGTATTATCAATTTGAAGTTTTCAAAAACGTTGATGTCTTCCATATGAGATCTAAGATATCTCGCCAGAAGCGTATAAATAAAACAACTTTCACTATTTTCAAAAATTAACAGATTGGTAGATGACTTATTTCCATTCTCTGCGGAGTTTTTATTTGTCGGCAGAAACATCTAAAGCGGTTTACATGCTGTATTCGTAAATTAATTTAGTGATATATAAACATAAATATAAATATATTGCGTTGTATAACTTTAGCCAACCGATCATTATCTAAATGTAATTTCTCACTGGCTTCAGCGGCATCAATAAAGTTAACTTCGCTGGAATCTGCAGAAAGTTTTAAAACAGCATATCTCTTTGATCCACTGGAAACATCTTTGAATGCATTTTCAGTCAAAGAATCAATTTTAAGTGTTGATGCCTAAAAAATAATTTTGCATTCAAGATTTTTTTATTTTGAAACTTAAAGTCAGTGCATTAAATTTACCAAATTTGTTGAAATAACAAGCAGCAAGCCGAACAGTAATGGAAAAACCTTTAGTGAATAAATAACTGAGATATTCAATGATTGATCATTTAATTTAACATTATTTTGTCGAAATGCCACACTTCCTGTACTAACCATAATGAATTTCCAAAAAACTAGTTTTCTCAGTAAGATTTCAGCTAAATGAAGATATAGGTTAAGCACTTATACTGCTCCAAGAGTCGGCCTGTCATGCAGAAGCTCAATTGATCAGACAAGCAAATTGCTTATCAAAGTCATAAAAATGATGTATGTGTCTTCATCGGTAACAATTATTTTCAATAATAAAATTGTTTTTAACATAATACAGTTTAACGTTCACATTGATGAGGCATGAAAATATCTCACAATTATGATATTGTTTATCACATATGCAGCAAGTTGTCTGCGTGTACGGAAACATAAAATATGAAACATAGAACAAAATAAAACTGTTGAACGACAAACATTTAAGAAACAACAAATTAATTGTCTTGTCAGCGTGATCCATTAAAAACAACTTGCTAAGATTGTTTTAATCAAACTAATTTTTTTTGTTCAGCAAAATTTATTATTCAGTATTGATTTTTTTTATTTCACATGTTCATTTGTTAAGTTTGAAGTTTTTAAAGCACTTGAAACGTCATAATGTTCAAACATATTGAATTGAAATAATATACCAAAGTATTAATGAATGAAAAATGACGTAAATCTTTTGCAATTTTGTTTCATTTTGAAATGTTTTCTTCATTGGATAAGATTGAAAGTGGTAGTTAAAAGCACATGACTCACAGTTTGCAGGCTGTTTGTTGGGTCGACGCTGCAATCTGCACCACACATTTGATTGTCGCAGTCTATCGTTATTTGCGTCGGTTTAATAAGAACCATTGAAGCGTTTAGAAGAAAACATAAAAACATTAAAATAACAATTTTTTAAATTTGGGTCTGGAAAATGCATGCATTGGAAAAAAAACTACAGCAAGAGTGCGATTCTAAAGAAGCCGCTTTTTATTGCTTTGGGCGGGCAAAGACTGAAAGAATTTTTAATTATCCGGGATAAAAAAAACCGTTGGCTTTAATTTTTACTGTCTGTACACTTCTTACGTATCATCAGCCACTTCTGGTTATCTTTACACAGCAAACGGAGTTCAACTACAGACCCTAACACCGTTTGCACACTACTCAATTAAATTACTTGACTAAATTAAATTTTTTTAAAATTCACTTTTCTAGGCTAAAAACAACTTTTGGACTCGATTATTTGCATAACTTTTGAAACCATGGAATGTTATTGCTGGGGCAATTTAGAAAAATATTATAATTTTTCTTTTTAACTGGCTGATCAAATATTCTAACCAACAGGTAAAAACTTTTTTTTACAAATCCTTCATATTTTGTAATTTGGTATCTTTAAATTTTTGCAAATTATTTTGTATGATAATCAGTCTATAAAATAGAAAAACATTGATTACTGTCTTCGAAATACTTAATATGTGAAGTATGTGAAGATTCAAAATATAAGAAATTCTCGAATCAATGTGGAAAAAACAATTTTTTAAGTTAAATATTGTTTTTTATAAATAAATTTAAAACTAATAGTTTATTTTTAGACAGAAAAGTTGTAATTTTTTTCTAATTTTTAAAGTTTTAATTAATTTATTTTATAATTCATTCAAATTTTGTCCAATCGATCTGAAAATGTAATATTACATAAAATCCTTGAAGACAAATAAACCCACAAACTTTGCTTCGCTAATTGCAAGCCAGTTCCAATCCTAGATAAAGGAGGAAAAATAATTAAAAGGATCAATTTATGATCCACTAAAAGAAATACTTAGGTTCTTCCTACATACAGCTATTTTAGTCTTAAAACACCTTGGTGAAAACAACTCTAATTGCCATTATGAAAAAATATAAAAAATTAACCCACTTCATTTCAGATTGATTGAATAATGGGAAGTTGATTTTTTAAGCGCCATAGGGTTTCGTCGTATGACCCATACAAGCACACAAGCAAACATGGTGAAATTAATAAAATAAAATAAAGTTGTACTTGCTGTAAAACATTTTTGGGTCATACTATTCGGTTTTTTTCTCTAATCTACAAAGCGGTTAATTTTTCGTTGATTTTTCCTACCAATTCTGATGCATCGAAAAAACTCGTTGAATATTTTTGTCTTGACATTATTGTTTTCAAAGAACAACCATCTTTTCGTAGCCATAACTTTTGCATGACATTCCCGATGTCCTGCGATAGACACTGCAGGTCTTCCAGTTCCTTGCAGAGACGGCAGGAACCCGAAAGTCTTAAACTGCTACCATAAACGGGTGTCTGTTTTTGTCATTCTTGATAATTGTGCATTTCTAAAAAAGTTGAAAATTTCTCTGACGACTGAAAGCGGGCTTAGGTAGCATTAGGACTAATTCATACAAATCCATTAATTCCGTTGGTCGTTTTGAACATAAACTTGAATTTCGACACATATAAGCTTTTGGAATATTGGTGACTGATAACTGTTTGCATTCAGAAAAATTGCCAACCATAGCTGCTGCTTTGTCATTGACAAGACTCTGGTTAAATAAATTTTATTACTATTGTTAATTTAATTTGGTTTCAAGTCTGGTTTTTGCATTTTATTGCGTGCCACTCCTTTTGGCTTGTTTTTTTGTGTTGTACAATGTCGCACAAATTAAAAAAAAACACAAAAAATATTGGATTTAATTATGGAGAACAAAACGATTGATACTCTTACTGACAAAATAAAAAAGAAAACGTTACCAAGTCTAGAGCTGGGTGTGAAAAAATGATGCGAGAATCCACATCCGAGTTTGTTACAAGGGCACTTAATGACAAAATTTAACTTATCAATAATAAACTGAAAATTGTTATGGAAGAAAACAGCGATCTACAAATACATCACTTAGAAACTCAACTAAGGTGCAACAACCTTATTTTACAAGGCATTCCCGCGTCGTCCTATGCAGAGGCGGTATCTAAGGCAATGGGGATGCCCGTAAACTGCCAGCTAGACAGGACACAATTAGATTTGTAGTGGAATGTTGTAGAACAGGGCTATATCTTGACATATCGGAAAAAACATCACAGCTGGTTACAGAATACCAGGTGGTAGAAATGCAACTCGACCGATTGTCATCACCCTCAAAATTGATCAAAGATCGAATTTTTGAATCAAGGAGACTGTTATTTAAACGAAAGGGGACACAGAAAATTTACATCAACAAACACCCAACAAAAAATTAGAGATACTCGCAAGAGGAAGAAAATTATTAGAAAAAAAAACGAATTGTTTTTGTTTGGACCTGGAATGGCATCGTATTTATCAAGAAAGCCGAGTCAGAAAGACCTATTCGGATTTTTAGTCTGGAAGAGGTCGAGAAATTTTTGTCCTAATCAATGGCTTCAAACACTAAAGAAATCAGAAATTTAATTTCACTAAAGACTAGGAGTACCTTTTTTTAATCTCAATCAATGTATGAAGATGCCAGTCTTTTTGTTTCTCCCAGCAAATTAAATGACTTAACTAATCAGCGGTCACGAACGTTTCTCTTTTCTTCACGTAGAAGCATTAAAAACACGTTACACGATTTAACAATGTTACTTCACCAAAGTAAAGCCCGAACTTTAGCGGTCACTGATACTTGTCTGGACGATGATTTGTCAATGTGTATAGAAATACCGGGCTTATATTTTGTGTTCCGAAATTGGGTCAGGAAATAAGGTGGTGGTGTTGGATTTTTTATGAATGAGCAAACCCAATATTCAATACTCGATACTTCCCTATGGAATATCAATATTCAATACTCGATACTTCACTATGGAATATCAATATTCAATACTTGATACTTCAGTTTGGAACATCAATATTACTACATTTGAACTTCTTCTGATTTCAATAGAATGTTAGAAACTGGTTTTGTGGTGGGTGTCATTTATCGCCCCCCGGATACTACTTTGACAAATTTTAGTAGTGAATTCAGCAATATGTTAAATTGAAAAGAAATCCGAATATTTTTTTAATAAGCTACTTCAATATTGATTTTCTGAGCAAGGAACAGAGTTTGTCTACGGCTGAAGGTTTTTAATTTATTGGCTTCTTGCTGCCTTTTCCCGGCTTTTACGGTGCCGACCAAGGTTGGCCCTACAACTACCTCGGCAATCGACAACATGTTTACAAACTATCGTTTACAACATTGTCTTGCTAGGATTGTCGTGGATGACATCTCCGATTACCTTCCGATCTTTCTATCGGCTAATTTCACACCTTGCACCAAATTCGAAAAAAAATCAAATTTACCTTAGAAAGCGCACCAATGTTTACCAGAAAAAACTATTTGAGCAGATGTTGGATGAGATGGATTGGTCTGGCTTGACGAGGGCGGTTGATGGTGGTGATGCGTCGTCAGCTAATTCAATATTCGCTAACAAGTATTTTGAATCATGCAATAAATGTTTTGCACTTGTAAAATGCACTCGTGGTCCTGTCAAATTTGATAAAAAGTGGATGACACCAAACTCATGAATTGCTGCAAGAAAAAAAAGGCCTTAAATAGAAAGTATCTCAAGAACCCGTCAGAATCCAGCAAGCAAAAATTCACTTTGTATCGAAATCGTTTTAAATCAATGAAAACTGCGGCAATCAAAAACTCATATTCAAAAAATTAAATTTATACCAAAACAGCATGAAAAAAACATGGAAAGTGATTGGTAGCCTATTGGTTAAAAGAACCTCTGTGGAGCAATGCAGGATCTTTGATGCGTTGAAGGAAGCTGTTTAACATCTCCTTTCAAAATCACTGATTTGTTTAACAACTATTTTTCCAGTATTGGTTCAAATCTTGCTAAAACGATAGCAACTACTAATATAACGTTTGACGGTTATCTTGGCAATCCTTTGCTCCAATCTTTTAATGTTGTAACTACAACACCAGGCGAGATCATCAAAATATCAACAAAATTAAAATATTCTCACAGCAGTGGAATGGACGAAATCAACCCGTGTATTGCACGATGCTTTGTTTCACAGATAGCACACTTTCTGTCATCCATAATAAATTGTTCCTTTGCTACAGAAATTTTTCCAGCCCAACTAAAGTCAGCAAAAGTAATCCCACTTTACAAATCAGGCAAAAAAATATCATTTCCAATTATCGACCAATATCTATTTTATGTTTTTCTCCATGTTTTCAAAAAAAAACTATCCACTCAAGGCTCTATGAATGTCTTACCAGATTTTCCATTATATCGAAAAATCAGTTTGGCTTCAGAAGGAATCACTCTACCAACATGCCGCAAGTTCTGTTGCACTCGAAGATTGCAGAAGCCATGGATCAAGGAAATTACATTATCGGCGTATTTCTAGATCTGGCCAAATCTTTTGATACAGTGAACCACATGGTCTTGCTTGAAAAACTTCAACACTGTGGGGTCTGTGGAATTTCATTAAGTCACTTCTTCAACCCGGCGGTTACCTGTGGAGTGATTCAGCGGTCTGTGTAGGGCCCACTTTTGTTTCTTATTTGTATCAATGTACTGTTCCATGTTGTATTAAATTTGTTTTTCAAGTGAAGCCACAGCCAATTATTAAGAATCCATTCTGTTAGTTTTGCCAATAATTTGTTCTTGTGTCTCAAAGCCAGATTTTAAGTTTAGTCTTAGTAAGACTGATGATTTATTATTGTAATGTCATACATAAGTTTTTAACCAATTAAACCTTGTATTTTCTAAACTGTTCCTCTATATAAGCAAATGCTTAGTACGTTATTGAACTAGCATGACATATTATTTCTTACAGCTAAAAACGTTTTGTGATGCACAGCTGACAGGTCCTTCAGAAATTATTACATGCATACTGATCATCTTTCTGGTGGGTTTGTAGAATAGTAAACCTTTATAACATTTTTAGGTTTTGTATGACTATAATTTGCTACACAAATCAAACAAGATGCTTAATTTTTATTCTACAGTAGCAAGTATTTCATCTGGTATGATTAAAGAAAAAACCGAGGCAGCCGCAGCTTTAGCAGGGAAGATTAGCGCAGCCATCAGATCATATAACAGCGCAGAATTATGCAAAGTTGACGGATCCAATGAGCCTATGGGACAGTGTTCGACAGCTTACTGGACTAGTTTGCTTTTCAGCCCACTGGCTGTACCACTTCAGCAATCATTCAGCTACTCCATACTATCACAACACTACTTGAATCTAACTCATACGTTACAGTTATTGCCCTCCACTTCTCAAAAGCATATGAAAAAGTTCGACATAGTACTTATAAAAAACACTAAGAACTTAGCTTACCGGACCAATCTACAATTGGATTGAATCATTCTTTCGTGGTCATTTGCAATGCACCATGTTTGGAGGCAATATATTCGGTTATTGAAATATTATGGCATTGGTCCTGCTTCTCATGTTGTGATTGCCTCTGACTTGAACCCGATCACCATTAGTAACAAGATGATACAATACGCTGATATATACTTTGTGGTGCCCTCTTTAAACAACATGTGTGCATCAGAGATAGCAAACGTTGAGCTCTGGGCCAAAAAACAATCTAGCTCTGAATCGCGAATAATCAGTTGAAGTTATATTTGTTCTTCCTCGGGGTTGACAAAACCCATGGCTTAAGGCGAGTTGATCAAATACAAGTATTCGGGATGTTTTTTACCCGAAAGTTCTCTGTGTGTCCTCATGTAGACGATCTACACGCGACATGTGCCAAAACACTATTTGCACTGAGGACGCTAAGGCAACATGGTCTTTGAAATAATACGATGCACACCATTTTTCAGGCCACCGTAATCTAAAAACTATCTTACGCATCATGTGCCTGGTATGGTTTTGCAACTGCTGTCAATCGAGCTCGTTTGGAGGCATTCTTTCGACGTGCATCCAGACTTAAACTTAGAGTTTAGTAGAGTGAATATGTTCATTCCACAAACTCCAAATTTTTTAGTTTTGTGCTAACAGATAGTAGCTTTGTGCAACATAATTTTTAAAGCAATCGTTAACAGATTTTAAAAACCACATCGAAATAAATGATTTGACAATTTTGTAAAAAAAATTATTGAAAATAATTTGAATTAATTTTTAATTTGCAATTAACGAATGTGGATCAAAATTATTTAAAATGTTTTTTTTCTTAGAAGAATTAAAATTTAAGTTAATTATAATTCCTTTTCTTTTTTTCTTAACCAAGAAGCCAACCACGACCCTAAATAAAATTGTTTTTTTTTTAAAGTTAATAGATAAATTCATTTAAAATTACAAAATATTGTTATGCTCCTGTAACTTATTGTAGTGTTAAATGACATTAATTGCATTATTTAAATATTTTAAAATATCAAGTGAAGCTGAATTAAATTTGTTTCATAAAAAAAAATTATATAATAAATACCCCTCCAACTCCAACTCCAGCGCCAATGCCTGCTCCTCCACCACCAATATCAGCTCCAATACCAGCTCCATTACCTCCTACATTTGCTCCAGCGTTGAAAAGGAAACCGCCACCCTTTTTAATAAGTAATAAATAATTTTTATTAATAATCTTTTTTATAATTATTATATTAACATTAAATTATTATAATTATTATATTATAAAATACTCAAATAACAAACAATTAAAAAATTATTCTTACACCAATGCCGACATTCCCACCAACTCCTCCATCTTTGCCTCCTAATCCGACATTCAATAAAAAGCCATCGCCCTACAACAGTTAAAATAAATATTAGAAACTGAGAATAAAAAAAATGTTAAATAGAAAATACGTATGTTTAATTTATGCAATTTTAATTCTTTCATCATTAATCACTTCTTTTTTGTCGCCTTTTCCGATTCCGACTCCAGCGTTCAATAAAAATCCACCGCCATTCTAGATGAAAACCACGTTTTAATACAATTCAATTTTAGTTTATTCAGTTAAAATATGATTCTTTCAGAATTTTATAAACATTCAAATGGTACACTGAAAAACTTTAAAAAATTATAATTATCTTACTTCTTTATTGTCTCCACCACTTGCTCCAATTCCTCCACCAATTAGGAACCCGCTTTCCTTAAAGTATTTTTGGCAAACAATTTTTTTTTATAAAAATCTGTTTTTAAATGAGCTTTTTTTAAAATACAAAACTAGTATTATGAAAAATAATAATTTTTTTAAAAAGATAGCAGTGTATTTATAATAATACACAAGTTATTCTATACAAACACAAAACTAATTAACAAACTTGTTTAACAACTACATAAATTTTATAAATGAACTGTTGCAAATCAATCAATTAAATTAATTTTTATAACGCTATTTCCGTGGCGTTCAATAGCGCTAAGACATGAAATTATTAAATACATAGATGAGCGAGGTGTAGTTAGTAAGAGCAGCAGGAAGAGAGTTCCAGAGAAAGGCAACAGAGTAGGAAAAAGAGCGTTTAGCAAAAGAATGCTTAATAGTAAAAATACAAAAGTGATTAAGAGAAGAAGATCGAAGAACAGACTTAGGAAGAATTTGTATTAAGTTATTTAGGTAGAGTGGAGTAGAACAATTTTTTATCTTAAACATTTGTAAAAAAGTTTTAAGGATCATCCAGAAGTGGATGAAGCTGTTTAATGCGGCGAATATGGAAGTATAAAGATTTAGTAACAGATGATATACAATAAATTCTCAATACAAGCAACATTTAATATAATTAATAAAAAACAATTTTCTTTCATAAATCAATCTAGATGCTTTTGAAAATTTCGATAAAAACAAACTAACTCCTTTTTTATCACCTACGCCGGCTCCAATTCCACCATTCAAGAGGAAACCGCCACCCTGAAATTAAAAAAAAACATCTTTTTTTAATAATATTTATTTGCAAAACAAACTTCCAATAAGTAATAATTATTATTATTATGTTAAACAAGTGAAGCAAAAACAAAGTTTTTTTAAAACGCACTTTTATATTTTTACTACATAAACAACGAGCATATTAGCATAGAAAATAAATAGTTCGACGAAAATATCACAAATGGTTATTTAATTAAATTGTGTCCAATCGATCCGAAAATTTATATAAATATATATATATATATATATATATATATATATATATATATATATATATATATATATATATATATATATATATATATATATATATATATATATATATATATATATATATATATATATATATATCTTATAAACACGAGGTATTTCCTATCAAGTTATCAAGATAGGATATATATATATATATATATATATATATATATATATATATATATATATATATATATATATATATATATATATATATATATATATATATATATATATATATATATATATATATATATCAAGTATTTCCTATCAAGTAACATCGTATTCATTACCAATAATGTGATACAATGTTAGTTTAAAATCGATTGCAAAATTTGACGACAGACAGACAGATAGAACACACAGAGAAGTCAAGTTAATTAAAAGTGTGTAAAAACACATAAATAATTGAAAATAAGTATGATTTTGGAATAAGGATATTAAATTCATCAATTTAATTATGTAATATTTATTCTTGTTTAATGTTGATAAAAACCTAAATTTTGATATATTTTGCCCGATATGGTTTTTAATAATTTTAAAAGTAATCTAGAAAAGCATGTAACTCTGTTATAGCTAGCAGTACCTACGTTTGTTTAAAAAAACTAAAAAATGCACAAAGTATTTGATTTTCTTAAATGTTTGATTTATATTAATTTATTATATTTATTAAACAATACGTTTTTACAAACTTTTTTACAAACTTTTATTTAGGTTACAATCTCTGCTTGTGTATGTGTGAGTGTGTGTCTTTCTCGGTACGCAAATCTTGTAAGTAAAATTTAACTAGCTTTTTGACTAGCTAGAAAGCTGAAACTTTCAGCATAGCTTTATATTGGAAGACAATACATAATTCAAAAAAAAAAACAATTGAATTTGAACATCTTTTGTATTTCTAAATCGAATGTATTTGAAATCAAAGTTTGTGTTGAAAAACAAGTTTTTCCTTTACTAGTTTAAGTCATAATGTTGCAGCCATGTTAGCGTTTTATGATTTTTAATTTAAAATTGAACAAAAATTAGTTTACTTTGCCGCCAACACCAAGACCACCTCCGAGAAGAAAGCCTCCACCCTGAAATATTTAATTTATAAATTATTTCATCATATATATTTTAAAAAAGTTTATTTTCAGTGTTTTTCAATAAAAAAATATTAAGAAATAATTAAATTACTTTTCCGCCGCCAACACCAAGACCACCTCCTAAAAGGAATCCTCCACCCTGAGATATTCAATTTATAAATTAATTTATTATTTATATTCTAAAACGATATGTGTTAATAAAAAGAAATATGAGAAAATAATTGAATTACTTTTCCGCCTCCAATGCCAAGACCACCCCCTAGAAGGAAACCTCCGCTCTAAATAGTTTAAATAAAAAATTTATTTCTTTATAAAAAAAAACTATTTAAGAGTTATTTCATATGAAATATAACTATAAAAAATTAACTGAATTACTTTTCCTCCTCCGATGCCAAGTCCTCCATTGAATAAGAAACCTCCACTACCCTAATAACATCGTTTTTAATTGTTTCATTAAAAATCTCTTTTTTGTATTTCAGATGTTTGATTAAAACGTAATATTTTGAAATTCTAAATAATTTTTTTCCCACTAAATTTGAAATATCAATACACTTACTTTAGCACCAGCCTCTCCAAAAATGCTGCCACCGCTCAGCCAACCCTGTATTTGATCATCTATTTATTATAATTAGTTCTAAAAATATATTATTTAAACAAAAAAATTATTTGATATTTTATTTTTATACATAAAAAATATTTGATGAGTTAAAATAATAATTAAGGATCACACTAGTTAAAATAATATTTAAAAGTCATACCAGTGGATTGAACCCGTGACCTTGATGCTGGCAATAAGTAACAAATGAAATAAACTTCCATATTCAACAATTTATTACTTAAATGTAAAAAAAATTCCATACCTTTCCAATTGATTTATCGGCCAAATTACCTTTGGCGCCAATTTTAATTAGAGCATTCAGATTGAGGTCCAATTCAGAAATAGCTGTAAAGTCGAGCCAGAAATCCAAGCCAAGTGTTTTTTTGAATTTGCCAAATCTTTTCAAATAGAGCTGACGTTGTTTGAGTGGGATTTCTAGCGGAACCCTTTAATATATTTATATTTAAAAACCGTTTAATATATTTATATTTAAAAACCCTTGAATATATTTATATTTAAAAACTTTTTAATATATTTATATTTAAAAACCTTTCAACAAATTTATATTTAAAACCTTTTAAATCTATTAACATATATGTCTGTGTAAGACGTTTTTGTGTGACGCTCTGCTATCTATGGTAAATTATTTTATATGTATTAATGACAAATAATTATATATATATATATATATATATATATATATATATATATATATATATATATATATATATATATATATATATATATATATATATATATATAATTAAATAATTTAAAAAAATATTCAAATTATGTAAAATAAATTCAAAATATAAAAAATTATTAACATTTGAATACATCCTTTTTCCTTTCATTTGTATTGGAGTGCATACGAATGATAAAACAATTACTATCGATTTCACTTATATCGCTTTCTAAAAACTTACTTTAAACTTTTTTTGTTTTCTATTGCCAACGTTTCAATTATCAAAAATGCAAGAAAATCCTGAAGCAAAAAATCGTCGTTAGACAGCAGAAAGAACTCGGCGATGGAGAGAGATAGACAAAGAAATCAAGAAAATTTAAACCCCATAAAGAGGTGGTAATGCTGAAGAAAGGAGTCGGCGTTTGAAAGCAGAAAAAAATCAGCGATGGAGAACAAGACAAAGTCATGAAACTTTAGACCGCCTAAGAACATCAAATGCAAAAAAACTTACACATCCTCGCTCAAACAAAACACAAGAACAATCACAGTTAAGACGTTTAGTTTACGCAGTAGTTCATCAAGTTAGTCGACACCGAGTTGCTCAAAACCATAGCCAAATAAATTTGGCTCGAAGCTGTGAACTTTGATGAATTTTAAGTTTCTAAACACACCTGCAGTCCGATGAACACAATTTGTCAATTTTCATGCTCGAAAAATTTTGCAGCAGAACGTCCATTAGATGGCAAATTTAACAGCTGCTGTCGCGAAGGAAAGGTGAAGCTGGATAAACCAATAGCTCCAGATGGTACTCTTCTTTGATATCCCGATTTCCTTCAGGAGTTGATGTCAAATCCTTAAAATCCCGACTTCACGAGAGCTCTGTTTCTGCAGTAAGACAAAACTCGCCAGAGGCACAAATATTTTATCAGGCTTCGCTCATCATAATTGATGAAATCACTATGCTGAATAAACATGGATTACGCTGCATCGATGAAGTTCTTTGTGATTTCATGCAGAATTCAAAGCCGTTCGGAGGTAAAGTCATGGTTATTGGAGGCAATTTTAGACAGACACTGCCAGTCGTCGCAAGAGGAACATGAACAGATATCATAGAGTGTTGTATAAAAACAAGCAATTTATGGAAACAGTTCACAAAATTGGAATTGCTAACTAACGTGCAAATTGAAACTCAAAATATTCACAACGATTGGATCTGGAAGTTTGCCTGAAATACCAGAAGTTCCAGTGAATTCTATCGAGATTCCTCGACAAATGATTTCCGATGAGAATATTATCAAACAGATTTACGGTAGTGATTTGAGAAACATGCCTGTTGAAGAACCTTCAAAACGTGCTATTCTAGCTCCCACAATCAAGGAAATATTAGAAATAAACAGAAAAGTAATCGCTCAGATGCCAGGTGATTTTCATCTCTATTATAGTGCCGATAAATTAATTAACAAGCACGCAGTCGATGAACTGAACTATTCTCCAGAATTTCTTCCCAATCTAACACTATCAGGAATGCCTCCACATATCTTAGCTTTAAGGTGTAGAGCAATAATTATGCAGAAGCATAATTAATATAATAATTATCTGTTGGGAACACAATCTCAACCCCAAAACAGCACCCTGCAATGGAACTCGCCTGATCGTTCGTTCATTGCAGCAGAATTTCATCACTGCTGAAATTGTTTCGGAATGTAATGGCGGTGACAGTGTTTATTACCATAATTGATTTAGCTCCCAGTGACGTCAATCTTCCATTCATACTTAAGCGTCGTATATTTCCCATCATTCCTGCTTATGCGATGACAAAAAACAAATCACAGGTTCAGACTTTTGAATATGATAGGATTTATTTAAATGAACCAGTGTCTTTTCATGGCCAGCTATATCTTGCCCTCTCAACATCAAAAAATTCCCAGTATTTGAAAATCTTCATTAAGAATTCACATATTTAGGAAAATCTTTTGAAGAATAAGACATTCACGCAAAATATTGTCTATCGCGAAATTTTTCAAAAACCTTAGGAAAATTTATTAAATAATTACAAAACGTTTTCCAGACTTTTCTCTTCATTCAAATTGGTCCCATTTATATCTAAATTTTCATTGTAATGTTATAGATAAATAAATAACAAAATATTTAATTAACTTATATTTATCCATATAATATATTAAATGTTCATCGTAATGTTAAAACATCCGTCCTTGGGACGGGCAAAACCACAAGTATATATATAAATGAGATTATGTATGTTAGTATATATATATATATATATATATATATATATATATATATATATATATATATATATATATATATATATATATATATATATATATATATATCCTTTATGCATTGCTACACTATTCATCCGATTGTAATGCAATTTTTACACAAACTTGAGAAGCAATGGGAGACAATTATAGTGAAAAAATTGAAATCGGTCACAAAATGAGCAGAGCGGAGCGGGAGAGCGAGCGAAAACGGGAACGGAAACCAAGAGAGAACAAAAAAAGAACTGAGAGCGAAAAAGCGAGCGGGAAAGGTAAAGCGACCAAAAGCGGGAAAGCATCCGGGATTTGAAAAGCGACCGGGAGCGGGAAAGCAAACGAGAGCGAGAAAACGGCCTGGAGCAAAAAAGTGACCGGGATCAGAAAAGCAACCGGGAGCAGGAAAGCGGCCGGGAGCGGGAAAGCGGCCGGGAGCGAGAAAGCGGCCGGTAGCGGGAAAGCGACCGAGAGCGGGAGAGCAAGCGGGGAAGAAAACGGGAGCGAGAGAAACAAACATTAGAAAATCCTCTAAAAATCCAGGGCAACTCCGGGTACCCCGCTAGTATATTTATATTTGAAAAAACGTATTACATTGTCTTCACTAAATAGTTTTTAAAAAAAATATTTAAAAATGTTTTGTGTTCAATAACAACAACAACAATTATTTTTGATAATAACCAGTTTAGAATTAGAAATTTGTTTTCAATTTTTCCTCCGGATGGTACAGGTGCCAAAAAGATTCCATATCTACCTTCGCCTGCCTTTTTGGCGGCCATGAGCTCACTTACGAAATCATCAAAACTTGCGTCTTTAAATAAAAAAAAATTAACATTAAATTGAATATTTATTTTACAAAACCTACAATTTGTTTTGTTTTTCTCACCGATGTCTCCAATATTTTTCAAACGTAGATTTGCAGATTCTCCAGAGAAGCCAAGAATAGCATATCTTCTGCTTCCTTTCACAAGTTTTTTCAGTTCTTGTACAGCTTTGTTATCTATTGTAATCTATAAGTATTTTCATGTATTTTGTGCACTTTTCGGACTTTTATATTAAAACTTTAAATTGTGAACACAAGTTATCAAAAAGTTATTTTTATTGTTTTATCGTTTCTTTAAAACCCAAATTTACTTTTTTTTACATAAATTTGCTAGATTCCGTTATATAAAAAACAATTACGTCAGGAATTTTTGATTCGTCATCCTCGGCTTGTCCAAGAATGTTTCCACCAAGAGATCCCTTGAAATTAATATGTTCAATGTTTATAATAACTTACGTGCAGCAGAACTCATTTGCATCAACTCACTTGGCCTTGAACTTGGTCTCCTAGAGCTGCTTTAAGGAGGGCATCAAGATTCAGCTCAGCTGCTGAGTTCGCATTAATTTCCAGCCAAAAGTTAGCTTTCAGATCCAGTTTAAACTTGGCTACATATTTCTGATACAATAAACGCATTTTTTCTGGAACATTCAGCGGGATCCTTTGAAAATAATTTAGAATCATATAAGGTTATTGAAAAAGAATTAAAATTTTAAAATTTATTATGTCACCAGTTGAAGAGAATTAGTTGATTTTGTAGTTTTCCGCCAACATTAATTGGTGCCATAAAAACGCCATATCTTCCTTCTCCAGATTTTTGAGCTCTGACAAGGTCACCAATGAAATCGTCAAAGCTTGCACCTAAGAGGCGAATGAAAATTATTGTGATGTATTATTATAATATAAGTTGATAACCGTGTCGTCAACATTAAAAAAAATGAGCTTATAAAACAACTTAACGTTTATTCTTTTGTACATTCAATAATGACTAATATCTTCAAACAAACTCACTCAAAGATCCTGCTTTGTCTAAAACAATCGTCGAGAAATCATTGGCTATTTTGAAAAGAGCGTAGCGTTTTGTTCCTTTCAGGAGTGTGCTGAAAGCCGCAAACGCTCCTGCATCAACAGCTGCCTAGAAAGAGCAAAATATTATTAAATAATATTATTAAATAAAATTTTGGTCAACAGTAACGGGCTCCATTTCTCGTATTGTTTTGGAGGCGCCGTCCTTGAATGATTTCGCTCCTATTTCACCGGTCGGTCCCATTGCATCCGCTCTGGAGGTGTTTTATCCGCGCCTACCTCTGTCCTGTGTAGCGTCCCGCAGAAATCCGTTCTGAGCCCGTTGTTGTTTCTTCTCTATTTCGCTGACGTCCTACATATTGCCACGAAACATCGGTTTTCTGTCCATTCTTATGCTGACGATCTAGAGATTTACGATCACTCTTCGCCAGCTTCATGCTCAGATCTGGTTCCAAGGATGTTTGCATGTATCAACAAGATTGGCACTTGGATGGCAAGCGATCCCTTGCAGCTTAATCCTTCTAAGACCGAAGTGATCTGGCTGGGCTCGTCTGGTCGAATCAACTTCTGTACGAAGGGGGATCTGGTTATCGCTGGTGTCTCAGTCAGGCCATCCACTTATGTTCGTAATCTCGGTGTGATGGTCGACAGTGGTTTTTCTATGGACACACGCATCTCTCATTTTAATCGTGCATGATTCTATCATCTCCGTCACCTGCGCGTCGTCCGCCGTAGCCTTACCACCGACTCGGCCCATTCTCTAATCAGAGCACTCGTGCACAGCCGGCTCGATTACTGAAATGGTGTCATGGCCGGACTTAGACAGTTTTAAATCAACAGGCTCCAATCCATTCTCCGAGCAGCCGCTCGCCTTGTTCTTCAGCTGCCCGGTTGGTCTCCCGTCTCAGATCTCATGCGGATGGAAATTCAATAGCTTCCTTTCCCGCAAAGGATTCAGTTCAAGTTGGGTTTATGGTTTACAAGTGCCATCACCACACGGTTCGGTCTACGTGCAGCAACTGTGTGTACCGATCTCAACGCTTGCTGGCCGGTCACACCTTCGATCGGCGGCGGCTGGCGACTTGCTCGTTCCGCCGTCAAAGACAGCGACTCTCGGCAGGCGCGGATTTTCTGTTGCTGGTCCAGTTGTTTGGAACAACCTATCTGCTGAACTGAGGAATTCAGCGTTAGACCTCGGTGGTTTCAGTAAGTAGCTCAAGACTGAACTCCATTCTTAACATTATGATTTGACACTACGCGCTTTTGTGACTTACTTTAAAAAACGCATTATAAAAATACCTTTAATAATAATAATAATAATAATAATAATAATAATAATAATAATAATAATAATAATAATAATAATAATAATAATAATAATAATAATAATAATAATAATAATAATAATAATAATAATAATAATAATAATAATAATAATAATAATAATAATAATAATAATAATAATAATAATAATAATAATAATAATAATAATAATAATAATAATAATAATTAATACAATTTTTAAACAACAGTCTGAAAAAATCAGGTTAAAATTTTATTTATAGCTAGTCTGTCTCACTTCAAGCTCGACTTTAGGTTTTTCAGCTTGTGGAACTTCGATTTTTCCTCCCAGCCCCAAAGTGACTATGTTTTTAAGGTTCAAATCAGCTACTGCTTTGGCAGTGTAATAAAACCAGACGTTATTTTGCACACGAGGTTTCTGTTGCAGTTCTGGGACTTTTGATGAGTAGAAAATGCGCACTTTGTCAGAAATTGTCGCAGGTAGCCTAGAAATAAGAAAAATAAATTTATTTCTAACAATTTAAACATATATTTGAAGTTTTTCTTATAAAACTCACCATAAAATAAAGATTATTTTATTTTGAACTTTGCCATCTATCTTAACAGGAGTAGAATATATTGCGTATCTTGCATCCTTTTCGTTTCCAAGATCATCAATGAAATCAGAAAAATCAGCGCCTTTGATAAATAATAATTTATAGATTAAAACAATAAAAAATGCTCGAATGTGAATTAAATTTAAATGTTATGACCTTTTGCTCCCTGTTTGACTGGTCCTAAAACTGAAAGGTCACTTGAAAAACCAAATATAGCATAACTACTTAATCCGTTAACGACATCGTCAAAAACTGGTGTACTTTTTGAGTCGATATTAAGAGTTTCTTGATTCTGTTTGTTTAAATACTGAATTTTAAAATTATTTAAACTTTAGTAATAAATGCTTTCCATACAAAATTATTTACACCATAAACAATAAATTATTTTTTAAGTTCCGTACTTACGGTTATTACTTCTTCGACTTGGTCATAATATTCAGTTGATTCAATTGTCGTGTAACCCGCTTTACGACTTTCAACAATTGAATCAAGATTCAAATCTTCTTGTGACCCAGTAATAATTTCTACCCAAACATTGGCGCCTAATGCGGCTTCAACATCGCCATATTCTGCCGAATATACTTTACGGACATTTGCATCAGCGCTCAGAGGAACCCTAAAATTAACAGATTCGTACATTAAATAAACAATGAACAAATTATATATTATTCATAAATATATAAATTTATTACCAGACAATAAAAATAATTTTATTTTGAGTTGAACCACTGATATCAACAGGTGCGAGATAAAAAGCAAATCTTGCTTCGCCAGCATTTTTTGCACTTGCCAATTCTTTTGCCAAGTCGGCAAACGTCGAGCCTAAAACATAGTTAGTCAGTAATTAAACTTTTGCATTACTCAAAACTAATTTGAACTAGCAGTTCCATGTACATTAATGTCTAATTAATTTAAAATGTAATGAATAATTAAATATTTGAATTTGGTAGTTTTATGGAGAAACGTTTCATCCCTGGTTTATCATTTACAAAGAAACTTTTCGTAATTTTCATTTGAAAAAAAATAAAAAAATAAGTTTATATTAGAAATAAAACAAATAGATTAGAATGCTCACTGGCTGCAGCGGATTTTACCAAATTAACTCCGCTGAAGTCGGCAGAAAGTTTGAAGAGAGCATATCTTTTAGATCCACTTGAAACGTCCTTGAATGCACTTGCAACCGACGAATCAATTTTAAGTGATGAAACCTGAGTAACAAAACAATTTCATAAACGCAATTTAAAATAAAAAAAATAGATTTACTAAAAGAAATTTCTCACCAGAGTGATTGAGATAGCAAACAGCAAACAGATGATTAAGGATCTCTGAAAACAAAACAAATTTGAACATTGCAAGATAAAACTCATTAAGTTTAAACGTGTACAACGTTTATTTTTTACTAACCATGATGTTGGCTTTCTTGGCTATGCAATTTCGGAATGACTCCTGCTAAACGACCGAGCTAAACTGGTATTTGTACTTTAATGGAAGCCAGTGCGTTTTAAAAAGCTATTTCACCTGGTTGAATAAATTATTTAGCAAGTCATTAGGATAAATTTTATTTGACATTTATGTTTAAGATGAAAATTGCTAAATGACCGTGATGGTCATCGATCAAATTTTCAAACCGCACAAACTGCTACACTTTGCAGCTGTAACATTTTCGAAAAAAAGCTTACTGAGAAGCTTATTTGTAACTACATTTAAAATATTGAAGTTTATAAAAATGTAACATTAAAAAATATTTCAATGATTACTATTTTTGTTGCTGTAAACTTTAATGAGTTTTTTTTTGTTTGAGAAATCGTTTCCATACTCATCTTCTTGTTCGTTTATCTAAACGTTTTAAAAAAAAGCTCAAATATCTCATTTTACTCAATTTTTCAGTTTTTGACATTTGAGACTACATATCAGAGTACTGCACAAGCCGACGTTTTGCAGCTCGGCCCGTTGGAAACTTGGCCCAGTCAGGTCCGTTTTAAAGGTCAAATTTTCAGACCCGGCCCGTCTAATTTTGGTCCTGCTAGGTCTGTTTTTACAGGATTGAAATATTTACACTTGGCAAAAAATTTCGGTCCGTTCCGGTCCGGTTTGACTTCGAGCCTGGCCCGGTCCGCTTGAAAACTCTTAAATTAAGGGTACTCTACCACATGTTAAAAACAATAAAAATGTACATTTAGATGGTTGCATATGATTCTCAATACACCACTTATATTTCAGGATATAGTGTGGCTGCATTGTCGTGTTTTGGTTTTGCTACGTTATCAGTTTGAAAATTTAAAAAAAAACACAAATAGATATAGATATTGCTTTGTCATTTGTCATTTTATTTTACTTAACAAAGAATTGTTTTTAGTCAAATTGTATAAAAAAACAAGACACGCGCATACTCGAAAAATAAGCAAACAAAAATGGAGGACGAAAGAAAATTTGACTTTTTCACATTTGCATACAAACAAATGAGTTTAATTCATCACAACTGAGCTAGAAAACTACAGAATTACTTCTGTATGAACAGAGGTGAGTTGAAACAGCTGGCCGACCACGACCAATGTCGGGCACGAACGTAAACAGGTGATGTTTTTATTAAATTAACTGCTAGCATATATACAATAACAATGATATACAAGATAAATGAGAGGCGCAGGTGGCATAGCGGTATAGCGTTTGCCTGTCAATCTTTAGGTCGGCGGTTTGAGCCCTTAACCAAGGAGTTCACTCGCATTGCTAAAGGGTAGGCGCCTATAGGTTAGCTGCCTTTGCAAGGACCCTTTCTCGCTTTTAAGCAACATGTGTTTTGATAAAGGCGTGTGCTGAATGTAAATAAAAAAATGTAGTGAGAACCGAGTTTTTTCACAAATCCCTTATAATTCAAAGTTTGCCGGCAATTCATTCATTGCAAATTTTTATTTAAAAAACATATTTTTGAATTTATATAATTGTGTTTGATTTGTTTCTGTTTTAAAACGTGGATAAATACTATTGCACACTTTTATTTAACTTGACTACTCTGTCTGTCTGTCTGTCTGTCGTCAAATTTTGCAATCGATTCTAAACTGCTCGCGTGGTTTAACTTCTAAGCCCGGCGGAACTGCTTCAACTGACAGGAGAAGAAGCGAAGGCGGGCCACTGGTGCCTTAAAACCAGTTGCTTCGGGCAATTCGGGAAGGAAAACTCTGACTTCAAATCGCTGCTGCCTTGCAGGTTTACTCATTCTTGGGATAAGGCTTCGGGAATCAACCCCGAGGAAAAATCCGGAGTCGGAGTCCCTGAGGTGGTCGACCGTCATCTATGACAACTCCTGCAGCCAAGTCGGCTCCAAGCGTGGTGCCTGCACCCTCTTGGGCCCAGTTGACAAAACCGAAAGGGGGGCCCTGTTGTCTGGGCAGCGCAGGGCCTCCACACACCTCGCCCATGCCTGCGCCCTAGAGATGTCACTCCAGTCTCGCTTCATGGCGAGAGCACAAACAAGAAGACAACAATTTAGGGTTATAAGTCCCTGCTCAATTGGCGTAGTGCTGGACGCCATGGATTGTTTTCACTGGTGAGAGGGACCCTCGCAGTCCCACTGGTCTTAAGCCAAGCAGCTCCGGTCAATAAGGTGTTGACCCGCTACGGCCAGCCTGCCTCAGTGGGTGCCTGGAGCTTAGATCGCAGCTCAACAAGCAGGCCGTTAACTACATGCACCAGGTAAATATCAGAGAAAAAACATGGAGTCTCCAGCTCTCCGTATTGCAAGCTGGAACGTGAGCACTGGACTGACTGACGATCTTCGAAAGATTGAAGACCATCGCAAGACTGCAGTCATTGATCATGAGCTGCACAGACTGAAGATTGACGTTGCAGCCCTACCGGAAAAGCGTCTCTCAGAGTCTGGATCTTTGAGAGAGGAACACCACGTTTTTTTGGCAGGGAAAGGGAGACGGGGAGACCAGGGAACACGGAGTCGGCTTCGCCATCAAGAACACACTGCTTTGCATGACTGAGTCTCCTTCACGCGGCACAGAAAGAATCCTAACTTTACGCCTTTTCACAGCATCTGGTACAGCAAATCCTTTGTGCATCTATGCACCTACCACGCAGGCCAGCGCCGAGACTAAAAATCAGTTTTACGGGCAACTAAACAGCGTTATTGCCGCTGTCCCTGTTTTTAAACACTTCTACCTTCTGGGAGATTTTAACGCCCGGGATGGTTCTGACCATGACTCATGGCCAGGTGTACTGGGTCACCGTGGTATAGAGAAAATGAATAAAAACGGCCAGAGACTACTTGAACTCTGTTGTTATCACAGCTTGTGTGTGACAAACACTTACTTTCAGAACAAGACATGTCACAAGGCGTCCAAAAGACATCCATGATTAAATCATTGGCATCAGCTAGACTTGATTATTACCAGGCACGACTCTCTGAGCAGCGTCCGCAGCACCAGAGCTTACCATAGCGCTGATTGCAATACAGACCCCTCCCTGATCGCCTTAAAAATTAAAGTTGCGCCCCAAGAGGCTCCACCTCTCCGAAAAGAAATGCCAGCCAAAAATCAATATCTGCCAAACTACCCACCAAATCAAGAACCAGGAGTTTATGGATCGGCTGGAGGAGCTGCAGAGCTGCGACCAAGAGCCTAATGCGAAAGTCAGATGGAGCGTGCTCCGGAGTATTATCTACAGAGCTGCTATCTTGACGTGTGGTAAAAGGAGCACAAGAACACCGACTGGTTCAAAGCGACGTCAAGAAAAAGGCATTGATCGACTACAAACACGACCCAACTTTAAAGAGCTGAAAGCTGCTCGAAGAGGGGTCCAGAAGACTGCTCGCCGTTGCGCAAAGAACTATTGGCTTAAACAGGCAAATAGCATTCAACAAGCGTCAGACGCTGACAACATAAGAAGCATGTATGAAAGCATCAAGCAAACAACAGGCAAGTCAGCAAAGAAGACTGCACCCTTAAAGTCTAAATCAGGGGAGACCATTACAGACAAGGATAACCAAATGGAAAGGTGGGTTGAGCACTATCTTGAGCTGTATTCCGGAAAGAACTCTGTCACTCAGATAGCACTGGACGCCATAGAAGACTTGCTGGTCATGGAGGAGCTGGATGTTGAGCCGACCATGGACAAACTCAGCGGTGCTATCGATGTCTTGAAGTGTGGAAGAGCACAAGGAGATGATGGCATTCCACCAGAAATTATCAAATGTAGAAAACCGGCTCTACTAGAGCCACTCCATAAGCTTCTCTGCCTGTGCTGGAAAAAAGGCAGAGTTCCACAGGACATGCGTAATGCTAAGATTGTCACCCTGTTTAAGAATAAGGGAAACCGCAGCGACTGCAAAAACTACAGTTGCATCTCACTGCTGAGCGTCGTGGGTAAAGATTTCGCACGCGTTGTCCTTAACCGTTTTCAGGTGCTCGCAAGCCGCGTGTATCCTGAATCGCAGTGCGGCTTTAGATTAGAAAGATCCACAGTCGACATGATCTTCTCCGTGTATCAGCTTCAGGAAAAGTGCAGAGAACAGCGAATGCCGTTGTATATCGCCGTTATTGATCTAACTAAGGCATTTGATTTTGTAAGCAGGAACGGCCTGTTTCAGCTACTTAGAAAGATCGGCTGTCCACCTCGGCTGCTCAACATTACAACTTCCTATCACGACAACATGCAAGGCGTGGTCAGCTACGACGGGGACACCTCAGAACCTTTCACAATCAAGAGTGGGATCAAACAGGGTTGTGTCCTGGCGCCTACATTATTTGGCATATTCTTCTCAATGCTGCTGAGTTTGGCATTTAAGGATTCTGCCGAAGGTGTCCACCTACACACCAGAAGTGACGGAAAACTGTTGAACATGGCACGCCTAAAAGCAAAGACAAATTGTTGCTCTGTCCTCATCAGGGACATGCTGTTCGCTGATGATGCGGCCCTGGTGTCACACACAGAGGAATACCTTCAGCGGCTGATGGATTGTTTCGCTCAGGCCAGCAGGAAATTTGGTTTGACCATCAGTATCAAGAAAACCAATATCTTGGGTCAGGACATTCCTGCTCCACCTTCGATCACAATTGACAATGAGGTGCTGGATGCCACTAACAAGTTTATATACCTGGGCTCCGCCATTACTGGCAGTCTATCCTTCGACATCGAGATTGACATGAGGCTTGCCAAAGCGGCCGGCGTCATGGCCAGAATGAGCAAACGTGTATGGTCTAACAACCAATTGACACTGAAAACCAAGCTCAAAGTATACCAGGCATGTGTTCTCAGCACCTCGTGGTATGGCAGCGAAGCCTGGACCACTTATGCCGAGCAGGAGGATCGCCTCGAGAGCTTTTGTTTTCGCTGTCTCCGACGCATCCTGGGTATAACATGGCCAAACAAAATCCCTAACACTGTCGTACTCGAACAAGCCAATTCACTAAGCATACACCTCCTTCTATGCCAAAGACGTCTACGCTGGCTGGGTCACGTGCATCGATTGCAAGAATGTCGCATACCCAAGGACATCCTATATGGCGAGCTGGCCACAGGGCACCGTCCAGTTGGTCGCCCGCAACTACGCTTCAAGGATGTTTGCAAACGGGACCTCAAACTGACGGGCTTCGACCTTGGCAAATGGGAACAGCTCGCCGATGATCGGAGCGGCTGGCGCCAGACTGTCCTTAAAGGCATAAAGAAGGGCGAGGAACAACGTAATCAACAGCTGGAAACCAGAAGGCAAAGAAGAAAGATGAGACAGCAGAAACAAGCCCTCAACCCTTCATCCGGCTTCACCTGCGGCTGCTGCAGCAGAGACTGTCGATCCAGGATCGGTCTGCTGAGCCATTCCAGACGTTGCCCCCAGAGACACGAATGATGATCATCCGAGAGCGCTACCATCATCTCTCAAGATGGACGGATGCCTACTATATATATATATATATATATATATATATATATATATATATATGACTGTTTGCATTATTTGTAGACATGTCGGATGCGTAGAGTATAAAGTTTCCAAGCAAGAAAATATAAATGTTGTATATCGATATTATTGGTATTGAAAATACCAAAGAAGCTTGGAAAATCAGATAACATGGAGATAATGCAAGTGCGAGACTCATAAGTGCTACCTTATTGACAGAAGGTAACTTGGTTTTGGAAAAAGATCAAAAGCAATGGCTCGCGTGGCTATGGGAAAAATGAAGCAGTAAAAAACACTGCCACTCCAAGTTCTACGCACATATTCTCAGCACTATCAAAAAGAACAACTTTGAACCAGTGCCTGAGACGTCACAAACAACGAGCGCAACGGGCTGATAATTTAACATAAGCAAACACATGCGTGCACATCAACATTTGCATACCATCACAAGCACATACACAGGTAATATACATGTAATATACATGTAATATACAACATGTAATATACATTGTAATATAAATGTAATATACATGTAATATACATGTAATATACATGTAATATACATGTAATATACGTGTAATATACATGTAATATAAATGTAATATACATGTAATATACATGTAATATACGTGTAATATACATGTAATATACATGTAATATACATGTAATATACATGTAATATACTGTGTTTAATACTTTGCTTGACAATCACTATGGAGACCTAGTTTATAGCTGCTGATATTTTGTTTAGAATAGGCAGAATTTCGACTGTTTTTTGTTTGATAGTATCATTTCATTTATTTCTTTTTCGGCGAGGGGCTTGTCCGTGCTGAGTTTTATAATAAAGAAAAAAAAGTAATATACATACACATATACTTGTTTTTATTCCGTTCGTAGTTTTTTTATTCTGATTTTATTTTTCTCCGTATTATATACATGTAGCTTTTAACACTTTTAATAAAACTTTAGATATGTAAATAAATAACAATAATATATGACTGTCAATTATTTAACTAAGAACAAATTTGCTAAGCACTGTTACTATCAATTTAATGATTTATTATGAATTCCTAAATATTTTGTTATAAGGTGTAGTAGAGTTTGCATTATGCTCAAAAACCTCAAAAATTAGTAGGCTGCAGAGTAACTCTTATCAGCTTTAATTATTCACGGCATTCAGCTTTTCTGCTAAAGCCATACCAAGTAATTTACATAAATAAAAGAGTGAGAAAAAACGTAGGAGAATGTCTTAAAATACCTGGTGTGAAAAACTATAAACTATTACAAAAATGTAGGAGGACGATTAGTAGGTCCCTAGACGATTCGTTTAAGACGAAAAGTATGAGGATGAACAGTAAGGAGACGTATAGCAACAAGGGACGAACAATAAGGAGACGTATAGCAACAAGGGACGAACAGTAAGGAGACGAATGGTATGCAGGGACAAATTGTATGAGACGAAACGTAGGAAGACGAACAGTAATGATACGAATGATACGGACACCCAGTTTCGCGACTATGAGAAATAGGGTTCGGCACATCCCGATTTCGGATACACACGCGGGTGTCCGGAACTGTGTGCTCCCATGCACGACCCGTTCCCGGAGCTGCTGTGGTGTAGACTATTTTACGAAGTCTACACAACAGCAGCTCCTAATAAATAGAAAAAAATCATTGTCATGCGAAGTGAGCCTATATCTCAAATTTCAGCTTGATTGGATGACCGGAAATTAGTTAAATTTCAATTTCAAGGTTTGCAAACATTCGAACACGCAAGCAATCAGGCAAGACTGGCGGTGAGGTTAATATAAGAGATTTAACAAGTAAGCCGTAAAAACGAGGTTTTTTTTCACAAATTCCTTATATACTTCAAGATACTCCGGCTTTTTATTTATTGCAAATTTTTCTTTTAAAACGTAATTTTTTGAATTAACATATGCAGACATTTAGTTTATTTATTTTAAATTTTTAATAAAAAAACTTTTTTTTGAAAAATTTTAAAACTCTATTAGAATGCATTGCCATGAGACAAACATATAGGTCAAACTTATATTCCAAATTTCAGCTCGATTGGATGACGGGAAGTTAGTTAATTTTCATTTTCAAGGTTTGCAAACATTCAAGCTAGCAAGCAAAGCCGGCGGTGAAGTTAATATTAAAAATTTTAAATATCGGCTTTTTTTTGCAAATTTACAACAAAAAATGTCAAAAAAGGAGCTAAGATTACACTACACATATATGCAATTCTGGACATGCACCGTTAGCAGACTGGGTCTATACATTTAACCTGGTCATATAATTTATTTTTACATTCATTTTCACATCTTTTTGCTGTAACTGATTTTTTCAGGTTATTTTAAGTTTTCTTGTGAAAACAACTATAAATAGAAGACAACAAATTTCCTTCTTTTTTTGCAATCAAGACCAAGAACTTTGAGTGGAAGACCTATATCAAAACCAAGATTTGTTAATGTAAGACCAATATTTAATAATTAAGTCTTAAAGAAGACAAGTCTGTTGTTTTACAAACTTTTATTTAGGTTACAATCTCTGTTTGTGTGTGTCTTGCAAGTGAAATTTAACTAGCTTTTTGACTAGCTTGGAAGCTGAAACTTTCACCATAGTTTTATATTGGATGACAATACATGATTTAATTAAAAAAATGTTTGTGTTGAAAAACTCGTTATTTCTTTTACTTGTTACTATGAGTTTTGTTTAAGATAGAACAGGTACGAGCTTTATGAAAAACAAGAATTTAGGTTGGTGTCGTCAAACTCTGTATTTTCTTTCAAATAACTCATTGTGGATTATTTTACTCCAGCTGCAATTGCTCAGTTTCAAAAAGTTTGCTGTTTGATAATAAACTGACATTTAAAAAACTAAAAACGACAAAATAGATTCCTACCTTTGGTATTTAAACTGCTGGTTTGCTTGCATTTTGAACTATTATTTTAACTATTATTTGAACCATTATTTGAAATATTATTTGAACTACCAGTTGAACTACTATTTAAATTATCATATAAACCTTTATTTGAATCTCTATTTGAACTATCATTTGAACTACTGTTTGGATCATTTCCACTTGTACAACGATTTGAGCTACCGCTTAACCTACCATTTACCCTTTTAATCATTACTTAAACTACTATTTAATTTTTACTTTACATTTTTATAAGTTTCTTACAAATTCCAAAAAACAAAAAGTAAATTAGCAAATATTTTTAATATTTAATGACTAGAAGTCTCACAGCCTCCTCAAAATTGGTGCCTTTTTAGTTTTTTAGTTGACTTTCACGGTAATTAAACACTTATAAATCTAAAAAAATATCAGTCTCAAACAATTTTATTTGTTTAGTAGAAAAACACTCAGGCGTGTAATAATACATTTTATAAATAATTAACTTTTAATTACCCAGTTTTGCTCAGGTTTTTGTATTTTTATTTTTATTTTCATCTCTTTCCATCTCTTATTTTCACTCTTTCTCATTCTCTTGCTTTTTTTGCATAATTAAAAATTATAGTGTCACATCTTTTTATTTACATACACTTATGTAAAAACTTTATCTTGCTAAATATGAAACCGTCCAAAGTCTTGGTTAAAAAAGGACAATAGAAAAAGATCTAAGTCAGGAAAAACTTTAGTATTATAAGCTATTTAAAAAGTCTGTTATCCGACATTGATGACAGCTATTCAAAAGTTTTATTTGCTAGAATAAACCCCATGAATCGTAAACACTAAAATTTTATAAAAGCAATGCTATGAAACAAATTTAATTTCTAATAAATGTTAAGTGATTTTTCAAAGTTCAACAAAATCAGCAAGATTTGTTTTCATCGTCTCGTTTCAATTTCAAAGCTATAAATAAAAAAACAAAATAATATAAAACGATTTCAAATAAAAGTGTATTTATATTAGACAAAATTCAATTTAAAAATCTTAAATTACTTTTATATTCAAAAGTTGCATATCTCTTAAATAAATCTTTCAACATTAAATAGTATAAGTGACACTGTTTTTTTTTATAATAGTTTATAGTCCTTTACACCAGGTGTTTTAAGACTCTAATGGCTGTATGTAGGAAGCACTTAAGTACTTCCTGTTGTGGATCAGAATTTGATCCTTTTTACTTTCCCTCCTCCTTTCTCCAGGCTTGGGACTGGCTCGCAATAAGCGAGGCGGAGTTTAGTGACACTGTAGTTGTGTATCTTTACATAGATGGTGTTGGTCAGGGCCGTAACCAGCTATGGGGCCGGGGGGCAGCCTTTCTCCAGTTTTGCTCAGGCCCCCCAGTTTTGGTCAACCCCCCCAGCTCAATCAGCCCCCTCCCAGTTTTTACCAATGCTTTTATTAACTCGTCGTCTCTGTTTCTCTGTCTGCCTGTTTCTCTGTCTGTCTGTTTCTCTGTCTGTTTCAAATCTTGCAATCAATTTTTGAGTCACTTCCTGATGATAGATTTTTTTCAAATTTTGCATACATGCTCAAAATAGAAGACAATGCAATATTCAATTATTAGTTTTACAATAAGTCAATTAATTTAGTTAATTTTCTTGAGGGTTTTATCGAGGGGTTTCTTGAGGGTTTTCTTGAGGGCTTTCTTGAGGGTTTTCTTGAGGGTTTTCTTGAGGGTTTTCTTGACCACAAAACGCTAACCGACTGGCAGACTATTTTACCAAGTTAACACGAACCACACTCACTGACCGCGATTCTCAAGCGTGTACGAAATTTCCATGAAAATAGTTGAGATATTTAAATTCGATGCTTTTTGATGATATTTTTATTATTATTACCAATGCTTTTATTAACTCGTCGTCTCTGTTTCTCTGTCTGTCTGTTTGTTTCTCTGTCTGTCTGTTTGTTTCTCTGTCTGTTTCAAATCTTGCAATCAATTTTTGAGTCACTTCCTGATAGATTTTTTTCAAATTTTGCATACATGCTCAAAATAGAAGACAATGCAATATTCAATTATTAGTTTTACAATAAGTCAATTAATTTAGTTAATTTTAATTAATTTTGATATTTCGATATAATTAAGATATTTCGACTTTAATATAAAATAAAAGAGTAATATAAGAAAAAATTGATTGCAAAATTTGTGTTTTAATTACATATAAGAGCATTGGTTTTAAAAATTCGTTTTTAATTTACTTGTTTGTATTATTGTCCAGTTCAAAAAAAAAAATGAAATGAATTGAAATGAAAATTTGACCATATTTAACGTAGCGTTAATCAATAGTTAGACTTCTAGGCCACGTCCAAAGTCCAAAAAATTGATGTGTCTTATTTAATAAGTTGTTGGAATTTGCTATGGCGAAGGATGACAAATGGTGTAGGATTTCGCAAAACATGCCTCAAAATGCCAAATACATGTCGTCTCTTATACGAAACGAGGTATTCGAATTGATGGTACAGATGATACAAATTTTGATTGTCGAAGAATGTAAAGATTCTGACATTAACAAGTGCGACGAAATTCGAGATTAGTGCAATGTCGTGGATATGTCGATTGTCATTCGCTAGGTGCATGGTGGAAAGGCAATAGAGCACATGATCTCAATGATCAGGGCTAGTGATTTAGATGCTTAAAGCCTGACACGTTCATTGCTTACAGAGCTTCAGGTTCAGCAACTGGACCCCGCTTGAATTTTGAGTCAATGTTATGACGAAGCCAGTGTAATGAGCGGCGGAAAAGAAGGTGTCCAGAAAATATTGCAAAACACTCTGGGCCGCTGAATTCCGTACGTGCACTGCTATAATCACCAATTCTATCTTGTGGTTGTGCACACTTTGAAATCAGAGATAAAAATGAAAAAACATTTTTTTCTTATGCGAGCAATTGTATGTGTTTTCCGCCAAAATTTTGTGATTAGCACATGGAAGTGACACAATAAAGCGGTTATTTCAAGTAACCGCTTTATTGTAACTTACTTGCTCAATCGCTTTTTTCCCCGCTCACTCATCTTGAACATCTTTGCATGGTTCATCTTGAACATCTTTGCATGGTTCATCTTGAACATCTTTGCATGGTTCATCTTGAACATCTTTGCATGGTTCATCTTGAACATCTTTGCATGGTTCATCTTGCACATCTTTGACAGGCTCATCACCATGACCATCCTTGCATGGTTCATCTTGTACATTCTTGCATGGTTCATCTTGACCGTCTTTTTTGTTTCCGCACCATTGAGGAGTTCAAGAAATTTCTTCCTTTCTTGCTGTGCTGCTCTGTGTGCTGCTCTGTGTGCTGCTCTGTGTGCTGCTCTGTTTTCCTCCGCCATTTTATTCAGAGCCTTCAACAATTCACTTTCTGCTTCGAACTCATACTCTTCCGGATCAAACCCATTGTCTTCCAATGACGTCCGGAGGCGGTCCACGAGCTCAGACTTTCTTCCTTTATCACTGAGCTCTCGTTTTCTAAGTTCCTGCCTCAACTCGAGTACAAAATTTCCACAATAGTACACAAATCTCTGCACGGCCAAGCTCCCACATACTTGTCTTTAGCTCATGTTGCTAATGTAACGGGCCGACAGAGACTCAGATCAGCATCCATCACTACACCGCCGGTTCATCGCGCGACACCTGACGAAAAGATACATCGACGTCATACGGTCTCTAATTGAAAAATGTTTTTATTATTTGAATTATGTTTTTATTAAGCTTCCGAATGATAGTACTTTCACATAACCCAAGCCAATCATTTCTTTTTTAAATAAAAATGTTAATAATTTCGGTTTAGGGCTAGATGTAACAAGCCTGCACTTCAATGTAAACGCTGCAGGCAATAGTTAATTTGTTACACAAATTTGTTCATCCAGAGTGGCCCACCTGGTTGTATTGCCGCCGCATTGCTCCCACAAATTGCAGCTTTTGGACGTAGGTGTGTACGATCCGTTTAAAAAATATGATAACAGAACTCAAATTTCTTGGATGGCGAGCAATGCAGGGAAACCTATGATCATTTATGACATTCCTGCAATAGTCAGAGACAGTTTGCCACTGGCTCTGAATCCGAGCAACATTATAAGCGGTTTCAGAACAACTGGACTTTGGCCGTTGAATCCAAACTTATTTCTAAATTCTGATTTCGCTGGTGCTTTTGTTAGTGATTGTCCAAACCATTCAGGTATCCTAAATATGTCTACTGGTTTTTCACATTCACTACCTGAAGCACCACTAAGAAAAAAAACCAAATAGGGCTGTACGTATGTGAAAGTCAGCTGTTTTGATTGACACTCCAGAGAAGGAAACTCTGGGGAAGGAATCAAAAAGAAAAAAGAAAAATAAATAAAAAAACAAAAACAAGAAGCCAAAGCAAAAATCAAAGGAACGGAAAAGGGGAAAGGTAAAGCAAAGTCAAATAGACCTGTAAAGACAAAGATTGATAAAAGGAAAACTCAGATTCTGAATATTAAAAAAAATTCCTTGATGATTGAGTTTATTAATAAGTTTAATTAACCTAAGTAAATTGTTTTGACTCTGATACTGTATCAGAAAACGAGATTGAATCAAGTACAAGCGATGAAGACGTTGACAATGCTTAATTTTTTCAAAGTTCTCTCTTACGATCTTAAACAATGAAAAAAATACGACTTAATGGCTATCTTGGCCGCCATCTTAAATATCGAGGTCACGTGATTGTTAGACAGTGTTGTAAATATAGTCATCTTTCGAGTTTTTTATTTGTGGGAAGCTTTTATTTGTTAAGTAGGGGAACATATACACCAAATAAAAATTACCAAAAAGAAACAATTGCAAAAGAGATTATATAACAAAATAATTAACATATTTTGTGTGAAAAGTAACCAAATTTATAATTATAAATTTAACAAAAAAAATAAAATAATTAACTAAAAGACAAAAGTTATAAAAAATTACTTAGTGGAAGTATTCAAACTTGTTTAAAATAAACCGTTCATAAAATAATTTTCTAAAAACTGCAAACATACGCTATTTGTCAAACTCCAAAGACTCAATGGTAAAGTATCCTTGAAGGCCGCTGTTGATTGCTGCGTCCAGATCTAAGTCATTCTTTGAACCTGAAAAGACTTCAACCCAAACGTTTGCCTTCAAGGCTGATTTTACATCATCTGATTTTGCCACGTATTTGTCTCGTATAGAAACTGGCACACTTTTAGGAATCCTAGGTTTATACGAAAACTAATAGAAAGTATTATTTTCATAAGTATAACTACATTTAACTCAACTTGAAAAAAATTAATACGTAATTAGTTGAAATAGAAACAGCATTGTATTATATATTACTTAAAAATGTGAAAACAAAAGCATTAATGTAGACACGGCGGATACAGGAGGGAGTCCTGGGGGTCCAGATCACCCATCTTTCGTTGTAAAAAAACTCAAGTCATTTAGCACTTTACAGTCAGAGTTACATGATTCAAAAGCCTAGGCTTAGCAATTAGCCTAAGGTAAAAAGTAACAGTTTTCATAACGTGTTTAATTTTGTATTTTAAGTCAGTTTTATGTCGATAAATCTAAGTCGCAGACAAAATTATTCTGTCTTACTCGATTCTGTGTTTAATTTGTATTTTAAACTCAGATTTACGCCTATATTGATTAAAAATTATCGTTTATTAAAGTGAATCTAAGTCGAAGACAAAATTATTCTGTCTTATTTGATTATGACTTATGACACTGTTTTTCTAATTGTTCAGAATGAATAAATAAAAATTTTAAGTTTATTGATATTTTGTTATAAAATTTGATGAATTATTTAATAGTATCATATTAGATATAATTATGTTTGGAAGTAATACTCATCTGCTTATTGTTTTTGGGTTTACACAAATACATTTTTCGTGGATTTAATCTTGATGTTATGATGGTATAAACTCAACTAACTACATTATTCGGCTAAAACTGTCACAGAAATTCAATTTTTGAACAGTTAAATATTGACCAAAGGTATATTTCAAAACCTATAAATCCGAAAAAACAATGTAAAAACGTTCTCTACCCACCCGTTAAGGACCATCTCTTTTACCTGGTTCTGTATCGGCCCTTGATTATACAGCATAATTTTTACAATACTTATGTTTAATTATGTTAAGACAAATTTTAAAACAAACCACACAAAAAAGATGAGTTTGTTTTGAATTTTTCCATCAATAGTTACTGGTGCCAAATAAGCAGCGTATCTTGCATCTTTGGCTTCTTCCGCCGCTATGAGATGGGGAACCAAGTTAGGAAAAGTAGAAGCTGAAATAATATAAGTCTATATTTTCATTTAACATAACTAGGTTTTTTCCAATAAGAAATCAAAATCGATAGTTTTATTTCTGTGAAATAAAACTATTTGGAAAGCAGAAGATTTATAAATTTTAAAACGCAGGTTCTCTTCATAGTCTGTAACTGACTTCAGTCTGTAATAATGTTGACTACGTTTTTATTAATACTTATGTAAATTAATTTAGTCCACACTTCGGTATGATCATGTCCAATCGTGTGGTACCAACAGTTACAAGAGCGCTGCTCGCCTTGTGTGTCGTGAAAATATGTTTTTTATTTCTCATAAAAATTGTATTGCAAATCGACTTACTAGTAGTTGACAGTTTAACTAAATTTAGAGTTTTGAAGCCTTTAGAGAAATTGAAGACGGCAAAACGTTTCAAGCCTTGAGACACTTCGTTGAAACTAGTTGAAAGCTTTCATAGCGGCTGGATCTACTTTGATGACAGCTGACGACTTTTTAAAAATAAACAAATAAATATTCATTATTGATGTATAACTCAAATAAATAAAATGTTAATTTGAAATCTATTATGAATTAACTAGCAGTGCCCGTAGCGGCTTCGCTCGCATGAAATTAGAGAATTTGAACCGTGCTTACATAGTAGAGTACTGCACGGATCAATTTTTTAGGTCTCGGCTCGGCCCGTCGACAACTTGGCCCAGCCCGTTTCAAAAACCAAAATTCCTGGCCCGGCCCCTTTTTTACAGGCCTAGAAGTTCTATATACTTGATGAAAAACTTCGGCCCGTCCCACCTTGACTTCAGGTTTAGCCCGGCCCGTCTGAACACCCTAAAATCACTAAAATGTCTATATACTTGGTTAAAAATATTGGCCCGTCCCACCTTGATTCAAGGTTTGGGCAGGGCCGTATGAAGACCCTAAAATAACGGCTTGGCCCGTCCGTCCGGTGATAAACTGAACTCATCTACTTTTAACCGGCACAAAACCTCAAAATACTAATTTTCACATCTGTAGCACTTACAGTTTTTGAGTAGCAGTTATTTTAAAATCAAATAACCCTTTTTCCACTTCACATTTGAGGTCCTGGAAACCAAATTTTCAAAAAATGGTGAAATACGTATATCATTATTTTTAGAGTAGAAACTAAATACTAATTTTACTTTTGTAGCATTTACAGTTTTTGAGTAGCAGTTACTTTAAAAACCAAGTAACCCTATTTTCCACCCCATATTTGAATTCCTGGAAACCAAATTTTCAAAAAATGGTAAAACACGTATATCATTATTTTTGGAGTCGAAACCAAATACTAATTTTTACTCCTGTAGCATCTACAGTTTTTGAGTAGCAGTTACTTTAAAAACCAAATAACCCTATTTTCCACCCCACATTTGAAGTCCTGGAAACCAAATTTTCAAAAAATTGTGAAACCCGTATATCATTATTTTTAGAGTAGAAACTAAATACTAATTTTTACTTTTGTAGCATTAACAGTTTTCGAGTAGAAGCTACAAAATTTTAAAAACCAAATAACCCAATTTTCCAACCCACATTTGAGGTCCGGGAAACCAAATTTGTAAAAAATGGTGAAACACGTATATCTTTATTTTTAGAAAAGAAACTAAATAATAATTTTTACATCTGTGGTATTTACTGTTTTTGAGTAGAAGCTACTTTAAAAACCAAATAACCCAATTTTCCAGCCCACATTTGAGGTCCGGGAAACCGAATTTTCAAAAAATGGTGAAACACGTATCTTTTTATTTTTCAAAAAGAATCTATATACCAAATTTCAAAATCTCTTCATTTTTGGTTTTCGAGATATACATTGTTTTAGAAAAAAGTTTGTTTTCCAGTTTTTTCCCCTCAGGAGCAAAATTTTCAAAAATCCTTTCTTAGCGGATGTTTACGCTATAAAAGTAATATAAGTTCCAAATTTCACGTTCCTAGGATGAGGCGTTTGAGCTCGGCGTTGATTATGAGTCAGTCATCTGTCAGTCAGGACATGTTCTTTTATATATATAGATTATTAATTAAAGTATTTCAATGATACAAAGATAAAATATTTTATTAATTTATAGCTAAAAAATAAAATATATAAATATTATTGCAAGATTAATTGGTAACAAATGACCAAATTTGTAAAAAATTAAAAAAAGTGAATAATAGAACAACTAAATAAATAAATAAATAAAATTTGATAGCTAAATAAAATTAATGTCTCAACAAAAATTATTTTTAGTGCATTAAGCGAAATTATCTTACCAAACGGCAAGCCAACAATAAGAAAACAATCACATGAACCTGCTAAATTAAAAAAAACGCAAACATTAAAATTTTGTTGAAAAAAGAATAAAAGAACTACAACAGAATAAACTTACCATTTTCATTGTGAAAGCTGCATGCAATATAGAAAAATAAGTTTGAGGTGTTGTATATCATCTGGCTACCAATTTTTGTTTTTAGTATCTTATTAGCTGAAAGCCCATTGATAGTTGAATAGGCAAACATCTGGTTACTTGAATAATTATAATTTCAAAAATCGATTGATGGTTTTATTCATTCAAGTTACTACTCTAGCAAAAAATTTTCTTACTTCAGTAATGAAAAAAGGATTATCTTATCAAGAACAAATATTTCATTTAAATGATTTTCATTTTCAACACAAACCGAAGAACCTAATAAATGTTTTTTAAAACAAAATGCTGGGGAATGAAATTAAAAAAGCAAATTTAAACATGAAGCTTAATTTCATGACGTCAAAATTTGAAAAAAGTATCGAGAGTTTGCTACAGCGTTAGGTGGCACTGATCCAGTGATCTCCTCAAAGTGAAACAATTTCATCGCTGATTGCGGATGTGCTGAAAGCGACCCAACCCCATAATGACTTCAGTTTTTTTTCCAATAATCGCAGACACTAGTAAATTGATTAGTGGTTGTCTGTTCATTTAGTACATTTCGAGGAAAGGGGTATGTCTTGGTGCAATCTTTCAAAGTTTGAGAAGGAAGAAAAAATCACAGCAGTACGGTTTTAGAGAGGTCACACTAGCAGACTATGAACTCAGTGATCGAGTCTATTGACAAAACTAAACTTCTCAAACAACAAGTCTATAATGCTGGATATATGAAATATTATGAACTAGTGGGGTACCTGGCGTTGCCCGGGGCATTTAGAGGTTTTTCTAATGCTTGTCTCTCTCGCTCCCGTTTCCTTATTGTTTTCTTATTTTTGACTCATCGTTTGGTAAGATTATTTCGTTTAATGCATTAAAAATAATTTTGTTGAGAAAATATGGTGAGTAGACTTTCTTGTTTTGTGTTGGATTTAAAGGTTTTGACGTATATTTTGGACAAGTAATTCCATAACAGAGCTTCTGTAAAAAAAATGTTTAGCAGACTTGTATAGTTAATTAAGTTTATTGACATTCTTTAGAATCAAGTTCTGGTATTGTTTTTAATGTACATTGTTTCAATAAGTTTATTTATTTTAACTTAAATCTTGAACAAATAAATGCAATTAAAGCTCCTACGAAAACAATTTTAAAGTCTAAAACAACGGATAACGGTTTTCTTTGCAAAAACTAAAATAAATTTTGGTACGAAATTGTCAGTAGATCATCGATTTGTTGATCTTTATATTTTTTTTGAGGTTAAGTTTTAACTCGCTTTATGCAGCTGAAAATTTGTTCGTTTTCAACTAAAGTCACCAGCAATGTCATATCAAGGTCGATCACTGTAAGTTATGAGAAGCTTACTAAAACCGTTTGGAAGATAGCTCACAACTCATAAATGTCTTTGAATATTGTGATTAGTTATCAAGGTTGGACCTATTTCTAACGAATGTAACAAACGACTTTGCTGTAGACAGCTGAGAAGGACTCAAAATTGTATCGATACCACGAGTAAGGTAAAACACCACGAGTTTGCTGATTGTACTTTGGTTTTATAGGTCGAATTTTCAGGCTCGGCCCGCAACTCCGCCTTGCTATATGCGAGCCAGTCCCAAGCCTGGATAAAGGAGGAGGGACAGTTAAAAGGATCAAACTTTGATCCACGACAGGAAGTACTTATGTGCTTCCTATATACAGCCAATTCAGTCTTAAAACACTTGGTGTAAAGGACTATAAACTATCATAAAAAAAAAAAAAAGGCTCGGCCCGGTTCGTCTAATTGAAGTCCGGCCTGGTCTGCTTTTACAGGCTTGAAATATTTATACTTGGAAAAATTTCTCGGTCTGTCCCGGCCCGTTTGAAAACTCTAAAATCAAAGGCGTTCCAGTGCAGTAATCCACCACATAGTGTGATTATATTTAAATGCTTGCAGATAATTCTCAATAAACCACTTCTATTTCAGGATGTAGTGTGGCTACATAGTCGTGTTTTAGTTTTGCTACTATTAGTTTGAAGATATATTAATGAACACCAATACAAAATGTTTTGTCATTTGGAGTGTTGGGGAGTAACGCGTTACTGTAATAGTATTACGTTTTTCAGTAACTTGTAATAGTAACGATTACTTTTATTTTTAAGTAATATTTAATAGCAATGTATTATTTTTTTGAGTAACTCATGAGAAATTTCTTATTTTATTTTATTTAGGAAAGATTGTTTTTAGTCAAATTGTATAAAAAAAAACAACGTGTTTAGAAAAATAAGCAAACAAAAATGGAGGACGAGAGAAAATTTGACTTTTTTCACATTCACCTACAAACAAATGACGTTTGAAGACTACGACCACGACCAATGTCGGGCACGAATGCAAGTGATGTTTTTATAAAATTAACTACCAAAATATATACAATAACAATGAATAAATGAATGAATGAACGAACGAATGAATGAATAATTTTTAATAGATTCATTTGACAGAAAAGTTGCTCCGAGTCTTTGAGTTTTGCCCCTTGCCCCCCCCCACCCGGGAAAATTGGAAATATACGCCCGTGCTTTCGTCTAAAAGTATTCAATAAAAAGCAAAAATCTTTTTATTTTCATTTAGTTATTTCGCATAAAATAATTTAATCAAAAAGTATATATATATATATATATATATATATATATATATATATATATATATATATATATAATTGTAACAAAAAACTCGTTTTTACTACTTGTATAATCTTGTAATTAACGTATTCAACAAAGAATTGCGTTGAGGACGTCCAGAAATGACGACATTTCTCGATGGCGACAGCAAGGCACTGCTTACAGAAAACTCGCTTAACGCAAACGAGTTTATACACTTTTTCTTGCAAATTTACAGGAAAAATGTCAAAGGAAGGGCCAAAACTACACAACACGCAATTCTGGACATGCACCGTTGGCAGACTGGGTCTATACATTTAACCTGGTCATAGAATTTATTTTTGGAAAAGAAAACGCCAGTTTAACTTTTTATTTGTGGTTTATTGCATTTAGTAAATACAAGTTCAAATAGCCATTTCTGTCATAAACAGGATCGATTTGGTTTCATAAACTAAAATAGTTGCTCAACTGGCGCTGATGTTGCTGAATATGATACACATAAAACCTTTTCAAATAACAAACTCAAATTATTTTTTAATCTGTCATTGTGTAGTATTTTAAACAAGCAGTTCCCATAACAAGCTACTTTGGAGTATTACGTGTGCAGTATTTTCACATATATGATCATTGTTGCTGTAACCGATGTTTTCAGGATGCTTTACGTTTTCTTGTGAAAACAATTATAGATAGAGGACAAACAATTTTCTTTTTTTCGGCAGTGGTGTTTACCAAATCCTAATTAGTTATAATATTTTACCGCTTAAAATATTTTAAAATTCTAGTTTTTTGCAAACTAGACCAAGATCTTTGAGTGGTAGACCAATATCAAAACCGAGATTTCTTAATGCAAGACCAATAATTAATAACCAAGTCTCGAAGACGACAAGTCTGCTTGTTACTATGAGTCCTGGCCAAGATATAACAGGCGCCCATCAAGACGTGCTGTTTCAAAAACAAGAACTCAGGTTGGTGTCGTGAAAATCTGTATTTTTTTTTTCAAATAACCTATTTTGGATTACTTTACCCCAGCTGCAATTGCTCAGTTTCAAAAAGTTTGCTGTTTGATATTATAATAATAGGCTGGTATTTAACAAAACGACAAAAGAGATTCCTATCTTTGGTATTGAAACAACTTTCGTACGTTTTCAACTGCCATTTGAACTATTATTTAAATTACCATTTGAACTATTATTTGAATTACCATTGGAACTACAATTTAAACCAATATTTAAACAATCATTTGAGTCTCCATTTAAACTATCATATGAGCTACCGTTTGAACCTTTTCCATTTGAACAGCGATTTGAAATAGGTACCATTTGAACTACCCTTTGAATGATTACTTAAACTACCATTTGATTTGTATCATACATTTTTATAAGTTTCCTACAACTTCCAAAAAACAAAAAGAAAAATTACCAGATATTTTTAAAATTTAAAGACTTTAGAAGTTTCTTCGAACTTTGTGCCTTTTCTGTTTTTAGCTGACTTTTACTGTAATTAAACATTTATAAACCTAAACAAATTTTTTATCAATCTCAAAAAATGTTATTTGTTAAGTAAAAAAACAATTCAAGCGTTTAATAATACATCTAATAAATGTAACTTTGGATTACCGAGCTTTGCACAGGTTTTTCACTCTTCTGGTTCTCTTGTCTTCTCTCGCATAATTAAAAATGATAGTGTCACATCTTCCTATTTACATACACTTTTGTGAAAAAACAGCAAATAAGCATAACTCTATTTTGCTTAATGTGAAACAGTTCAAAGCATTGGTTAAAAAAGGCAAATTGAAAAAAAAGATCAAATCAAGATCTAAGTCAGGAAAAACTTTAGTATTTCCAACTGACTGATATTTAAGTCTTAAAACACATCTGATAAAAAATTATAAGCTAATTAAAAATGTCTGAACATGGTATCCGACATTGATGACAGCAATTCAAACGTTTTATTTACTGGAACAAACCCTGTGAATCGTAAACACTAAAATTTTATAAAAGCAATGCTATGAAGCAAATTTAATTTCTAATAAATGTTAGTGATTTTTCAAAATTCAACGAAAAACAGCAAAACTTGTTTTCATCATCCTGTTTCGATTTCAATGATAAATCTAAGAATAAAATAAAATAATATGATTTCAAATAAAGATTTATTTATATTAAACATTAGTCAATTGAAAAATTTTAAATTAATTTCATATTCAAAAGTTGCATATCTCTTAAATAAATCTTTCAACATTAGATAATATACGTGTATTGCAAGTGTGTATCTTTACATGGATGGTGTAGGTACCGTAAAGGTTTAGAATCATCTTTCGACTTTTTTGTTTGTGGGAATTTGATAAGTAGTGGAACATACACACCAAACAATTACCAAAAAGAGATAATTGCAAATTTGATTATATAACAAAATTAAGGTAATCACGATTTTGCCTAATTTTCCACTCATGTTCATCATTAAGCTGCGTAGGAACAAATGTCTGTTGTGTTTTGCTAGCATGGTAGTTAAATCATTTTGCCATTCCCAACTAATGCTGATCAATTTAATGTTTTCGTTCACCAATTTGTGTTAGTGGTCATTTGTGACCCTCTTTTTGGTTAAACAAATAAATAAATAAATATAAAATATTAAAAGTAAAAAGTTATAAATAAAATAGATAAAATAAGATAAGAAATAGATAAAATTTTAAATAAAAATTAAGGTACCTAATTAAAAGACAAAATGCTATGAAAAAAACTTAGTTGAAGTATTAAAAAATTTGTTCACAATATACCATTTATAAAATAATTTTCTAAAAACAGCAGACTTACGCTAATTTTCAAAATTCCAAAGTTTCAATGTTGAAATACCCTTGAAGGCCGGTGTTGATCACTGCGTCCAGATCCAAGTCCATCTTTGAACCTGAAATGACTTCAACCCAAACGTTTGCCTTCAAGGCTGATTTTACATCATCTGATTTTGCCACGTATTTGTCTCGTATAGAAACTGGAACATCTTTAGGAATCCTAGGTTTATACGAAAACTAATAGAAAGTATTATTTGCCCATTTATAATTACATTTAACTCTACTTGAAAAAAATTAATACTCAATTGGTTAAAATATAAATCGAAAAAAGCATTGTATTATATATATATATATATATATATATATATATATATATATATATATATATATATATATATATATATATATATATATATATATATATATATATATATATATATATATATATATATATATATATATATATATATATATATATATACTGCGATGAAATCACTACCCATGACCAACTATTGAAGATATTATACCCGAACCCGACTTGAAACACGCAAAGGTACTTTCAACAGTAGATGCCAAAGATGCTTTCTGGCATGTTGAGTTGGACGAGACAAGCAGTAAACTAACTACGTTCCAGACACCATTTGGAAAATTCCATTGGCTCCGTCTTCCATTTGGAATTTCTATAGCACCAGAAGAATTTCAGAAAAAAAATTATGGGAATTAGCAGTTGCATGCATCGCTGATGATATGCTTGTTTACGGTTGTGGAATTAATATTGCAGAAGCCACCAATGATCATGACAGAAAATTGCTCGCCCTACTCAACAGATGTCGTGTTGCAGGCATCCGTCTGAACAAAGATAAATTTAAATTACGAAAAAAATCAATTGAATTCATGGGCCATCCTCTAACATAAAGAGGTCTGGAAGCAGACAGTGAGAAACTCGAGGCAATTGATAAAATGCCACCTCCTGATGATGCAAAAAAAGTTCAGCGACTATTGGGTATGGCAACATGCTTTGCTAATTTGTACTAAATTTTTCTGAAGTTACTGCACCACCTAGAGATTTAATGAACAAAGAATCTGAATTTTGTTGGGAACCAAATGTTCATGGCCGATCCCTCAATAATTTGAAGCTGTCCTCCGAACGGCCCCTGTGCTGCAGTATTTTGATCCAAAACAGCCCACGACTGTGCAATGCGATTCATCACATGGTGGCCTCGGGGCCTGTTTACTCCAGAACGGACGGGCGGTTGCGTATGCTTCACGGGCATTAACTCAAACCGAGCAACATTATGCTCCGAGAGAAAAAGAAAATCTTGCAATACTTTTTGCAATGGAAAAGTTCCACACATATGTTTATGATCGTTATGTTGTTGTTGAGACTGATCACAAGCCACTTAGTTCAATCCTCAAGAAAGCCCTCACCAGTGCCCCACATCGACTACAACGTATGTTACTCAGACTCCAGAACTACACAATTGATTTAGTTTGTAAACCAAGTACTCAGGTTGTTGTCGCAGATATTCTCAGCCGAATGTACCCGGCTATAAACATGAGACAGTCTCAATCTAAACATTTTTCAGAAGATGTAACTTCACTAAATGAAGACGCCGACGATGAAACTGTTGCAGTATTTATAGCGTCAGATAGAGTTAAAGAAATAGTTAAGTCAGCCGCAAAGTACGACAATTCATATGCTGCACTTGTTCATCAGATTCGTTTTGGCTGGCCAAAAAAAATGTCTGATCTACCGAATGACTTAAAAGAAATTCTACCCCTTCTGCGATGAATTAGTAATTGAGAACGATTTCATCTTCAAAGGATCTCGTCTTTTTGTACCACTTAGCGCTAGACAGCTAATAATTGAAAGAGTCCATTCAAGCCACATTGGCATTAATGGTTGCATCAGAAAAGCTCAAAAATCGGTGTTTTGGCCGAGACTAACAAAGCACATTACTGATTACGTTAGTCAATGTGCAGTCTCCGCAAATTTGAGGGCAGAAGCACAAAGAGAACCGTCATTACCACATCCGACACCATCACGTCCATGGCAAAAAATGGCTGTTGATCTATTTAAATTTTCAAAGAAAAAGTTATCTTATGTGCACAGATTCATTAAGTAATTTTTTTTTAAATTGATCGATTGGATGATAAAAAATCTGCAGAAGTGACTTACAGATTGAAACATTATTTTACACGCTATGGACTACCGGAAGTCGTATTTTCAGATAACGGACTACCATTTAATTCAGCAGAATTTTGGTCTTTCGCAGAAAGGTATGAGTTTCAACATCTCACGTCATCAGCAAGATACCCGCAATCAAATGGAAAAGTTGAAAACTCATTAAAAATGATTAAAACTTTAATGGCTAAAGCATTAGAAGCAAAATCAGATCCATTCCTTGCTTTACTTGATTGGAGAAACACACCATCTAAAAATCTAAAACATTCCGCGGCACAAATATTACATGAACGACTCAAAAGAACGCTTCTACCAATAAATGATTCACTGATACAAGTTCCAGCAAATTTATATGTGCCACATAAAATTGATGAAGCAAAGAAGAAGCAGGCATTTTATTACAACAAGCATACGAGAGTTAAAGAACCGATTCTCAAAGGTCAGGACTGTCCGTGTAAAACTTAATGACAACAGTGATTGGACTAAAGCAGAAGTTACAGGGGTGTTGCCTTTTCAATCTTGCAAAGGGCAAACGAATGAGGGTTCAGAATTCAGACTAAATGCCAAACACGTCAGATTGTCCAGTGAGCCTTCACTTGTGTTGGAAGATGTAACTCCAGAGGCTCCTGCATCAACCAATATGCCTTTTCATCAAAGTTCAGAAATTACTCAACAAGAAACTTTCATCAAAAAGATTCCACCAGCAAGGACACTAGACTGACATCCTCAACAACCTGTTACAACTCGATGCTGAAGAATGATTAGGAACCCGTTACGATATAGGGACAACTAATGCCTCATATTTTTGGTTTTGGTTTCTGTTTTTTTAAATGGAGATGTGACATATCTAATATATGTTTCTTATATCTATGGACACGAGGCATGTTGTGCGACGCCATTGATTAGTAGATTCAGTAGTTAGTACTAACTTGTTTCTTTTTTGTATTTGTTTAAAATAAATTAACGTTAAACTTCCGAATAACGTTACACAGACCATCCCATTTTATTGTAAAAAAACTCAAATCATTTAGCACTTTACAGACAGTTACATGATTCAAAGCCCAGGCTTAGCGATTTGAGTCATAACGGGTTTAATTTTGTATTTTAGGTCAGTTTTATCTGTCTATATTGGTTTAAAATTATCCTTTTTTAGAGTATATCTAGTTCGTAGACAAAATTATTCTGTCTTATTTGATTATGACTTATGACACTGTTTTTCAAATTGTACAGAATGAATAAATACAAATTTTAAGTTTATTGATATTTTGTAATGAAATTTGATGAATCTCTGAATAGGATCAAATAAAATATAATTATGTTTAGAAGTAATATTCATTTTCTTATTGTTTTTTGGGTTTACACAAATACATTGTTTTCGTAGATTTGATCTTGCTGTTATGATGGCATATACCATGCTTTGTAAAGAACTTGACTCCAAAGAAAGTTAATAAACTCAACTAACTACATAATTCGGCTAAAACAGTCACAGAAATTTAATTTGTGAACGATTAAATATTGACCAAAGGTATATTTTAAAACCTATAAATCCGACAAAACAATGTAAAAAAGTTTTCTACCCACCCCGTTAAGGACCACCTCCTTTTGCTGACTCTGTATCAGCTCCTGATTATACAGCTACACACCACCGCTGCATAATTTTTACAATACTTATGTTTATTTATGTTATGACAAATTTTAAAACAAACCACACAAAAAAGATGAGTTTGTTTTGAATTTTTCCATCAATAGTTACTGGTGCCAAATAAGCAGCGTATCTTGCATCTTTGGCTTGCTTTGCCGCTATGAGATGGGGAACCAAGTTAGGAAAAGTGGAACCTGAAATAATAGAAATCTATGTGTTTATTTAACTGAGCTAAAAAAATCAAAATCGATAGTTTTAATTTTTTGAAAAAAAAACTATTTGAAAAGCAGAAGATTTATAAATCGGGTTTTAAAACGCAGGTTCTCTTCTTAGGTATGAAAACGCTTACTTCAATCAGTAACAAAGTTGACTACTTTCTCTTTAATACTTTTGTAAATTAATTAAGTCCACACTTCGGCAATTGTGATCGTGTCCAACCGAGTGGTACCAACAGTTACAATAGCGCTGAACTGCAAATCGACTTACTAAGAGTTGACAGATTGATTAAATTTATAGTTTCGAAGTCTTTGGATAAATTGAAGACAGCAAAACGTTTCAAGCCTTGAGACACTTCGTTGAAAGCATTCATAACGGCTGGATCTACTTTAATGACAGCTGACGACTTAATGTTTGAAAAATAAACAAATAAATATTCATTATTCATGTATAATTCAGATAAATAAAAAACGAATTCAAAATTTATTATGAATTAATTATTAATTAAAATATTTCAATGATACAAAGATAAAATATTTTATTAATTTATAGCTAAAAAATAAATATATAAATATTAATGCAAGATTAATTGATAACAAATGACCAAATTCGTAAAAAATTGAAAAACAGGAATAATTGAACAAATAAATAAACAAACAAAATTTGATAGCAAAATAAAATTAGGTACTGTATCAGCAATAATTATTTTAATGCATTAAACGAAATTATCTTACCAAACGGCAAGCCAACAATAAGAAAACAATCACATGAACCTGCTAAATTTAAAAAACGCAAACTTTAACATTTTATTGAAAAAAGAAGAAAAGAACTATAACAGAATAAACTTACCATTTTCATTGTGCATGCAATATAGAAAAATAAGTTTGAGGTGTCATTTATCATCTGGCTACCAATTTTTGTCTTTAATATCTTATAGGTCTTATACTTAGCTAGCAAATATTAGCTAACAGCTTATTTGTAGATGAATAGGCGAACATCTGGTTACTTGAATAATTATAATTTCAAGAATCGATTTATGGTTTTATTTTATCAAATTACTACTCTAACAAAAATTTCTCTTACTTTAGTAATGAAAAAATGATTATTTTATCAAGAACAAATAGTTTATATAAATAATTCTTTTTTTCAACACAAACTGAAGAACCTAATAAGTGCTTTTTAAAACAAAATGATGTGGAAGAAAAATGAAAAAGCAAATCTAAAGATGAAGCCTAATTTCGTAATATATCAAAATCTGAAAAAAGTAACAGGAGATTAGACTGATTTCATCATAATTTCATGTGGTTTTTGAAAAACCTGGAAAAATTGTAACCAGCCATGGAAAGCCATAGTAATTCGATGAGTTGAGTATTCCATGACGTAGTGAATTTGAAGATTTGATCATTCGGCTGGTAAAAAATATCTCTTATTGTCGTATGAACACTTTTCTAGTCATATCATAGGATGTAACCCCGAATTTGTAGACACTAGACAAACTCTGGAAAACCAGTAATCTTAATTTTATTGAAACATGCATGATACGATAGAAAGTACTTAGCTATGTCAAAACAGCAATTCAGAACAACAGTTTTTGTAGTTAAAGGATATTAATTTTGTTCAGAACTTCATATAAACCATGTTCATAGCTTTAAAAAAGAGCGCAATGATCATCGAATGTTTTACCAGATTTTTCCATAACATTGTCTACCGCATAGGGAACTTGAACTTTATCAAAGTCTAATACAAGGTTGTCATCATTTTCGATGTTATGTACTTTGCAACTTTCTCGTTTTGCCAAGTCTTGTGAATCACAATGGCTATAAACCTAGAAAGACAAATTATGATCCAAAAATCGTCTCAGAAGAAAGATATTCGATGTAGGTAAATATGTAACGGGCGTATGGAGAGCTTGTAACAGCGTTGGGTGGCACTGATCGACCGATCTCTTACATGACTTACATACCCAACAGACTCCCCAGAGTGAAACAATTTCATCGCTGATGGCGGATGTGCTGTAAGCGAACCAACCCCGTAATGACTTCAGTTATTTTCCACTGCGACGCCAGCTTGACGAAATCGATTACTATGCTTAAAAGTAATTTAGTCACATTGGAGCCAACTTACTTACACACGACTACGTCTTTGAAGCAACAGCGGTTGGGAAATTTTTAATTGAAAACGAAACGCATAAATCAATTATATATTTGAATTTAGAGATCTGTCATTTTGGCATTCTAAGCTCAAAATCTTTTTCTTATATATAAATTATTTTCCCACCAATAATGGTCCTTAGAACTCATATGCACACTGATACCAGTACCACCTATACTCCTTTTTTTCTCCTTCACTCTTAAAGATTCGGATGCATCATCTTTTCACAGATGGTATAAACGAGGTACACTGTTACATCTCAACGTCCCCATGAACCAGCTGTACCAACAGCAGTTGAATGTTTCTACAGTAAAATATTACTAAAAGTAAACAATAAAGATGCAAACTACTTTACTGATGAAATAAATTATTGATTAAACAGACAGGAAAAGGTAGACAATTTTGAGTTCCTCACTCATAAAGGCACAACCGGAAAACATCAGAAATGAAATTTATAATTTATGGAGGCCGCTAAAATACCGTTTGCACACAATTAATGACAACAATCACAATGATCGCAGACACTAGTAAATTGATTAGTGGCTGTCTGTTCATTTAGTACATTTCGAGGAAAGGGGTATGTCTTGGTGCAATCTTTCCCAGTTTGAGAAGGAAGAGAAAAGGCATAGCAGTAAGGTTTTACATAGTATGATGGTTTTAGAGAAGCCACACTGGCAGACTATGAACTCGGTGATCGATTCTATTGCCAAAACTAAACTTCTCAAACAACATGTCCATAATGCTGGATATATGAAATAGGGATGAACCGAAACTCGTCCCGGCAACTCGGACTCGGCTGATTTGGAGGTAATCGGCAAAACCTCGGACTCGGCAAAAAAGGAGTCGCCGAGGCCGAGTTTAAAAAAGTTTCCAACTACAATTTAGAATATTACATATATATGTTAATATATAAATGTGTGTCTTTGTTTTGTGCTATATAAATGAATTTAAAACCATAATTGGAATAATAGAAATATTGTCCAATTAATAACTTCAAACTTTACACCAAAGTAATGTTTGAGACTTCTATATTGTGGATGCCATCGACAAAAGCAAAGCAAACTGCTTGATATGCTATGACAAAATGACGCGTGGTATAAAAAATGCATGAACATATGATACAACGTCAATGATGACTCATCTGCTGACAAAGCACCAAGTGCAATTCAAAGAATATGGAGCACGGCAGTAGCAAACGATAACGCGAAGAGGAAGCAAATATGTCAACAAGTCGTTGATGCAAGTTACATAAGTTTCACCAGCGCTGTCTGGACGACCACAAACAATTTGGACGCCTTCCTCAGTTTGACTGGGCACTGAATAGACACCGATTAGCATAGGATATCCGTTCTTTTACAAATTCAGTCATTGAAAGGTAAGCACATTGGAGAATTGATTTGGAATCATCTAAAATCCATGATTGCAGATTGGATTATCAATGGGGCGAAAAATGCGTTTTAGTCAGAGATAATGGCACCAGTATCAAACTAGCAACTTGTCTTGCAGAATTAGATGTCTTGGAGTGCTAGTGGTGGTCTGTCTAGAAGCAAGCTATAATTAAACTTTATGTGTAATAAGATGAAAATTAAAATTTTAAATCAAAGGTCCATTCAGTACGCGGTAAATTCAGCACTAGTCGCCTCTATATATTATTTTATAAACACTTAAACTCGGACTCGGTGAAAAATTACCCCAAAAACTCGGTGCTCGGCATCGGCGCCAAATTTGCTGCTTGGTCCATCCCTAATATGAAATATTATGCATTACAGGTACAAATATATATAACACGGTATATGTCATTGGGGCTCTTTGATCTGTACCAATATGGGGAACGTTGATCTGTAGATCAAAGTGCCTTTGTCTTTAGATACTAAATTCTCCTGGCATTGGAAGTTTAGTGTAGTCTTATAATTTGATATTTTCTATAATTGCAAAAACGTGATTTGTTTTCTTTGTAGGTTTGGTTTGCATGTATCTAAGATGGACTATTATTATTATTATTATTATTATTATTATTGTTGTTGTTGTTGTTGTTGTTGTTGTTGTTGTTGTTGTTGTTGTTGTTGTTGTTGTTGTTGTTGTTGTTGTTGTTGTTGTTGTTGTTGTTGTTGTTGTTGTTGTTGTTGTTGTTGTTGTTGTTGTTGTTGTTGTTGTTGTTGTTGTTGTTGTTGTTGTTGTTGTTGTTGTTGTTGTTGTTGTTGTTGTTGTTGTTGTTGTTGTTGTTGTTGTTATTATTATTATTATTATTATTATTATTATTATTATTATTATGCTATTAACATGCTCTCTAAAAATAATTTTTTTCAGAGCACGGGGCAAACAGCGCCGAACTGAAAAACAAATGAATCTAATGTCGAAATTTAAAATGTCAAATTCTATTTAACATTTGAGAGAACAAAAAGGTCTTAAGCTACTTCTTAAAAACAGAAAGGTTGTATGCGTTTACAGGGTCGGTTAGTTCCTCCGGCTCTATGGGCTCTCCACCAAAACAGCTCGCCAGTTCGCATATGATATGACAATCGCAAATAACATCACATGCCCAATGCCCAGCATCACGATTGGTAAAAAAAAAAACTGCTGGTATTGATTGGCTTCAAGGTTTCCTGAAAAGAAGATCAGAGTTGTCACTACGAACACCTGAAGCTACTAGTTTTGCTTAAGCAGCAGCATTCAACAAATACACTTAGTGAATTCTTTAAGAGGTTCATGAAAGACATAATTTTGGTCTGCAGAACGTATACAATGTGAATGAAACTGGGCTCACGACGGTTCAATAGCCTGTCAAAGTTTTTGGCAGTCGAGGAGCAAAACAAGTCAGAAGGATGACATCGCAGAATAAAGACTATTATACCTATTTTTAATGTATTTTTTGAGAAAACTGGATGTGGGATCATATTGAATTATACCTAGGATCAATGTGCCACGTGGGGGATCATGGTACCCCGTATGCGGGGTACTTTGATCTTTTTAGGGGTTGCAGCAAAATTCAATTCAACAATAGTTCTTTTGCATTATACAATTTAAACTGAATTAAATACATAAAGTAAATGTTGCTCTATAAAATTCACCAAAAACAATGTTGACTTCTTGAATAACTTGACTGTTATTACTAAAAAACCTCATAACAGATCAATGTGCCCCCATCTATGAGGCAATATTAAATTTATATTTACACCATTATATTTCTTTTTTAAATACCTTTCTAACGATCTATAGCACAACCCCAATGCACGAACTTTTTTTGCACCATAGTACGGGGATCCAGCTGCGCAGCCAACTTCTCCCTCGTCCCCCATCTCCGCTACTACGTACGTATGTTGTTTCCGTGAAAGGCCGCTAAAAAAGATAATCGTTTTAAAATCGGATTTTTACAATCAATAATCGGATTGCCTAAAAACTGAAATTAACTACCCTAAATAGATAGTATAGTAAATAATGATACACAAATACAATAAAAAAACAAAAAATGTTTGATGTCACATATGATCTATACCCCCTCGCAAACTGTTACACTTTCTTAAACCCCCTCCCCCTTGAGCAAAGTTTGCTCAGCAAACTTTATAGACGGCCCCCTAAAAAACCCAAATACAGTTGCCAACATTAAAACAAGTGGTGTCAGAAGCGGAATCTGAAAGAAATGGTTCTAAAAGTACTGAAAGAACTGTCCGTTTCTGAGTTGATGTGGGAACTGAGAAAACAGGGCTAAACAGTAAACGAGGACAGCACGAGCTTGTACACCGCCTCCAGACGGCATTGGAGAACGATGTTTTTGACCCGGAATAAAAATGTATATTGTGCAGCAGGGGTGGTGTCAACAACGCGAACAAAACTAAAACTTAATTATTACTCCCACAATCTACAAAACCTGTAAAATTACTTTTCAATTTTTTTTAAATTGAAGAAAAATGCGCAATTTTAGTGAACAATTTGAAAGTGTTTTCCATCAAAATTTTTGAAACGACTTCGACCTCAATATTTTTGGCCTTTGCAATGTATTCGCATGAAATCTGTATGTTCGATGGCTTATTTCTCACCTGAATAAAAACAAGCTCAAATAAACAAGTTTATTAAAAACAAGACTAAAGTATACGAAACTAGCAAACGTAACTAACCAGCTTTTCCGGCCCCAATGCAGGAGAATCAGTTTCCAGTAAAATTTTATCAAGTGGCAGTGCTTTGACAATTTTATCCTTCTGAAAAAGTTACAGAAAAACTTTATAAACAAATTAAGTTGACTAAAAACATAAAATAAACAAAATAAATTGACGTTTAGATTCATCCCAATCACTATGGTGATTCTAACACAAACAAGCTAGCAGAAATAAGCAAATGAATGCAGCTGACCTGATCGCTACGAACGATCGAAGGAGGTATGGAAAAATAAAATCCACTCTGAGCTCCTTCGAGAGCCACTGAAACTTTTCCATCGAATGCATGCAGTAAAACATTTTGAGCATTCATTTCTTTCAGCAACTTGATGACTGGACGACCAGCTGATCTCGAATGGACATTCCTTAACGAAAACAAACCGATAATTATATTATAAATGACATAAATCTGATCTCACGCTGTCTTAATTCAAATTATTTTCATTATAAGTGAAACAAATTGGATCTTTTATTCTTGTTCCTTAAAAAACAATAAAAAAAACTTTACATAATACAGTAAATTATTGCTTTATAATGTAAATATAAAAAAAAAATCTATAATCTAACAGAGGGAGGTTATGATTCTCTGCCATTTTAATCTGAAAAATAAAATGTAAATTATATAGTATTGTGAATAACTTTAGACATAAACACTTTTCACAACCTGTTCAGCAAACACGAATCTTTGACTCTCCTTGTCATTTTCAGAACTGCATACCCGTGGTGTGAAATCAAGTCCAACCTGACAATTCATAAAAATCAAGAAGATTAATTGAAAGATGTACATACATATTGCATTTATAAATGCACACACACATAAACAGGCAAATATGTTACAAATAATCACTAACCTCCCCAATGCAAACTAATTTATCAAGATGTTGATGAATGAAAGGAAGCATTTTATTCAGATCCTAAAACAGTAAAAATAACAATTAAGATGTAATTTATCATCTTCATTGATTGAATATATAAAAATATTAATTCTTAACCTCCTGTGTGGCACTTCTTTCCTTGTTTCCTTCTTTCTTATATGAAAATAAATATAATTGGCTGTTTTTAAATTTAACAAATTTACCACAGTTAACAATTACCAGCTAAACACTTATTGAAACATAAACAAATTAAACAATAAAAAACATCACCAACCTGAACAGGATGTACTCCAAGGCCAGCATAGCAATACTGCGGATGGCTTAAGTTGAAAATAAATAAATCAATAAAAATACATTTAAGAAAAACAAAATAACTAACTTTTAAACTAACTCAGCCATCATTTTGAGAAGAAGAGGAACATCTTGAAATGATTCTGTTACTGATATCATTCCCTTCACACCCAACTTTATTGGGTTTAAACAAATGTTATACAAATAATCTTGGGCAAATAGAAAATAAATAAAAGGTAATTTTTCTTAAATGTTGAGAAAATAACAAACTTTGAATGCTTCTGAAATAATTTCCTCCCTGTCCTGTACAAAGTTATTTCCACACATATATATTATTATTTTTAAATAAGTAATTTAGCAATCACAAACACCTACACACTGTAAATTAGTGTCTATGACACTAGACTAAAATAAGTCACTTAACTCCTTAATAAAACATTAATGAATTAAGCTTAAAATAGTCTTATGTGGCTGATTTATTTTGGTCTCGGTAATTTTAAGTTACCTAGTCCGTTGATAGTCCTAGTCGTAATATATTTTTATAAAATAATTAATTATTTAACATTAAACTTAAAATCGGATAATCATAAATTATAATATATAAAAAATATGGTATATAATATATAATATATTACAGAACTAATAAAATAATATATGCAGCCTACTTGGTCAAAATCTTCACAGTAGATATGATTATGACAGTCAAAATATTGTAGGTTAGCCATGCTGTAAAACTTGATAAGACCGCTTAAAATATCAATTACTATCTATTTTCTAGAACTAGACATAACAAGCAGTCCAGCAGAATTTGTTTTATTAATAATTGGGTGTGCTCGTACTCAGCATTACTTTAAACTTTAAATTAACTTTTAAATTCACAACAAACAAATAGGGATCGGGATGCTCGCATTTTTGTTATATTAATTATTAAATTAAAATTAATAATCTGTTACCCGTCAGTACACATTGTTGAGTACACTTGCAGTTCAGCTGTCATTTTTTTCAGAGCTGGAGTTGCTGTTTGTCAAGAAAGGAGCGATTTTGATTTTAGCCAGGCAGACGTAGATGAGCTGTTTCCACTTTTGTTTGCAAGCAAATACGGATGAAGTTATTATGAACGATTTAAAAACGTCTTATTACAAAACTATCAAACCTAAGTCTAAGATTTTCAGCTTTTAATGGATCATTTGGTTTTTTCAGTTATGGACAGGACCGTCGAGAGGGGGCTGGCGGGGATTTCACCGTTGAAGTAGAGGGACCCTGGAATTTTTAGGGAAACTATCACAACTATCACCTTTGCAATAGTTGCAACTGGTGGAGAACTTTCGAACTGGGAAGTTCAAAAACAACTCGTTTTTGATTTACCGACATTACTTGGTCATTATCATTAGACGGAAAGCCAGCTGCATCTGTCATATCATCAAATACTTCTGCAGACCGCAAAGAATTAATGCTTTACTTGGCATTGGAGGCTAACTCGTTAGCAAGAGACACATTGAACAAATGACGTTGCAACAAGACATTTGCCGTGACAGCAAACCCAGTATTTTGACAGTGGCAATTGCAGAAAACCAAATTGCTTCTTTAAAATTTTGTTGAGCAGCCTCTCAACTGACAGATCCAACTGATAGGCCGATGGAACGTTCAATGCAGCTCTGGAAATTTTTTCTCAACTTTATTCTTTTCACGGTCTTTTTAACAAACAAAGCTGGTTATGAGTAGATTTGAAATTTTGAACATTTTTTCTTAGAGGGGAATTTCTTTCTCTCTTCAAAGACGGGACTTCAACTATTATATAAATTGACTGAACAGTAACAGCTGAAAACAGCTTAAATTCTGGCGTTACTTGCATTTATCTTTTCCAAAAGTGCACGATTCAAACTAATGAAAATTATTCGTGAGTTATGCTGATTTTCAGTTTTTACAACGTTTTTATTAGGTCACTTTCTTGTCTGTTTGTTTGCTTGAGATGTGTCTGTCCGCGAATTCCATACGATGGTGTTATATAAACATGCATCCGATTCATCATATATTACACCCTAGCGAAAAAAAGTTAAAAGTTAAAAGATTTTAAATTTATTGAGCACTAAAAAACTAAAGAATCTCAAATGCATCAAAAACGAAAAAGTAGAAAGTAATTTTTACATCATAAAAATACATTTATTAAAAAACAACGTTTTTCTTGCGCCCTAAAAAGAATTAAATAATATTCCTATAATTCATATACAACGAAAAACTTTGCGGATGCATATAGCCTACAACATCAAAACTTTAATAAAACAAATAATTATAAAAAATAATGTGCCCGCAACTTTTTTCGTTGTATATGAATTATAGGAATATTATTTAATACTTTTCATTATTTATTGCGCTGTGTTTTTTTGAGTATTAAAAAAAAATAAAAAAATTTATTTGCTATAAAGTTGCAGATCAAAGGGGTGGGTAGAAATTTTACGTATTTTCATAACAGTACAACACCGAATCTCTAATAATATCAGTTTCAGAACAGCTTTTTTATAACATTTTACTGCTAACTCAATAAAACTGTTGGTGAAATTCACATTTTAAACACGTTATCATTTAAGAATGCTTTATTTAACATTTTTCCTGAAAGGCAACTGGTTTTCCCGGGGAGGAAAAACTTGTTGTGTAGGCAGCGGAAAAAAATTATTTTAAAAATTTATTTTGGAAAAACAATAAGGTGCAATTATGTCCTTTTTATAGAAAAATGCAACAGACATATATATATATATATATATATATATATATATATATATATATATATATATATATATATATATATATATATATATAGGTGGTCGAAAAGTGTGAAAAGCGACCGGGAGCGTGAGAGCGAGAGGGGAAGGAAACGGGAGCGTGAGAGAAAAACGATAGAAAAACCTCTAAAATCCCGGGCATCGCCAGGCACCCCGCTAGTAAATATATATAAATTAATATTTTGGCTAGCAAGTTCATGGCCATTGTCAACGTTTTGGTATTTTGGTAATTTTTAAATAAGTTTATAAAACATTTAGGTGATATTATATTAGTTTTAGCTAGTTGTGATGACCTCCATGTTAAAATTTGGTTTTGCAAAATACAACTTTCTTAAAATTCTTTTTCAAAAAGGTTGTCATTTAACAGTAGTTTTCAATTGTTGCATTTCAAAACTAATTTAAAGCTTTTTAATATATTTTTTTTAGACATGGCTGACAAAACCTGTTTCAAAATTGACTGGATGTAGGAGGTAAAACGACAAATAATTGTCAGAGTTGTCACGGAATAAATTTTTAAAATTGTTTAGTATTTGAAAGAGTCAACATATTTTGTTGATGTGTCCTCAATGTATAAATTATTGAGAGAAAATCTTTGAGTGGTTGAAGTTGATAATAATATTTTTATTAATTGTTAAACTTTTAAGCCATTAATATTTCCTAGCTGTTTTAAACCCTATATGATGTTCACTTAAACTATTAACAGTAATAAAGAGAAACTTAATTTTCTTAACCGTTCACAAAGTGTTCATGTTCATGTTCATATTTATATTCAAGTTTAGGTTCATGGTTCAAGAAATTCAAGAGATTCAAGAAAGGAAGAAAGCAGAACCATTTAAAAGACTGAACTCTCAAAACTCTAAAAATAAAATATTTATATATACATGTAACGAAGTTGAATGAGTTAAATAATTTTTTTATATGTACGAGCTTCAAGAAAACATTGTTGTATCCACGTGGAAAATCGAAACGCCCTAAAGTGGAGCAAATTTTCATTTGAATTTACCGAAGAATCCAACAGCTTTTCAAGAACTAGCAAGAACCTGGAAACCTGAAACAGGTGCTTTAAAATTGTCAATTTTGTTCGCCCATTTTTTCATCTTTTTGAGTTGTCGCTCGTTTGAATTGCTTGAATAATTTTTCTAATTTCAGAATTGTCATTTGTTTGAAGCGATATTTATCAACTCGTTTGGAGTAGTATTTATTTGCTTTTAAGAAGTGTCATTTTTGTTAGCTGATATATATTTTTATTTGCATTGTTTTTATTATTTTGAGTACAAAAATACAAATAAACAAAGACTTTTATTATAACAATAATTTTTATACAATTGTAAGCAAACAAAAATTTACTTCAATTTAAAAAGTTTCTTAAAAAACATTTCATTAAAATAATTTGAAACATCCGAAAATGGAAATTTGTACGCCAATAAATCTATATTTTCGTCCAATACAAATACTAATAATATAATGACTCGACCAAATCGATCTTCACATCATTCATGTATATAATTTCATTATTATGATAAAAGTGAATACAGACAGTCAAACAGAGCGAACGAATCTTCATTAATTTTCTACAAACGTCAGCTTCACATTAATGTATGAATGTCAATCGTTTCATTTCTTCTTTTCACAAACAACAAATTTCATAGTTGCACTAAACGTGACACATAACAAAAGAGCGGCAAAATAAATCACACAACGAGAAGTCTTTTGAATGTAAATTGCATTTCTGATGGTCTGGATTTCTTTTTTATCCATGTTAACATTCGCAGGAATAAAGTCATAGTTCAAGCTGTCCGTATTTATGATTTTTTTGTGATGAGTTCTTTGCCTGTTATTTGGATTTCCATTTTCTGGCGGAGTCGGTAAGTCAATATGAAACGTAGCGACATCGACGATGTGTACACATCATAAAACTTGGTTGCAACTCATATCCGTATTTGAAGAACCTAAAACAAACCCGAATCCACTGCATCTAGAAAACCACAAAAAAACTTGCTTTTTATTAATAAATTCCCAAATATTATTCGATCGCGATAACTTCTGCGATTTTAAGTAATCAATAACTCCTCCGTTTTCAGTGGATTAGTTTTTTACGCAATTACTTCTGTTTTAATGTAGCTTTGCTAAAACATGTTGAAAGTTGATTGATAGGCATCAATGTGATTACGCATGTGTCGAAAAATCTTTAATCGACCAAAATTAACTTTTCAATGTGTCAATGACCGTTTGCATGGTGAGGAAACTAGTACTGTTGATGGTAAGGACCTCCCATCTAATGTTTTTTCATGGGTCACTATCGATGTTGTGACACCTTGGCTAGCATGGAATCATCTGTCCCAATCTTCTCATCCTATTTAAAAAATTCAATCTATTTTCTTAATGGAAATCTTTGTTAAAATTATTTTAGCCCAAAATCTTTACTTTGTAAACATTATAATTTTTTGGTTATTAGCTTCACTCCGACTCTGTTTAATTAGAGTTATAATATAAAACGATTCAATTTCAATGGATGTTATGCATGTTATACATATTATATACAAGGCATTTACTGGACCAATGTGCAATAGTCGGATCGTCGGTAACTGTAACACGCTATCAGATGTTCTGAACTGAAACAGTCATTTATTTTATTATTCTGTTAAAATAATTTCCTTCAACAACCAACATTAACCATTCGTTTCCAGTCATGAATTCACGTTTAGGTCGTATGTTATTGCTTCCTCTATGGCATGGCGTGGGCGGCAGTTCGGGAATCGAAACTTGTAAAAATGATTTGAAGTCAATTAATTAAGTCGAGATGGAAGTTTAGCCGAATTTGGTTGGCTGCTTGCATTCTGCCTGCTAAGTTGGTATTCTTTTTGCTGATTTGGTAGAAAAGTAAATAAAGTGGTTAGACAGAAAATATATTTAGAAATAGTAGGAATTTTGACAGAAATTATAACTTTAAAAAAAACACTAAACAAATGTAAAAAACTGAAACCGAAAAATTAAATACATAGCCGAAAGCTCTCCGAGTAAACTTAAATTTACTCAAAATGCAAACTAAAAACTAAGGTGCATTTAAGACTTCTGAGGTAAAAAAAATAAACCAAAAAAGATAATCGAAAGAACGTTTGAGATGGGTGATTTCATATTTTTTGTTTGAATCTGTATTAACATCACTACAACCTACAGCCACCTACCATCATCATTTTATTGGTTCATTAAAATGGATGGATGGATGGATGGATGGATGGATGGATGGATGGATGGATGGATGGATGGATGGATGGATGGATGGATGGATGGATGGATGGATGGATGGATGGATGGATGGATGGATGGATGGATGGATGGATGGATGGATGGATGGATGGATGGATGGATGGATGGATGGATGGATGGATGGATGGATGGATGGATGGATGGATGGATGGATGGATGGATGGATGGATGGATGGATGGATGGATGGATGGATGGATGGATGGATGGATGGATGGATGGATGGATGGATGGATGGATGGATGGATGGATGGATGGATGGATGGATGGATGGATGGATGGATGGATGGATGGATGGATGGATGGATGGATGGATGGATGGATGGATGGATGGATGGATGGATGGATGGATGGATGGATGGATGGATGGATGGATGGATGGATGGATGGATGGATGGATGGATGGATGGATGGATGGATGGATGGATGGATGGATGGATGGATGGATGGATGGATGGATGGATGGATGGATGGATGGATGGATGGATGGATGGATGGATGGATGGATGGATGGATGGATGGATGGATGGATGGATGGATGGACGGATGGATGGATCGATGGATGGATGGATGGACGAATGAAAGAATGTGCCAGGAATGTACTCATAACATGGAAGTGATCTCATCGAATCCACTCAAACACAACCAACCGCCAACGAATGCAGACGATATAGTGGATAGGTGATCTGGTGGTTTTGGGTGGTCAGATGAAGTAACGGACAAGAAAATATGAACAAAGAAGTGAATGTGAACAAAATTAAATATAAAGAACTACTGCCCCCAATATTCCAGGATTCTTTGTTTGTTGAAACAAACTTTTTTTTATGAAAGCTTCGTTACTTTACTTAAAAAAGTCAAAAAACCTTAGATCTGCATTGGTATGATCTACAACTTATCTCTTATGTTCTATCTCATCCTATTGGCTTACGGTTGTCATTTATGGATGGCTCACTGATTATTGCTTTGATGTAAACAAAATGTAAGATAATTTGTTCTGCTTATATCTTGGACAGGTGCAAATTTGTTTATAATAAAATCTATGACTTTTCATTTCTCATTCCTGTTCTATTAGTCGAACAAATGAAAGAATGAATAGAACGAATGAATGAATGAATGAATGAATGAATGAATGAATGAATGAATGAATGAATGAATGAATGAATGAATGAATGAATGAATGAATGAATGAATGAATGAATGAATGAATGAATGAATGAATGAATGAATGAATGAATGAATGAATGAATGAATGAATGAATGAATGAATGAATGAATGAATGAATGAATGAATGAATGAATGAATGAATGAATGAATGAATGAATGAATGAATGAATGAATGAATGAATGAATGAATGAATGAATGAATGAATGAATGAATGAATGAATGAATGAATGAATGAATGAATGAATGAATGAATGAATGAATGAATGAATGAATGAATGAATGAATGAATGAATGAATGAATGAATGAATGAATGAATGAATGAATGAATGAATGAATGAATGAATGAATGAATGAATGAATGAATGAATGAATGAATGAATGAATGAATGAATGAATGAATGAATGAATGAATGAATGAATGAATGAATGAATGAATGAATGAATGAATGAATGAATGAATGAATGAATGAATGAATGAATGAATGAATGAATGAATGAATGAATGAATGAATGAATGAATGAATGAATGAATGAATGAATGAATGAATGAATGAATGAATGAATGAATGAATGAATGAATGAATGAATGAATGAATGAATGAATGAATGAATGAATGAATGAATGAATGAATGAATGAATGAATGAATGAATGAATGAATGAATGAATGAATGAATGAATGAATGAATGAATGAATGAATGAACAAATGAACAAAAGAACGCACAAATACACGGAAGCACAAATAAACGAACGAACGAACGAGTCAGTAGTGGACACGGTTCTGGACCAGGGTGTTGCTGATGAAGAAAATGTTGTGGGTTGCTGCGGCGAAAGCCAGCTTGAAGTGCAGTCCACCTGCTGTCTCAGAACATGGGACAGATAACAGCACGACAAATAACACAAATCAGGTGGGGCGCAAAGAAATCAGAGCAAGAAAGCTTGAACCGGTTTTGTTGCTGAGGCTGGTCCTGTGGTTGTGCGCTGCTGGAATCTGTTTTATATTTTTTTGGAGTTATCGAACTCGCGGGAGGAGTTTTAGAGGCACCAGATGGAGCCGGTGTCCGGTTGCGACAGACTCCTCGCGTGTTAGGAGAACTAGAATTTCTCTTGGGGGTCCACCTGGAATTTTGTGGACGGGCCATGGAAAAAATTATGTTAAGATGATAATCAAATAAATTGCGCGATAGACTTTTCAAGTTTAGACTACCAAATTTGCTTGACAAAAGATCGGTTCGTAGAGCAAGAATTGTGCCAGAAAGATTGCTTGATTGAAATTAATTATGATATTCCTGTTCCAAAAAAAGTTTTAAACAACAACAGTGACGTAACGAAGGTTTTTAGCACCCTGGTACAAGATATCAAAAATGCACCCTTAAAAATTTCCATCTCTAAACCATTTCTTTAAAAATTGCTGATGATCGGGGGAAGGGAGGTAGTGGAAGATACTTTTTCAAAAACGTTATACTTTTTTGTCTCAAAAAATAGATGATGACCGGGAGGGGAGAATCAAAATAAATAAATATTTTTGGATGTTACGCCTCCAGACCCTGTGCCCAGGAACAAATGTTTCCACTGCCTTTTTTCTACGCCACTGAGCAGCAACAAGCCTGGTGACAGTAACTCGAGAGAGGTAGAAATCTGGGGACTATGAAGGTGAAGGTCACATGTCTGAGGCAGGAAGAAAAGTATTGCGGATTTGTTGTTTCGATGTTTCACAAATTTGCTTCACGCGACCGTTTTTGACCGTTTGCTCGTTTTGTTTATTTATTTACATTTTTGAAATTTTTTAAAAGTTTTATGTAAAAAGTTCTTTTTACTAATTTTCATGCGCATACGAATTAGGAATATGAAAACGTCCGAAGTTTTATGAATAGTTATTAATTCAGAGAACAACAATACCCAAGCGAAAAACCAGAAATAATTATTCTTTATTTCAAAAATATAAATTTTTTTTTAAATTTTAGTTATATAAAATTGTTTAAAAATAATTATTTCAAAATCAACTGACAGGAGTTGACATCGAATTTGATCGACCACGTGACAAGAGTCATGTTTCAAAATTCAATGCACTTCGTGATACATAAAAACATTGAAATAATTTCAACTTTTCATTTCGAAATCTCAACGAAATCTGAGGACCATGTTAATAATTACAACAAAATGTACTTAACAATAAAACCACAAATATTATTTTCTGTTCAATTCCAAGTTCTACGTTTGTATGATAGGAAAAAAGTTATAAAGATGAACAGTTCAAATCAAGGATTGAAAATATGTTTCGTTTTTGTTAAATACGGCTGTTCATGTTATGAACTTATTAAACTATAATTCGTTTTAGACACTTTTACTCAATTCTAGAATTATTATGTATAGCTGAAATTATTCCAAAATGTCTTTGCTGGTAGCTTCAAATACTTTTTATGCTGCAACATTTACCCATTTCTAAACTGATGAGTTTAAAATAATTAACATAACATAACATAACATAAAGGAAATGATGGGCGCAAACTACATGTCTCTATGCCCATATCTAGAATTATATAAAATATTGTTCATATATATGTTCTATAAATAAATGTATGTATATATTATTAAAAATCCTTTTTATAGTTGTACATAATGTCGCTTATTTCGAAATGACAGTCGATTAATCTTTTAAATTCGTTAACGTGTTCGGCTTCTATGATTTTCGAAGGGAGGTTGTTCCAAATTGCAGTCGATCTGGTCAGGAAGAAATATTTTCTGCAGTTGCCGTTGAATCTTTGTGTTTCCAGTTTGAACTTGTGACCTCTTGTTCTTCTTTCTTCTGATATCTTTATATTAGGAAAACACAAACGTCCTTCTTCGTCTTGAATAAAATTGTAGAGCATGATCAGGTCCCCTCTCAGTCTTCTGTACTTTAAACAAGGAAGCTTCAAAATTCTCAACCTGTCTTCATATTTCAATCCCTTGCATGCCTTGACCATTTTTGTTGCTCTCTTCTGGACTCTTTCAATGGCTTCTATGTCTTTTTTCTTCCATGGTGACCACACACTGACTGCATACTCCAATCTGGATCTAACCAAAGCTTTATAAATCAATATAAAAGAATCTTTTGTCAAATCTTTAAAATTTCGTGAAATTATACCTAACAGTGAAAAACATTTTTTGATTATTTCATAAATGTGATCTACAAATGTTAGTGAACTCTGGAATGTAACACCTAAATCTTTTATTTTGTCAAGAAAATTAAGTTCCACTCCTTCTATATTATATAGCCGACGATCATCTAATTGGCGTCCATATCTCACCGCAACACATTTACCAGCATTTAGCTTAATTTCCCATTTTTTACTCCAATCTCCTAATGAATTTAAACAGCTCTGCAATATCAATCGATCATCACTGCTTTTTATAGTTTTAAATATTTTGGCGTCGTCTGCGTACATAAACAGCTCCGCCGAGTTATTCTTAACTATTTCAAACATATCATTGACATAAATTATGTAAAGTAGTGGCCCTAAAACACTACCTTGAGGTACCCCACTTGTAACTTTAAATCTATTAGATGTGCTATTATTAACCCTAACACTACTTGTTCTGTTTGTTAAATAATCTTTAATCCAATTAATTAAGCCTCCATTGACGCCATAATTTTCTAGTTTATCAATTAACTTTGCATGAGATACACGATCAAACGCTTTTTCAAAATCCGTATATACCACGTCTATTGTTTCTCCTTTATCTAATGCACTGCTCCACATATCCATCAATTTTAACAACTGAATTGTAGTTGACTTTCCTCTCGTAAAGCCGTATTGCCTATAATCTAGAAGCTTATTTCTATCAAAATGTATTATTAATTCATCCTTAATCAATGATTCTAACAGTTTACAGCAGATACAACTTAAAGAGACTGGCCTATAATTACTTGCAGTATTTTTATCACCTTTCTAATAAACTGGGGTAATGATGGTATACTTCCAATCATCAGGGACCATTTGAGCTTGCAGTGATTTGTTGTATAAATTGCTTAAATAGCTAGAAATAGAATTTTTACATTCTATCAGAACCCTTGAAAAAATATTATCTGGTCCTGCTGATTTGTATTTATTTAATTTATTAATTTTATTTTCGACCGCGTATTTGTTTATTATTACTTCCTCCATTATGTGGACAATAATATTATTGTCAATTGTGGGACTTATTTCTAGACTATCATTGCTTATATAAACGCTTTTAAAAAATTCAGCTAAACAATTTGCCATATCAACGTCACAAGTTATAGTTGTTGCAGACCCGTTTATATCAGTTTTTATCATATATTCTAACTTAGTTTGACAGTTTCTGTTTTTATTTATATGTTGCCAAAAAACCTTAGGATTGGTCTTAATTTTTTTGGCCAATTTCAGTGTCTCAGCTTCTTTAATTTTATTAATTGATTTCCTTAATTTGTTTCTGATATTTTTAAATTCTGCAAAAATATTATTATCTCTAGTTCGGATATACTTTTTCCATAGTTTATTTTTTGTCCTACATTGCTCAACCACATTTTTAGGTAATTTTCTTTTATGGCACTTAAATCTTAAAATTCTATCAGCATCAATGACAGGAATATAATTCCTAATAGCTTCATTCATTACTTGACAAAAGTAATGCCACATATTGTTAACCGAGTCTTTACTTGCAACATTGTTATTTATTTCCGACTCATCACAGTACAGATTCTCAATCAAATAATCGTTCATCAAATTATATTTTCCACTGTTAAAATCAAATTTGGATATATTGTTAATGGTTTTTGATTTATAAAAGTTTCTAATAAAGGAGAAATTTAACACACAATGATCACTTTTACCTAGTGGGGAGTTATATACTAAATTTTTGATTAAATCGACGTCCTCGACTAGAAGCAAGTCTAGAATGGACTGCTTTTGAGATCCGCGACACCTTGTAGATTCCTTAATTAGTTGAGTTAAAAAATTATCATTTAAAAAGTTGATCAGTTTATCTTCAGATGACTTAAAATTTGATTTGTAAGTATTATTTTTCCAGTCAACGTTTGGAAAGTTAAAATCTCCAATTATTAATTTTACTCCTATTTTAGATTGGAAAGCTTCTAACAGTAAAAATAAATTATTATTATTTTCTCTACCTGAATTCGGACTCCTATAGATAATAAGAATAAAAATATCAGGATTTTCATCTATTTTAATACACATATATTCATTGAAATCTATTCCTAAATTTATAATTTGGCACTTAATATCATATCTAACATAACAAAATATACCTCTAAATCCTTTTTTCATAAAATTATATGAATGCAAATTAAAATTGTTTATCCAGAATTCGGATTCAATAAATTCATTTACATAATATTTTGCATTTACCTCAGTAAAAATTAAGATATCTTTTGTTACGTCATCTGTATCTACTAATAATCTTATCTCACTCATTTTATTAGTAATGCAATCTACATTTGAATACATAATGTTCAAAACGTTTACCTGATTGCATTCTTTTTTATTTTTATTACCTTCATATTTTCTGGTGGACCCCTTACCCGAAACATGAATTCCCCCGTATTTTCACTTTGCAGTTTTTTAGCTTCTTCCACCAATCTATTTCTTTCGGATCTTTGTTCGACATTTAGATCGTGACTAATACCAACGTTTTTTAGATTTTCATCTAACTGTCTAATCTTAACTAAATTTTCCATTATAATATTTTTAGCAATTTTATTATTGAATTTTACCAATATTGGTCGTATTTTATCACTCTTAGCCCCTAGTCTAAATATAGCTTTTATAGCAAATTCGCCAATATGCCCCCCTGATAATTGGGAACATAGCTTAAGAACTTGCGTCTTATCATAAGACACGCATTTCGTAACATCTTGATCTTTTAATTCAGCTACCCTGTATAATAAAATGTTATTTGCCCTATCTTCTAAATCGTTGCTAATTTTAATTTTATTATTAGTTTTCTCAATAGCTTTACAAACAAGATGCACCTCTTTGTTTACCTCCTGCACGTTTTTCTTAACCACTTCCCCAACAACTCCTGCCCATGACTCCATCACAGATTTCTGTGCCGATCCACCTGAAACCAAACCTTCAATCTTCTCTTTAAACAAACTAGACCACTCCTTTGTAGTCTTTTTGTTTTCATCCAAACTTTTCGTCGTGCTGCTCGTGAGATTATCAATTTTTAAAATTAATTCTTTAATTTCAATAGCCTGCTTTTCTATTGCTAATGCCATGTTCTCATTTTTTTTAAAAACGTGCTTCATCTCTCTTATTTCATGAGCAGTTTCTCTAAGCTCATTATGTGTTGGCTGTAACTCTTTTATTTCTACCAGGATCTTCAAACTGTCCTCATTCGATTTTAAACAGCAGTCACAAAGCCGAAGACCAAGCACCTCAGCAGGAGATGGGTTTTCTAGACAAATTTCTTTTTTATTTTTAGGAGGCATAATTTAAACAACTTTAATTGGAAATAACCTACACTAATATAATTTGTGACCGATAATAATACCAGGCTTATCGCCCACGAGCCTTTTACAAAACGTGTTTAAGCAAAGTTAGTTTTATTCTTAACAAGAATCGTTGCATTAATTGTAAGAATAAAAATAACACTTATCTTTGTATCTGAGAAGATCCACTCTATCGAAAATCTTCAAACTTCAAAATTGTTCTAACTTCGAAATTATTCTAACTTCGAAATTATTCTAACTTCGAAATTATTCTAAGTCGAATTCAGGGAAACCGCCACCACGATCACAACCACGAGCTATAATAATTGGACTGTATTTAATATCAATTTGTTCATGGTCAGAATTAAAGTAATGAAGTTAGTTTTTTAATTCCTGTCCATCCTGAGTTTCTAAGAAAAAAATATTATCTCTCTTTCAATGCATTGTCGCACAAACACTCACTCACTCACTCACTCACTCACTCACTCACTCACTCACTCACTCACTCACTCACTCACTCACTCACTCACTCACTCACTCACTCACTCACTCACTCACTCACTCACTCACTCACTCACTCACTCACTCACTCACTCACTCACTCACTCACTCACTCACTCACTCACTCACTCACTCACTCACTCACTCACTCACTCACTCACTCACTCACTCACTCACTCACTCACTCACTCACTCACTCACTCACTCACTCACTCACTCACTCACTCACTCACTCACTCACTCACTCACTCACTCACTCACTCACTCACTCACTCACTCACTCACTCACTCACTCACTCACTCACTCACTCACTCACTCACTCACTCACTCACTCACTCACTCACTCACTCACTCACTCACTCACTCACTCACTCACTCACTCACTCACTCACTCACTCACTCACTCACTCACTCACTCACTCACTCACTCACTCACTCACTCACTCACTCACTCACTCACTCACTCACTCACTCACTCACTCACTCACTCACTCACTCACTCACTCACTCACTCACTCACTCACTCACTCACTCACTCACTCACTCACTCACTCACTCACTCACTCACTCACTCACTCACTCACTCACTCACTCACTCACTCACTCACTCACTCACTCACTCACTCACTCACTCACTCACTCACTCACTCACTCACTCACTCACTCACTCACTCACTCACTCACTCACTCACTCACTCACTCACTCACTCACTCACTCACTCACTCACTCACTCACTCACTCACTCACTCACTCACTCACTCACTCACTCACTCACTCACTCACTCACTCACTCACTCACTCACTCACTCACTCACTCACTCACTCACTCACTCACTCACTCACTCACTCACTCACTCACTCACTCACTCACTCACTCACTCACTCACTCACTCACTCACTCACTCACTCACTCACTCACTCACTCACTCACTCACTCACTCACTCACTCACTCACTCACTCACTCACTCACTCACTCACTCACTCACACAAACACACACACTTGTTTATATTTCTAACTCTTTTTACTTTCACGTATGCATCAATTTGAATTGGGTCACTTATTGACTACTGCAAAAGCGCCGAGGCGAGGAAGATGAATTGAAAGTGATGGTAAATTTGAAATATGATCAAGTTCTTCTGGGTGACGTCGGCTATGATGGTTTCATCTGAAGGGATCTCCTAACAGAATTAAATTCCATCCAATTACCTGCAGTTGAGCACCTGTAACGAGCTTAAGCGAGTAGTATTTTTGAGTGCAGAAGATATCGGGACGTATTCCCCAGCTACGGGTCCAGGAGTAGGAGGAAGGAGTTATTCATCCACACCACCACCAAATTAGACAAATTATATTTATATCTACAAGCGGAGTTACCCGGCGTTGGCCGGGGTTCTTAGAAAATTTTCTATCGTTGTTCTTTTTCTTGATTTTTCTCTCTCTCGCTCTCGTTTCCAACCCCGCTTGCTTCCTGCTCCCGCTCGCTCTCCTGCTTCTCTTAGCTCTCCCGCTTCATCTCTGTTTCCCGTTCGCTCTCCCGTTTCCGCTTGCTCCCCCGTGCCCTCTTTCTTTCCCGCTTCCACTCACTTTTCCAATCCCGCTCACTTTTCTGCTCCCGCTTGCTTTACAGGTCCATATCTGTCTTCCTCTCCCTCCTAACTTCTTTTTGGCCATAAAACGTAATTTTTTTTTTATTAAAACTTGTCCAAAGCTTTTAAACTTTGTTACCTAAACTAAATTTGAATTTTGTTACGCAACAAACTTTGATGGTTAGTACATAAGCACTTTTGGCCTGGAATGTTTTTTATTAATAAAAAAATTCTGAAAATTTTATAAATCGAAAACTATCCTATTTTTCACTCTTTGACATCTACTTATATGCCAAATTTTTGTTAAATTGGTCTAGCGGTTTGGATTTGTATAGAAGACAAACAAACAGTCATTTTTGTATACCGTATTTTTACGCATATAACGCGCACTCTGACGTGCCTGGAAAGCTCAGAAAAAAATATTGATCTATCAATCAGAAATTACAAATAAGTAAAATGAATTTGGAATAATATATATAATACATTTTACAAATTAAATTGTGTTTATTTAAAAAGCCACGTCTTTTTTAACCCCTTTCGCGTTATATGCGAAAAATACGTTTATATAGATAAATTGAGTCCAGTGATGTAAAAAAATTATGCGGTTTTAAATCATGGCTACCAAACCGATGGAACTGCAAATGTGGGCTCTGAAACATTAAAATCCAAATGGCAAATGTTCTTGTTATGAGTGCCCGTGAGCGAGAAACTTGTTTATAATACTGTTCAATTTACGTTTAATCCCAGTTTCTTACTAATTTAATTTTATTAAATAAGTTGTATTGAAAAATGTCTGATTCAGGTTTTTAGGACATCGCCGTTGAATAAGCGACCTTTGGCTTTTATAATATATCGTCTATGGTTTTGTAAAATGTGAAGTAACTGGCTTTCTAGAGCTTGCTTAGCGTCTATTTCCTTTGTCTGCGACAAGGAAAGTTACCTTGATACAAGATAACATTTTATATCAGTCTAGCCAAGCGATAAAAGCACGGAATTCGCCACTAAATCATGAATTCTTCTTTCAACTTACTCCCGCTTTAAATCAGTCTGATCAGTGTTTGACCTTGTTTCTCATCAACGACTGCTAAGCTCGATGGAACCTCGACAGGAAACAGAATCAAAAACGCGTCGAATTGTGTCAACAAACTTGGACGATCTCTTTGTGCCATTAAAGCGGCTCCCAGACAAGGATGAAAACTTGGCGAAAAAAGTTTCTATCTTTTTTGTTACTTATGATCGGTGGTGTTGATGTTGAATTGTTTTTTTTTGTTTCGACCATTTATAATGTTTTTATTCATTTAATTTTTGTCCATTTTATTAATTAACTCGAAGTACTATAATCCGTATACTAATAATGTTTTTTTTTCGTTCTCAATTTACAGTATTTCAATAGGCTACTACAGTACTGAAATAATAAAGTGGGTTCAACTCCCATTTACCGCATGTTAGTCCATGTTATTAAAAATTTGCAAAAACAGTTGCTTTCATAAAAAGCTTAGCTACATTTTGCAAAGAACAGTTTTCTGGTTTTTTAGCTTAAATAAATTGAATATTTATTCAGGTTTGCGCAGTATTTTTTAAAAACCAAGTCAATTCAGTTTTATTTACAGGTTGTTTTTACAAACTATCAATGATCCAGAAGTTGATCTTGATAGTCTTTGGGTTGCTAAGGATGGACGTGTACATAAATGCTTCAAACTGTCTCTGTAATGGCAGACAAACATAAGGCTTAAAAGAATATAATTAGAGTAGTGTGAAACTGGATAAGTTGAAAAAAAGAAGTTTAAAAAGCTAGAAAAATGTAAAAATGAATATTCATGAGAAAAAACTTGAGGAGTGAAAAAAAATTTGAATTAAAAAAGTTTGAAATTGAACAATAAGCACATGCACTTAAGTTTAAATGTATTCAACAATCTTTAAATTTTGAAAGTGTTGTAATAATTATTTTTCCTCAATTACATAGCTTTGATTAGAATTTGAAAAGAATCAATTAGTTCCTTTTTAATGACTTTTTCTTCAGAGCAGTTTGAAGCAATATTGAGGTAAATAGTTTAAAAAAATTAAACAAATGAAAAAACAAATTTTAAAATAGTTTAATTATTTTTTAATTAGAAATTCAAGAAAAATTTTTTTCAAATTTTTTGTTTTCAATTATATAAAGAAACTGGTTTTATTTTTTTTCTTTGGTTGTTATTTTGTTTCTTTGGTTGTTATTTTTTTCTTAAAGGGTTATAGATACTTTTTGGAATAAAAACAGTATTTTTATTATTTTTATTTTTATTACATTTATTTCATTCTATATTACAGTTATTACTCTCAATTATATATAGATACCAGCAGGGTATCCGGCGTTGCCGGGTTTTCAGAGATTTTTTTATTGTTTTTCTCTTGCTCCCGTTTCCTTCCCCGCTTGCTCTTACGCTTCCGGTAGCTCTCCCGTTCCCGTTCCCGCTTGTATATATATATATATATATATATATATATATATATATATATATATATATATATATATATATATATATATATATATATATATATATATATATATATATATATATATATATATATATATATATATATATATATATATATATATATATAGTCCGTATTTTTTAATAAGCGGAGTAACAAGTGCTGACTTCTGACTAGAAGGAAAATATCCTTCTTGTAAAGATCGAGTGCACATCAAAGCGACAAAAAATGTGGACACAACATTTTTTGATAATCCAAGTTGGGGATGGATCCAGTGAACAATATTTGTTCGGAGCAGCCATTATCAATTTTATTATCTCATCAGCCGTGACTGGTTGGAATTCATCCATGAACAACGTGCTGGTCAAAAGTATAGATGGTGGCTTTGCAAGCGCTGTATGTGTTCTAACTTGCTCTACCTTGTCTTGAAAAAACCTCACAAACTGGTCTGGAGTAATAGAAGAGCTCACATTAGATGAGGACTTTTCTTTACCAAGAAGTGTTGACAAATTACTCCAGAGCTTTTTTGGAGCTTTCTGTTTAGCGGCAATCCTGGCTTCCCAGTATTCATGCTCTTTTTTCTGGAACAAATATCGCATGGTCCGCAGGCCGTCAATCCATATAGATTTACTCGCCGTTGTGTGATGCCGACGATAAATCCGTTTAAGTCGTTTCGTGGACCGCTTGTATGCCGGCATTCACTATCAAACCATGGCGTTAGTAGATTTCGAGGTTTTCTTTTGATTAATGTAAACGGAGCGTGATTATCGAGAAGCTTTGATAGAGTAGATGAATAGCACTGGAAAAGTTCATCAGTTGAATGATGATCGAAATTTTCTGGATTATGACAAAGTTCACTCAAACGTAAATCAGTCATTATAATCAAATCTCTTCCGTGAACGTCCCCAAAAAGTGGCAACAGGCTTAGTTGGTTTTTGGAGTGGAAGTCGAAACAATAGCATTAGATGATCAGATAAGCCAGTTTCTTGCACAGAAACTTGAAGATCTACCATATCATCACGTGAAATCACGAGATCAAGCTGCCCTCTTAACCGATGCGTTGGAATTGTCTCATGAATAATCAAATTGAAAGAAGTTAGCAATTCTTGCAGTTTCATTGCAATTATATCATTTTGTCTTTTAACGTGAATGTTCAGGTCTCCAGTAATAACAATTGGTCTACGGTATGTTGACAATATTTTCAAAAGGAAACTGAACTCATCAAGGAACTTCTTGGTTGCACGCTTTGATCCAGAACGATAGACTGATAACAATAAAACAATATATATATATATATATATATATATATATATATATATATATATATATATATATATATATATATATATATATATATACTAGCGGGGTTACCCGGCGTTGCCCGGGGTTTTTAGAGGTTTTTCTAATGTTTGTCTCTCTCGCTCCCGTTCCCTTCTCCACTTTCCCGTTTTCGTAGCGTTCCCGGTCGCTTTTCCGCTCTCGGTCGTTTTCCAGCTCCCGGTCGCTTTCCCGCTCAGAAGTTTTGTTATCGATTTTCTCTCTTGCTCGCGTTTCCTTCCAAGCTTGCTCACCCGATTCCAGTCGCTTTCCGCGTTCCCGGTCGCTTTCCGCGTTCCCGGTCGCTTTCCCGTTCCCGGTCGCTTTCCCGTTCCCGGTCGCTTTCCCGTTCTCGGTCGCTTTCCCGTTCCCGGTCGCTTTCCCGTTCCCGGTCGCTTTCCCGTTCCCGGTCGCTTTCCCGTTCCCGGTCGCTTTCCCGTTCCCGCTCACGCTTGCTCTCCCGTTCCCGGTCATGCTTGCTCTCCCATTCCCGGTCACGGTTGCTCTCCCGTTCCCGTTCCCGTTCCCGTTCCCGTTCCCGCTCATTTTCTCTTTTACATTCTTTCATAACTTCTGTTAGCCTATAAAACGCAAAATAGATTTGCTAAGACTATATATATATATATGAATTTTTGTGGGTTAGTTTGTCTATTATAGAAACGGGAAAGCGACCCGGAACGGACAGCGAGCGGGAACAGAAAAGCAAGCGTGAGCGGGAATGGGAGAGCAAACGTGAGCGGGAACGGGGCAGCGACCGGGACGGGAAAACGACCGGGAGCGGAAAAGCGGCCGGGAGCGGGAAAGCGACCGGGAGCGGGAAAGCGACCGGGAGCGGGAAAGCGACCGGCAGTGGGAAAACGACCGAAAACGGGAAAGCGAACAGGAGTGGGAAAGCAGGTGGGAAAGGAAACGGGAGAGAAAGAGACAAACATTAGAAAAACCTCTAAAAAACCTGGGCAACGCCGGGTATCTCCGCTAGTACATACATAAACACACACACAGACACACATACATGCACATACACATACATACATACACACATACATACGCACATACATATATATATATAGTTCCCGCTCGCTCACCCGCTCCGCTCCGCTCATTTTGTGACGGATTTCAAAAATTTTTTGTTTATTTTTGATTCCCCTTGACTCTCAAGGTTGTGTGAAAATTTCATTACGATCGGATGAATGGTGTAGCAATGCATAAAGGACATTAATATATATACATATATACAAACATTCATTTTTATATATATAGATATATATATATATATATATATATATCTGTTGCATTTTCCTAAAAATTGATGGTTTATTTCTCTACAGAAAATTTGTAGTTTAAAAAAAAATAATTGTATTCAATTTTATTAAATATCTCATTTCAAAAAATTGGTTCAATCAATTTGAAAATTTAGTAGAATGTAAAATCCGCGACGCAAATAAACTCATTAAATTTCAACTTGATTGAATAACGGGAAGTTAGTTTTTTAGTGTCAAAGGGTCCCAAAGTATGGCTCAAGCAAGCCGGCAAACACGGTAAAGTTATTATAAAGGACTACTTAACAGGTGAACCGTAAACAATTTCGTTTTTTTTTAAATTCTTTATAACTTTGTAATTCAGTGACTAAACGTCTTTCGAAAAATATTTTTTGGTTTTTTTATATTTATAAAATAAAACATTAAACCATTAACCACAGCCTTCTAAAAATATAATATGTGAAGTATGAGAGGATTGAAAATATAAGAAACTATTGAATCAGTATAAAATTAACTAGAGATGCACTAATACCATAAATATGGCCAATACCGTTACCGATACTCATATTACGAAGGAGGCCGATGCCGATACCGATACCCTTCAATATTTAATTATTTATTTGTTACTGTTTATGTAAAAATCACAATATCGGGATTATATTTTATTGAAATATTTCAATAGAATTCAAATAATAGTTACTTTATAGTTAATACTAGCTGGGTTACCCGGCGTTGCCCGGGGATTTTTTTCTCTCGTTTTCTCTCTGGCTCCCGTTTCCTTAACCGCTTGCTTTCCCGTTCCATGTCGCTTTCTCACTCCTGGTCGCATTTCTGCTCAAGGTCGCTTTTCCGGCCCCTGTCTCTTTTACTTTTCCCGATCCCGGTTGCTTTTACGGTTTACCGCTCCAGCTTGCTCTTCTTTTCGCTCTTCTGTTCCTCCATTAAATTTTAGAGCCTTCTCAATGTGGCTTAGATGGGCTGTAGCGGAATGCTGTGCACAGTCATCAAAGTTGATCTGTTCTCTCGTTAACACTTTGTTGTTTGGTTTGCTCGTTTAGTTACGTGTGAACTTCCTCAATTTTAATTAGTGTTCTTTAATGTATTGGTTCCACTCTGCAAGTGTGATCTTCTGCAAAGGCTTATTATGATTGACTGAAGCTGAAAAAAAAAAGAATTTATTAGTTAACGGCTGCAATAATGTTAAAATCCGCTCATATATCTCAACAGGTTATATTTATTTTAAATACTTGTAAGATTATAAATGCTTACAATAGATTTATCACACACTGTTCAACAGCTGCTTTTCGTAAAATCGCTAGTCTTAGTTTTTGAGTTGTTCTTAGTTTTTAAGTGTCATGTCTACAGAAAGCATATAACGCTACATGTGGCATGTTAATAAATGTTGACCCGTGGCTTTGAAAAATGTGATATAAAACACAGATTGAAATAAAACATGAAGTAATAATAATATTAAAAACCTTCAAAGCATTAACTTAATGAATTTTCCGAGAGTTTTCTGAGATCATCAATTTGGAACAATCGAAGAGTACCACTTTTATTTAGCAAATGATGCAATTATAAATTGAACAAAACAGCAGCAGATTGATAGGCTGGCTTGAGAACTTTGTTCATGATTTTGTTGAAACACAAAAATACTGCACTTGCTTTCATTTCTTTCAAATTTCATGCACCTCATATATCAGTGAAACTTTTACAATAAATTGGTGTTGCATGTAAGATTTTCTTTAAAATGTAATTTTCTAATTTCCTCTGAAAAGTAAAAAATAAAATAAGACCAATAAATTAATTCATAATCTTATAGTCATAACTACTCGTGAATAATAATGGTTGTAATGCCATCACATAAAAAAAACTTACCTGCCCAAAAAAATTTCTCATTTACCGATAGGCTGATAGCAAGCTCGTCGCTCAACAATATTAGATGAGGAACAATTGAAGTCAGAAGCCTTGAACGATAAATATGAACAATGAATTTAAATTTATTTTTCCAATCTGCAACTCCTTTTTATAAAACACAAAATGTTAGAGCATAATGATAATCTTATAATAATTAATAATAATATTACATAATTAAACACGTGCAATGCAACAAACGAAACAAATTGAAAGATACACAGTAAATCATGATTTTAAAAACTAAAAACAAATTACCAAAGCTTTGCCACTTACTTTTGAATGGGAGATATGAACAATGAATTTCTAATTTGATTTAATTTTAATTTGTTAAGTCTGGAACTCTTTTTGTGAAGCACAAAATATCTCTAAATAGAAGAAATTCCACCTGCAATTTATTGATTAGTCCTGAAATCCAAAGTTATCTAGATTTAAAAAATAAGTTGCTAAAATCAAATATAAAGTTTACCGATAGCAGAGCTGTCGTATCGGAGGTGCGGAAGAGAATGAGCCTCAATGAGCTCTATGAAATCAAAACAAAGGTATCCGGCGGCACCATAGATATCTATGGGCGGCACTAAACAACACACATATTTATTTAATTTAATATTTATATTTAAAACCTTTAAAACTTAAGAAAAAAAAATTAAAAATATTTTGTATAATTTAACTATAAATTAATTTTATTTTATTTTGTAGAAAAAAAATTTACTCCAACTTACTACCGCTGACCAAAACGTTTTTTGTCCATAAAATATCAACGGAGAAACCAATTTATTTAAAATTTTACAGGAACCACCGTTTGAATAAGATACATAAGTGTGCCAAATTTCAATTAAATCTGTTCGGCCGTTTACATTTTATGTCCGAACAAACAAACAAACAAACATTTCATTTTTATATATAAGATTTAAAGTTAAATATTCTTAAATTATGGTGCAGGAACATTTGGTTTACACTCGTATATGGAGAAAGCCTGTTTCTCTTAGGGGTGTTGACATTTCTTTTCTATTTTTTTACATTTTTCACTTTAGGATAAAGCTATTAATTAATTTACTATTTCTATCAAACCATTCACGCTTATATACCCTGCAATATAATAACGCAATCATCAACCAATATTACGCAATCATTAACTAATATTACGCAACATTAAGTAATTTTGCGCAATACAAGCATTCTGCGCATGTTTAATTTAATTTATTGAACATTATTCATTTAATTTATTGAACATTATTTATTTAATTTATTGAACATTATTTATTTAATTTATTGAACATTATTTATTTAATTTATTGAACATTATTTATTTAATTTATTGAACATTATTCATTTAATTTATTGAACATTATTTATTTAATTTATTGAACATTATTCATTTAATTTATTGAACATTATTTATTTAATTTATTGAACATTATCAATTCAGTTTCTTTGTTTGTAAATAAAGCTTTTCACTTTTAAAATCTTTGTTGTTATACCAAAACTTTTAATAGAAATAACTAAATAGTCAAAAGTATCGGTATCGGCCAATGACCCTCAAAATTTTACCAGACTGATACTGATACCAATACCTGAAAAAGCCAATATCGATACCAATACTATCGGTGCATCTCTAGAATTACCCCAATTTTTATTATACATTTTTAAATTTATAAATTAATTTTCTGTTTTTTAAATAAACTAAAAACTGATGGTTTGATTTTCTAAATAAGATTTTTAATTTGTAAACCTGTGTTTAGAAAGTTTTCATTCATGTAGGACTCGAACCCAGACTGTCAAATCGGCTACACCGCCATCATGCAAACGACCTTACCATCTGAGTTACCAAACCATCGCCAAATTTCCAATATTTTTTTTCTTTAACTAGAATATACAAAAACTTCCTTATTTGTATAAATTTAAAATATAAAAACATAGGAAAGTTTTAAGCCATGATATGTCGTCAACAAATCAAGAAGATGAAAATAATGAGGAGAATCCAACAGTTTTTTTTCTCGAAGTCATGACAGATGTCATCATTAAGACATACAAACTCACACGTACAATCAAAACGCACAAGCTCAAGTACACACATACACACATACATACACCTGCAGACACATACACACACATACACACACCTGCAGACACATACCCACACATACATACACCTGCAGACTCATACACACACATACACACATCTACAGAAACATAAACACATCTACAGAAACATACACACACCTACTCGCACAGATCGGCTATGGGACCGATGGGATTTCAACAATACATCTAATTGATGTTATCAAAAGTCAAACCGTTGTTATGGTAACCGTAGCGTAATGACCGATCTTTGTTAGTCATGTAACCGATGACTAAATATTGAGTTAAATCTTTGATAATTGAAAATTGCTTTTCCTATTTTAATTTCCAAGTTCAGTCTTCTAGAAATGTATTTATTTTTGCCAGTTTAATGATAATTAAATTAAAATCTAAATAAGTAATGATATATTCTTAAATGGGATGTCATTATTTATTACAGCGTATTTTAATGGGATGCAATAATTTATTATAGCGTATCTTAAATAGGATGCTATAATTCATTATTGCGTATCTTCAATGAGAAGCCATAATTCATTATCTTCTATAGTATGCTATCCTATCCTATATATTATCTATCCTATTATCCTATATATGCAATAATTTATTATATCGTATAAATAGTATGCCATCATTTAATATAGCTTATCTTTAATATAGCGTATGAAAAATAAACAATCAAAATTGCTTGATTGGACCAGATTATTTTCAACATACCACTTTTCTATTTAGAATTTAAATATTAATTTTTTACATCAGTAAAAATGTTTAATTTTAAATGTTAAAAATTAAAAAGATAAGAAATATCATATAAAAAGGAATCTCCATTTAAACGTTTTGTTAAACTGAATTTCATTTCTGAACAAAATTAGTCCAATTAAATCTCAAAAAATCAGTTTAAGAAATTGAAAAAATAAGATTCCTAGTTTGAAAATAAACTTTTTCATAATTGAAAAAAATGCAAAAATGAGGATTTAAGAAAATGTTATATTTTTATAATAAGAATAATATATATTTGTAACTTTATAATAATGGATTAAAAAATGTTTATTTTCAAACAATAGTTAGTTAATTTTCAAATGATTTATCTTGCGTTTCTAGTTGTGAAACAATTGTTGGAATTATAATCATCTTCATCGTCATCGTCATCATTATCATCATCCTCTTCATCAACATCTATTTTGACACTATTTAAACCTCTATGAAAACGATATATCCGTAGGAACTCTCTAAAATTGGCAATATAATATGAAGGACCAAACTTTTAAAAACTCAGTCTGTTTCAGCTTGAAGGCTCTACTGCAGTCTATGGCAAAGTAAAAAGATTAGCTGCCGTTGAGCTTGTAAAACCTCATGTGGTTGGTCCTCCTGTGGTTGGTCGTCCTGTGGTTGTCCTGTGATGGGTCGTCCTGTGGTGGGTCGTCCTGTGGTTGGTTGTCATGTGGTTGGTTGTCCTGTGGTTGGTTGTCCTGTGCAGTAGCAAAAATGTACACAAAGCAGACATAATTAATTAGTACAAAAAATCTGACTGATTTGTTTGCGTCTTGCGAAAGCTTCAATGTCATTTTCATCCACACTTAAAAGCTTAGATCGACACTCCTGCCTATCTTAAATGGACATCGTCAATAGGCGCCTGTAGGGGGAGGCAAGGGGAGCACTTACCCTCCCTGGATTTATTGTTTACATTTTTTAGACAAAAATAGACAAGAAATTGTAATTAAAACATATATAATTAATTGTAACAACTGTGACTTTTTCTATTGTCATATCGATATCATCATCATTATCATTATCTTTGGGAATGCATCCCCCCGATGCTCTATTTTTTACTCCATTCATGTTTCTCTAAACACTATGATGCTTGAAAATTATCCAGAATCACTGATTTATTTTAGCTTGTATTAGTTAATAGGCTCATGTATAGTTGCTGGCAGTGCTTGCTGTTGTGTAAATGGGTCTTTAAAAAACATTAGTGTGATCTTTTACTGATGAATGACTATTGTTTGATTATCTCCTAATTTTTCAACTTTTTCTGCAAAGTCTTAAAGGTACACAAATTTCTATCCAACACTGACAGTTTGGCTGGTTAGGAAATATAAAACTAAACATTTTTGTAATTTTCAGCGTGTTCTGAAACATTTTTATTATGATGTAAAATAAAATAAAAAAGTTAATTTAAAATTGTACTCTATATACCCAATTTTAAACAAAAATTTCAAAAAAAATTTGGGGCTTAATTGAGCCCAGAGACCCCACACAATTTTGGAAAAAAAGAAAAAACCGGAGAGAAAATATGAGAGAAATGGTGAAAAGAAAAAAATAAGAAGCTTGCCCCCTGCAAAAATTCATGCGGGCACCCATGGACATCATACATGTGCCCACTCCTACCTACCTTAAATAGAAGAACGCCGGAATGGCTTTGCTCTGCTTGTTATCCACATTACCATTACCGAGTTTGTCAGACACGATGGCAGGACTTCTGCATCACATCTCGAATGTTTTCTTTTTTCTTGTTAAATCATTTTACATAACTACTAGAACAGCCTTTTAACTAATTTTAACTTGCCTCTCAACACACTGCTGAGGCATTAGTAACGACGGTTGAAAACCTTAACACTCTACCACTACAGCCCGTGTTATAAATTAAAAATTGTAAATAAGTAATATTTAACAAGCATTAAATATAAAATGTAATAGATTAAAAAAAATTTAAAACAATAAAAAATTATAAAACATTTAATAATAATTTTGTATCATCTAAAAAACATTTAAAACTATAGAAAATAATATAAATAATTCAAAAAATAAAATAAATATTTGATAAAACGTTGATAAATAAATAATTAAAAATAAACGTATAAGAGCAAATAAATAATATTTAATAAATAATAAAGAGTAAATAAATTAATAAAAAATTGAGAACAAAATCTTTGAAAACCGACAAAAAATTGAAAAACAATTCTTTTTCAATTCTTTTCAACTAATTTTACAAAGTTAGAGAAAAACAAAAACTATCTTTTTTAATTTCAATCACGAATTGTAAAAACAAAAATAAAGTTTTTGTGAGATTGTGTGTGAGATTGTGTGTGAGGTTGTATGTGAGATAGTATTTGAGATTATTGGTGAGATTGTATGTGAGATTGTATGTGAGGTTGTATGTGAGATAGTATTTGAGATTATTGGTGAGATTGTATGTGAGATTTTATGTGAGATTAAATGTAAGATTGTGTGTGAGAATGTCTGTCATATTGTATGTGAAATTGTATGTGAGACTCTATGTGAAATTATTTGTGGAACTGCAAATGTGTGTGTATGTGAGATTGTTTGAGACATTTTTGTGATTGAATGAGAAACTGTATGGGAGATTGTTGGTGCAATTGTATGTGTGACTGTATGTGAAAAGATGTGTAAGAATGTTTGTCAGAATGGTTAGCTCCAATGGTGTTGATGATGATGAAGGATGAAATAGAGGGCTTAGCAAAAGATTTAACCAGAAATCCCTCAAATTCAAAACTTCATCAATCAAGACATCGACATGACATTTTGTTGATATACTTTTTAAGTCGTTCTTTCAAGTAGGTTTCTATTTTTCAATTTCCAAAACTTATGAGAAAAATATTTACTTAATTTTTTATTAAATTATTAGCGGGGTTACCCGGCGTTGCCCGGAGTTTTTAAAGGTTTTTTTCTATCGTATTTTTCTTTCTCGCTCCCGCATCCTTCCCCTTTTGTTTTACTTCTGTTCTTTCTCGTTTTCCCGCTTTCTCTCCTTTTCCCGCTCGCTCTTCCGCTCCCGGTCGCCTTTCCGTTCCCACTTGCTCTCCCGTTCTGGGTCGTTTTCTCGTTCCTGCTTGCTCTCCTGTGAAGGAATTCAGGTGCGATGCGCGGGCGAGTCCACTATAGTTGAACGCAATCTGCGATCCGGGAGGCATAGAAATCCGAGCACGGAAACTGCGATTTCTCAGAAACGGTGATAGCCAGCAATCTGAGAATTTACAAGTACAGGGGGGTTAATAAGACCTACTTCTGATGCTAACCGGAAGTCTGTGCAACCACGCCCACTTTCGCTTTTGGACTATAAACGCTTGCGTATTCGACGTCGAACATATCCGGAACCACGTGACCTTGAAAAACCAAACTCAAAATTAACATAGGGGTTCTTGAGCCCTAACTTGAGTGTAAATCACAGGATCACGTAATTTTTGGTTCCGGAGTTATGAGTGCTCGAAAATGGGTTCCCCGGATTTGGCACTATTTTTTTACCCACTGATGGAAAAAAAAATTTTCGAATTTGTATTTCGGATATGGATTTATGGGCGTTCAAAGATGGCGGTATTATTTTTCAATTTTGGTAAAGTATAGTGAAATGGTCTGTAAGTTTGCACTTTCATTTATTTGTGAATGGAATCAAGTCCGAATACGCTAAGTGTTGCCGATTCCTCGTCCTTTTTTGCTTAGTTTCCCGTTCCCGTTCCTGCTCGTTCTCATTTTCCACTCGCTTTCCTGTTCCCGTTCTCACTGGCGCTTATTTACTTTCTTCCACTCTCTCCTTGCATTTTTTAGTCCATAAAACTTAAAATAGATTAGCTTAAAGCTGCTTGAAACCTTCAAACGTTGTTACGTAAGCTAAATTTGAATTTTATTACATAATAACCTGTAATGGTCGTACATAGGCACTGTTGGCCTGTAAAGGTTTTTGATAATAAAAAAATAATTTTTTAAAATTTAAAAATACCCTACGACCTTATACTCTTTTAAATCTACCTCCAAGCCATATTTCGTTAAAATTGGTCCAGCGGGTTGGATCTGAATAGAAGACAAACAAACCACAGACAAAACCGTCATTTTTATATATAAAGTTTAAAAAATGCCGCAAAGTATAAAATCTCAACGTAAAACATGAGTGATTAGAAATTTCTGAATTTGTTATTTTAATATATTTACAAATTATTCTAAAAGCACAAAAATGATGAATTATCTACACCAGAAACATTTCGTGCATAATTATTACATAATTTTTACTATCATATAAATCATTAAAAAAGTTTTATTCTTTATTCCCACAAGTGAAAATAAACAAAAATCCTGCGTCAGTAAGTTTTTTTTCATTTGTCACGAAAGTTTTAAAATTTGAATAAAAAAAGCAAATTTCATTTAATCAACTTTCGTTTTATATTTTTTAATATTTAATGTTGTTTTTTGCTTGAAAGTTGAAATGAAATGAAAGTTCGAAAATCGTCGGAGATGCGCAAATCCGTTGGTGGGCTTCAAGACCGACTAGTGTTGAAACAAATATTTAATTGGTTCTTTTTTAAATCGCATTGAAGTTGATAATTTGTTTGTTTAAATTACATTTTTATATTTTTATATTTTATTATGTTATAACTATTTTCTGTTTTATCAGAAAAAAAAATTAAAAAATTATTTTTGGCCAACGAAAGTTGCTTTAGTTGCGTGCTTGTTGATAAATGACACTTTAATGATGATATAGGTTTGCTGAATTGCTATGTACTGTACGCATACAAGTACCGAAATTTGGAAGTTCTAAAGTACCGCAGTAATTATAAGTACAAAAAAATAAACAATAACAGCAAGAGTAATAATAATAATAATAATAATAATAATAATAATAATAATAATAATAATAATAATATTAATAATAATAATAATAATAATAATAATAATAATAATAATAATAATAATAATAATAATAATAATAATAATAATAATAATAATAATAATAATAATAATAATAAATAATTATAATTATAATTCATGAAGAAGACTTGATGATGTTGCAGTTCCAGTAATTTCTGGTGGTAATTTGTTGTCAATAAGAAAGTAAGTAAGAAAGTAAGTTTCGTAAGAGTTTGCAAATAAGAAAGTGCCGGCGGATCAATTTTTTTAATTCCATCACGTGTTGATGGAATTGACTTTTAATCTGAGTGAGTGGAAAGGTAAGTAGATGCATTGCTGGGTGTTGTACAGGTGAGATATTGTTGTACAGGTGAGATATTGTTGTACAGGTGAGATATTGCTGTACAGGTGAGATGTTGTTGTACAGGTGAGATGTTGTTGTACAGGTGAGATGTTGTTGTATAAGTGATATGTTGTTGTGCAGGTGAGATGTTGTTGTGCAGGTGAGATGTTGTTGTATAAGTGATATGTTGTTGTGCAGGTGAGATGTTGTTGTGCAGGTGAGATGTTGTTGTATAAGTGATATGTTGTTGTGCAGGTGAGATGTTGTTGTACAGGTGAGATGTTGTTGTACAAGTGAGATATTGTTGTTCAGGTGAGATATTGTTATACAAGTGAGATATTGTTGTACAGGTGAGATGTTGTTGTATAAGTGAGATATTGTTGTACAGGTGAGATGTTGTTGTGCAGGTGAGATGATGTTGTACAGCTGTACAGGTGAGGTAATTTTGATGAATACTATTCTACCTACTTAACAAAATTAAACTTGTTTTCAAACTTTCAACAATTCAGAACATAGTTTTGTTATAACTATAGTGAAATGTTTTAATGAATGAAAGGAACTCAATCAGCCAAATATTTCAACAAGATAAACATAAATTCTAACAAATCAAATACGACTGATGCAAACGATGGCATTTTTAACCCATTTACGGCTACGGTTGCGAAAACGCAACGTCAATATTAGTATTTCCGTATGGTCGTGACCATTAATGGGTGAAGCCTAACAATTTAATTGTGGTGCAGAGATAGTCTAGTTCATGAACATTTCACCATCGCTGTTGTCAAATCGAAGCGCTCAAGTTCGGAGGGAAAAATTTTTTCCATGGGACATGAATGAACTCAGACCCAAAGAAACGTTCTTGTTATGTTTATATCCAGAAAATAATTTTATAACCAGCTCAATAAATAGTTAAAGTTGGAGGAAAGTTTTTACAATAAAATATTCATTATTCAAGCAAATAACACCAATCATTTTAAACAGTTAATCCATTTATATTTCATGAAACGAAAACGTCAAATTATTTTCAACCATTTTAAGTCATCGTTAGGACCATCCAGCATTAAGATTAGAACAAATTGTGTTTATGATCATTATTATTTTTTTACAACTTTTGTTTTACTTGCATAATATATACGTATACACACATGCACATACATAGCCATGCATACATATACATGCACATACATAGCCATGCATACACATACATGCACATACATAGCCATGCATACACATACATGCACATAAATACATACATTAGCCTAGAAGTCTGCTGATTCACGCCACATTAAAAATTGTCAAACTGAATTGAATTGAATTGAATACACATATATTCACAAACATACCCACGTGTATACACAAACATACCCACGTGTATACACATACATAGCCACACACACTCACCTCCATGCCATACATACACATACACATGCAAACCCACACTTAAACATACATAAAGCATACACATTGTACATACATACCAAACTAACACATACATGTACAAGCAAACCCAAATCTACACATACATGTACAAGCAAACCCACATCTACACAGACATGTACGCACACGTACACACACACGTACACACACACCTACACGTACACAATTGGTCATGATGACGTTTCATTTAGTTTTATAACAATCACGTGACACCACGCCATAATATTCATTAGAAGATTATTGCTAACTTACATTAATTAATCAATACAAATGCTACTTTTTTTCTTAATAACTCAAAGTGCTAATTAAAATAATTATTTTTTAAACACCTATTTACTCAACTATATATTCTCTTCTAATAACAACTGGCGCTTGAAACGAACGCTAATATAGGTACAATATAACTAACAAGTTTACATTTAAAGTGACTGAAAGATTTTAAATTTTTATTTTTCTTTGATTTTAATGAACGTATATTTAAAATATTTCACAGATTGAAACTAATGTGAACATAATATGAACAAAATATGAACATGATATGAACAAAATATGAACATGATATGAACAAAATATGGACATGATATGAACAAAATATGAACATGATATGAATAAAATATGAACATGATATGAACAAAATATGAACATGATATGAACAAAATATGGACATGATATGAACAAAATATGAACATGATATGAACAAAATATGAACATGATATGAACAAAATATGAATATGATTCAAAGAAGATATGATCATGATACGAGCATGATACGAACCAGTTATGAACCTGATATGAATATAATATGAACAAAACATGAACAAGATACAAACAAGAGTTGAACCTATTATGAACATGATATGAGTAAGATATGTACCTGTTATGAATTTGATGCTCATCTACCACCTATTAATTATTGATCGACCACCAATCAAGTTGATGATACTCCTCCACCTACGCGTTCATAAACAACTTAATAATAAAATATTTTTTTAAACCACTCATTAACAACATATTAATTCTTCAACCATTAATCACTTTTAATCAATCAATCAATCAATCAATCAATCAATCAATCAATCAATCAATCAATCAATCAATCAATCAATCAATCAATCAATCAATCAATCAATCAATCAATCAATCAATCAATCAATCAATCAATCAATCAATCAATCAATCAATCAATCAATCAATCAATCAATCAATCAATCAATCAATCAATCAATCAATCAATCAATCAATCAATCAATCAATCAATCAATCAATCAATCAATCAATCAATCAATCAATCAATCAATCAATCAATCAATCAATCAATCAATCAATCAATCAATCAATCAATCAATCAATCAATCAATCAATCAATCAATCAATCAATCAATCAATCAATCAATCAATCAATCAATCAATCAATCAATCAATCAATCAATCAATCAATCAATCAATCAATCAATCAATCAATCAATCAATCAATCAATCAATCAATCAATCAATCAATCAATCAATCAATCAATCAATCAATCAATCAATCAATCAATCAATCAATCAATCAATCAATCAATCAATCAATCAATCAATCAATCAATCAATCAATCAATCAATCAATCAATCAATCAATCAATCAATCAATCAATCAATCAATCAATCAATCAATCAATCAATCAATCAATCAATCAATCAATCAATCAATCAATCAATCAATCAATCAATCAATCAATCAATCAATCAATCAATCAATCAATCAATCAATCAATCAATCAATCAATCAATCAATCAATCAATCAATCAATCAATCAATCAATCAATCAATCAATCAATCAATCAATCAATCAATCAATCAATCAATCAATCAATCAATCAATCAATCAATCAATCAATCAATCAATCAATCAATCAATCAATCAATCAATCAATCAATCAATCAATCAATCAATCAATCAATCAATCAATCAATCAAACATCATTCAACTAACCAACCAACCAACCAGCCAACCAACTAATCAATCAATCGTTTTTAAATAAAGTTTTTCATTTCAGAGGAAATTGCTGTCATTTGTTTCCTTAGCAGAGAAGCCTGGGTCAAGGTCACGAATCAGTTTTATTGTCATCTGACGTGAACGGGGTAGTTTTTTATTGGTCTGTGCGGAGCAGTTCATTGGAAAATTTACTGGAATTATACCGCCACTGCTTTTAAACGATAAATGAAAAAGCGAACGTACAAGAACGTACAAGAAAAACGTAAGAAGAAAAGAATAAGTAAAGAAAGAATGACAATCAAACAATCTACTTACATTCTTTTTAGTACTTTAAAATACTTCCCCGGGGAGCAGTAAGTACGTTGTAAGTACAAAACTACCTGATCAATTTCAAATTCATAAAAGTTCTTCATCTGAAAGTTCAAGGTGCAAGAACTTTCAATAATGGATGATTGTTGGAAATTTTTTGTTATCACTGCACTGAGGTGCGTTTTTAGATTTATACTAGGACGTCAAGATAAAGGATGTGTCTTTGAAACAGACATGTCATCATGTTATGACACAAAAAAACTTTTTTTTTTAATTTTTAGGCTTACATTTCAATTTCGCATTTGAATGTCTTCAACAAAGAAACCTGGGATTTATCTTCATTTTGAAGCATTCTATTTTTTTTAAAGAAGAATAGTTTTGAAAATTCTGCATTGATTTTTTTACCAAATTGTAATAGTTCGAAGAAATGCAAGAAATTTTTACTTGAAAAATATTTTAGAACTTGTGCTAATATTTTAGATCTTGTGCTAATATTGTAGATATTGTGAATATATCAAGTTTAAATTTTGACAACGAAGCCGTTAAAAATTGTTTACTTTAAAAACCTGTCAAACATGACATAATTCCTGTTTACTTTTACGCTTGGTGGTAGTAAATGTCTTTGCTGAAATATTTTTTTTTTCATACACGTTCCATACCTCTTTCATATTGGAAACTTGCTATCAAAAATGTTTCAGTTATATCCTTTGGCATTCACCTGGCTGGTTAGGAAAATAAACTCAAAAAAGTCCCCTTGGAGAGTTGGTTTGTGCCAAAAATTAACTTCGGAGGCAATTAACTTAACTGCCCTAAAAGCAAATAAAATAATAAACTGGAATAAAAAAATTTTTAAAGTCTTTAAATAAATTTTATCAGTTGTAAGAATTCTATTATTTGCTGAAATTACTAATCTGCCTCGCCAAAACTGCGCAAGGTCCCTTAGATATAACACGAAGATTTTTGTATTTCTTAAACATGTCTCGGAAACAAAAAAGCAATCATGCTGAAAACAAAAAAAAATATGTGAGCAGCTTGAAAATAAAAAAAAATCACAAGTTTAAAGTTCTTAACCATATAGTCTTAGTAAATCCACCGTCAATAAAATCTGAACAACAAGAAAAAAAAGAAACCATAAACCACTTCAGGTGCTAAGAAGATAGGACCACCAAGTTATCAACATCATGATATCATGAAGACACTCTATATAAATGGTTTGTCTAAGTTAGATCACAAAGCATACCAGTCAGTGTTCAACTAGTCAGAAGAAAGTGACATATATTAATTTAAGCGCTCTTTATTTATCGCTCGTTATTCACGGCGCTATAGAAATTGTCATTTTTTTTTCATTTCATCTTAAACCATAATACTGTACTTTTTAGTGCCTAACTGACTTTACATGTATAATAAATGCAATTTCGTTTTTCACAATAACTTGCTGATTTGTTTTTATACCCTGGATATAACGGACTTTGGATATAACGTACCCATTTCTTGGGGCCTTGAAGTACGTTATAGCATTTTGTAAATTGTATTAGATACAAGATGATGATTTCAATGATCACTTATTGAGATATTGTAAACTTCGATTACTTGTAATTGAAGTTTGTCTAACTTATGAATTTACAAACAAATCAACTATTTAAAACTTAGAGATCTTGTATTTTTATATAATTATTTTATGAAGCTTGATTAAAAGAAATTAAAGACTTTAAAAAAGGCTTTTTTTAGTTCTAGAGTGGTAAATATATGGAATGACTTGGACGATGACACTGTAGCATCTGAGACTACCACATCTTTTAAAGTAGCGCTATCTAGGCATGGATACTGATTTTTATGCAATTATTTATTTTTTATTAGTCTATTTATCTATTATTATCATTTATTTTATTCTATTCTATTTATTATTATTTTTAATTCGAAGTGGTTGTCTATACGCGTAAAGTCTTCTAAACACTATAATAAACGTTATCTTATCTTATCTTAAATTAAATGAATTTATATATACGATATAGTTATTGTATATATAAATTCATTTAATTTCCTTTAATCAAGCTTCATAAAATAATTATATAAAAATACAAGATCTCTAAGTTTTAAATAGTTGATGTGTATGTAAATTCATAAGTTAGACAAACTTCAATTACAAGTAATCGAAGTTTACAATATCTCAATAAGTGATTATTGAAATCATCATCTTGTATCTAATACAATTTAAAACCATTCTAAAGTAGCCAAATATACGCTTGTCAATATTGCAACAATATATATGAATAATTCGGCACTATTTTTTCTTTTATACACACTCGATTAAAAAATATAGAAGATTTTTTAAATTAACTTTTTTTATATTTGTTCAACACTCTAAATTTGCTTATTAACAGTTTATTTTTAAGCTTGAAGTCCATTAAATATCAGCTAGTTTCCATCTTCGGAGTCGTTAAGTATTAAAAATAAACAAAAAGCAGTGACTAAAGGGTAACGATACAGTTAATTGAGAAGTTGTAAAAAAACAATTTAAATTATATATATATATATATATATATATATATATATATATATATATATATATATATATATATATATATATATATATATATATATATATATATATATATATATATATATATATAATTACAATGTATGTGTATGTTTATCACATCCGAAGCGCTGGAGCAATCCAAACAAAATTTTGCATGGAATTAGTCTTTATAGAGGAGTTTCGACCCTGTAGTCCAACCACTGTAGGTACGCTAGCCCTAGGGTTAAGTCTGTGGTTACGACTTATTTTAAGTGGAAAATAAACTGGTCTAATTTTATAATTAATATCTTAGTTTTTATTTAAATTGTACTTTCATTTTGATTATTAAATTTAACTTAAATAAAATAATTTTGCTTTTATTGTTTTATTAAAATAATATTTTTTGTAATGTGTTTTGAAAAACAAGTGTTTAACTACATTTTTAAGAATGAGTGAAAGAGAAAAAAGCAAAAAAAAATAGAAAGAGAGAAGGGAGAGAAAGAGAAAGCGAAAAAAGGAGAAAGAGATTGAGGGTAAATGAAAAAGAGAAACAACAGATAAAAATCTTTAAAAAGACTATCGTATATAACTCTGAATTAATAACTGCAAACGATACACACAAACGAGCGTTTTAAGATCTGTTTTACAGTTTTCATGTTTTTCTAACAGATCTATCCAAGAACCTTATTTTACTTGAAATTGATACAAAATTTGACAATATTACTTCATTATGCCCTTCTTAATCTTGTTCGTCCTGAACAACTTCATCGCCTCCGAAATACACAACAAGGTGATCACTAGAGAGGGCCTTTATTTTTTTTTCACGGCTTTAACAGCAATCTGCAAACAAAATGGCCGATTCCCTCATCAAGCGGAAGCAGTCTCCCTGGATTCCAGCCAATACTCCAACTCTGAAACGTGTACTGAAAAAGCACACCAAACCGCTTCCTGCAAACTTTTTCACTTTTGATTGTCGATCATAGCGGGCCTCCACTCAGCCACTGTCGGTCCCATGCAATTGAGCCCGCAATTCCAAAGCACGCGCCTTCCAACTCTCCAATACCCTTGAAGCCCCCTCCCCAAACACAAGTTTGGTTCACGCAGAACTGTCCAAATACCTCAAGTGTCAGCTTGTCTTTATTGTGTTGCAACTGAGATACGAGATCCTTCGTCAAACACCTCTGGATCTCATTTTTATTGTTTGTAAAAGTAGTACCCTCATAAATCTCATTAACCCTCCCCAAAGCGTGGACAAATTATTTTAATAATTTTTACTTAAAGATATAAACCTTCACTTCAACTTTTGTTTCTAACAAACCGAAGAAAAAAAGATTGATGGAATTATTTCGAGTTCTTCATACGCCTCAGCAATTTTTCATTTTTTTAATTTTCTTTTGGAAAAAAATAGTGAAAAATAAGAAAGACAAACAGACAGTTCAGTTTCCAGTTATTGAAAGAATCAAATTTATCACCTGGGTGGTCAAATTCATTAACACATTTGTTTAATAAAAATTACTCACCACAAACTTGTATATACACATGAAGCATCCACATATGCAGTTATGCAGTCATGCATCATGCACATATGCAGTTATGCAGTCATGCATCATGCACATATGCAGTTATGCAGTCATGCATCATGCACATATGCAGTTATGCAGTCATGCAGCATACACATATGCAGTTATGCAATTATGCACTCATTGAAAGGTTTCTTGAGTGCTTTTTTACTTTTTACGATTTTTTCTCAAATATTCCATTTTTTAAATTTTATTTGCTGACTGCTGGAAACCAAAAACAGAAGCTTACAAAAAAGTTGATTTGTTTCGAATCAAATGTTTGTTTTTACTTTAGATAAAATCAACATCTCAGCAATAAAAGAGCTTAGCTTAGTTTTGATGTGATCAATTATGATTTATTAAAATTGGATTTTTATGCATTTTAATTTATAAACGCCAATTTAAAATGAAGTTTTAGATTTTTCATTTGCGAAGGAGATATAAAAAATGCTCGTCAAGAAAATTGTCATCAAAACATATCTATCTTCCGGTACCTTGATTTGATTTTCTATAAAAATTAATCGTAATTTTTAGCGCCCAGTTCCCAAAAATATCTGATAAATTTTTATTATTTTAGACCAGCTCTCATATAACTTTTCTGGAAGAAAATAGATTGCGTTAGCGGTCATTTTAGTTCTCTCTAACTATATGCGATCAACCATGACTCTGACAATGGTGTTAGACTTGCCAATATAATCATTTGAAAATGATATCGTAAAAGGTTTTGATAAAATTATTAACAAGTTTGCAGCATTGTAGGCCAGGAAAGTTTTAGTTTGATATTGTAGTGTGTGCTGTTTCATGCCAATGTGACAGTTTCTGATTGTAAAATCTTGTTTCGTGTAACATAAACATTGAAAATTCATTATAAAGAAAATGAACAAACTTTGTCATTTGTAGTTTTAGTTCTTAACCTTTTACAATATTTTACCTCTGACTAAAGAAGTGAAGAAGTGTGGTTCTGTTAGTTACCAATGAGGGACCCGGAAGAGGGGGATATATTCTGAGTTACCGCACTGGGTGACACCAACCCTAGCGACGCCACTGGACATGACACCAACGAACAAACCACCCACACATTGACATGACACCACCTAACAAACCACCCACACATTGATATGACACCAACGAACAAACCACCCACACATTGACATGACACCAACGAAAAAACCACCCACACATTGACATGACACCAACGAACAAACCACCCACACATTGACATGACACCAACGAACAAACCACCCACACATTGACATGACACCAACGAACAAACCACCCACTCATTGACTTGACACCAACGAACAAGCCACCCACACATTGACATGACACACCACCTAACAAACCACCCACACATTGACATGACACCACCTAACAAACCACCCACACATTGACTTGACACCAACAAACAAACCACCTATCCAACAGACGCAGTAAGAAAAAATGTCAATTGAACAAAGCGAACCTCGCGTCTATGCAACGAATAACAACTCTCTTTACTGAAATAGTAAGATTCATTAAACATTAGCTCTCTCTTGCTTTTTTCTCTATTTCTCTCACTTTGAAGTTTTTTTTTCATTTTTTGTTGGAAACTAAGAATAAGTCTATTTTGCAGCGTTAGAAATATGTTTTAACTAAAATACATTCTTGGTAGTCCTAAATGTATTCAAATGCATTTTGTATGGGGTAATTTTGTTTGATGGTCTATCCCAAGTAATTTTGTTTGATGGTCCACATCCCTAGTAATTTTGTTTGATGGTCCATCCCTAGTAATTTTGTTTGATGGTCCATTCCTAGTAATTTTGTTTGATGGTCCATCCCTAGTAATTTTGTTTGATGGTCCATCCCTAGTAATTTTGTTTGATGGTCTATCCCTAGTAATTTTGTATGATGGTCCATCCCTAGTAATTTTGTTTGATGGTCCATCCCTAGTAATTTTGTTTCATGGGATACTTGAACAGTTTAATTGCTGTTAAGGAGAAATGAGAGTCTAGAGACTGTCTCATAAGCTCATTTATCAATGCTTTGGCTTTGATTAAAATTGTTACTGTCTTGTCTCGGTCTCTTCTAAATTTTTATTACATGTTTTGTTAATTCTTTGTTCTTTTCATTAAAGGATATACTTGTCTTGTTTCGGTCCACAAGTCAATATCTCGGTCTTCACAAGTGTTTTGTTTTGTTCTGTGCAATTAAGAAACCTCCCAAACAACAATCAATTTAAAAATAATCAAAGAAAATAAACAATAAATTTTGAAGTAGAAAAAAATGCGATGCCTCAAAAAAAATTATTAGTTATTTCTTGCAAATCACAGAATTTCTGAATGTGCTGAATTTGTACTCATAACTGCTCGTACAACAAGTAAACAAAATACGGAAGAAAGAGCTCTTTCTCTTAGGGAAAATGATAGAAAGACGCGTGGATAAACAGAAAAAAAGGAGGGATAAAAAGAAATAGAAAGGTCTTGATACAATAATTTGGTACTCAGTGATGTGAAATAACAAGATAACAGAGATAAGATGGAGATCTGACAGCATTACAGTCCCACGACTAAATGGCTGACAGGCATGGCGTCCGCTAAATGCTTCCTTGAACGTCGATAGTGAGATGGAAGAGGTGGAATAGAAGGACACGAAAATAAAGAACAAAACAGAACAATAAATGAGAGCAGAGAAGTAACTAAAAGTCCGACAATAAAAGTAGAAAAAAATTTACATTCCCACAAGTTGATGTTTTCAATGCGATAATAAAAGTAATTTCCATGCATATTTTTGTTTGTCTGACCGAGTGCGATTATTTGTTTTTCATGCTCAGAAATGATCATTTGAAGACCGGAGCGCATCATTTCAGATTCAACACCGAATGATCACGTGCGAGCATAAATAAGTGCATCAGATCAGCGGCGTTATGATTCCACACAAACAACTCGTGAAAATATAATTTAATTCGAATTCATTCCACATGGGAACTTTGCAGTGTTGACATTTAATATCGATGGAAGAGTCCCGGTACTGATGAATACAAAATCGTGTGGTCCAACGTTCAGTATCTTTCAATGTTCAGTATCTTTCAATGTTCAGTATCTTTCAATGTTCAGTATCTTTCAATGTTCAGTATCTTTCAATGTTCAGTATCTTTCAATGTTCAGTATCTTTCAATGTTCAGTATCTTTCAATGTTCAGTATCTTTCAATGTTCAGTATCTTTCAACGTTCAGTATCTTTCAATGTTCAGTATCTTTCAATGTTCAGTATCTCTCAATGTTCAGTATCTTTCAATGTTCAGTATCTCATTGTTCAGTATCTCATCGGTCAGTATCTCATTGTGCAGTATCTCATCGGTCAGTATCTCATTGTTCAGTATGATCTCATTTTGTGTCAAATATTATCCACTATTAAAAGACACTTGAGAAACTTCCGGTTAACGTGTTATTTTTTAAGAGCTTTTTACGCTGTGAGTTTACATCTCGGTTTACTTTAGTTTCTTAATTGGTCATTTCAAATAAAATTATAGCTTGAAAAATTACCTGACATGTCTAATTGTCTATACACACACAATTTATATAGGTGTCCGTAATGGTTTTCATTTCTTAATAATATATACACTTTTTGTCTGGACAACTAGCTTAATATTTCCAGTCTATCTGTATATTGAATATTGTATAAATTGTTTATTTGTTTATAAAATACTGCCTCTTGTTTGGGAATTTATGAGATCATTATCTAGTTTCTTCATTTGAACTCCCGGTGACTCCTTGAATGAGTTGGCTGTCCTAAAACTGATATGACATTGAATAAATAAAACATTATATATTGAAATGTGAAAAATATATTTATATATAAAGAAATATTATTTATTAAATAAATAAAAACTATTTTAGAAACATATAATGTCAAACCTATAACATCGGATCGTGGAACTATTAAGATATAATTTTAGAACAAACAAGTCAATATAGAATCAAGGTTTTCAAAGCAAATACTTTTGTGTTATTAAAACTTAAATTTAAAAATCAATTTTCTCATTTATATTTTTTAGTTAAGTCAGAATATGCAAAATTAAGATTAAATAAATTAATTGAGTTATTGCAAAACTAATTATTGAATATTACATTGTCATCAAGCAAGAGCATGTATACACAACTTGAAGAAAATCTATCATCAAGAAGTGACTCAAAAATTGATTAGAAAAAAATAGAAAGAGAAACAGAGATTAGAAGTTAAAGAAAGCATTTATAATAATAGATGAATGTGAGACTAACATGTGAATGTATGGAGCTACTAACATGTATATGTATGGAGCTACTAACATTTGAATGTATGGAGCTGCTAACATGTGAATGTATGGAGCTACTAACATATGAATGTATGGAGCTACTAACATGTGAATGTATGGAGCTACTAACATGTAAATGTATGGAGCTACTAACATGTGAATGTATGGAGCTACTAACATGTTAATGTATGGAGCTACTAACATGTGAATGTATGGAGCTACTAACAGGTGAATGTATGGAGCTAATAACAGGTGAATGTATGGAGCTACTTACATGTGAATGTATGGAGCTAGTAACATATGAATGTATGCAGCTACTAACATTTGAATGTATGGAGCTACTAACATGTTAATGTATGGAGCTACTAACATGTGAATGTATGGAGCTACTAACATGTTAATGTATGGAGCTACTAACGTGTGAGTGTACAATTACTAACACGTGAATCGTAACCAACAAAATAGGAATTGGCTGTGACCGACAACAAACATAATAACACATATGCAAATAACGAATACCCCCCCCCCCCAATCAGAAATACAACTGATCTGATTCCAGATGGAAATCGAACATAGTAATCTAATTTTCTAGACAGACTGATTTTATTTCAGAGAATTTCAATATGTTTAAAATTACTTCAAAATAAACAACGCCTAATCTGCTTAACAGTTATTTTACTGATTTCAAAACTTTTAATAAAAAAGTAAATTTTCGTGAGCTGGAAAAATTAAAGAATAGTTCCTAAGTAAATGTTCATTTATAAATCTGGTCACATTCGTTCAGCAATGTTGTAAATATTTGATCACGTGACATCCACTCACGTGACCTCATAAACAGCACAACGTGTGACGTCACACAGATGAATGGAAACAATTTAAAACGTTAAAACTTTTTTTTTCTAAATAAATGTGAAATTTTTATTGTAAAAAATTATATGTTCGATAAAAATGAATGTCTAAGGAATTATTAATTATCTATCGACTTTGTGATCTTTGGTCGTTCCGTTAATTTATGGTTGTTGTCTCGAATTGCGTTCTATGGTTGTGTATTTCTGTTACGTTGTCTTTTAATAAAGTTTAATTTCAAAATTTATGAAAAATGCATTTTCGAACAGATTATTTGTTGACATAAGCAATATAGTGTCGGCAGAATTTTGATTGGACGCGAGACTGAACGATAATAAATGCCATTAACTAGACGATAATTTGGGAGAGAAGATATCGAATATGACAGTGCATTTCTTTGATTTATACCTCATTGCTAATTGGAATCTGCTCCATTTTTTGTTTTCCTCATCAATTTTTTCACCATCCATCCGTCCGTCCATCAATCTTTCCGTTTTCATATATCTACTTACATATCTGTTTGTTGAAGCGCTCGTTTATTAAGGAGAAGACACAAATTTGAATCATCGGTGTACTAGAGCGGGCCAATGAAATGATTAACATTCATTCTTATCTCAACTTCAACAGGTCCTCGTTTATAAAATTTTAAACACCAATGAATCATAAATTTGCATTAATTCCTTCCAGTTTGTCTTCAAGTTAAAGCAAATTTGTCTTCTCGTCAGCCAATTCACAAAATCCGCTTTATGCATTAAATATCATTTTTATGTTTGTTTTGTATTTAATTACGATGAATGTATTTTATCAATGTTTTTTATTAAATGTTTATTTAGTTCAACTATTTATTTATTTGATTATTTATTTTTCATTTTTTTACTTAATTCATTTTTTCAAATAGTCATTTTTAATTCATTTATAAATGTATTTGAGTGTTTGTTTGTTTTTCCATTGTTTTTGTCAAAAAATAAAAATAAATTCACTGCTGACAGCACTCTTTGGTCAATATTTATTATATCGTTGATACAACCAAAAGCTTGAGGCTGTTTCTAAATAAATAACTTTTTATAATATTGGAATTTCCCTACACTTATGAACACTGTCCGTGCTGGTTAGATTAGATCTACCGCCCATCCTTCCAATAACGGACTGCTTTTATATCTGTGGGTCTTATCTGATTTCTTAAAACAGCATTTTCATCCAAAACAATTTTATTCAAAAAAATTTTTTTAAATATACTTGAAAGTTTTTGTGAAGAAAGTTTAAAATTTAAACTAAGTGGAAGAGTGATTGTATAAGAAATAAAGGAAAATTTAAATGTTTCGAAGGTAATCAAATTTTCACTGCACTTTGTTATTATTTAACTGTTGTTTGCTAATTAACACAAAAAATAAAAATTTTATTTGTATATGTAATGGTTGTGTAAGTTAGTTATAATATTGCAGCATTTGTAAATTGTATGAAATGGAGTTTTCTAAATGTTGACATAAGTCTACATGGAAAATGCAATTAAAACTAGCAATGTAATTGCAATTAAGTAAAATTCGTAAGTTAGTAAGGAGAGTTGTACATCAGAGGTGTTGGGTCGTGGAATTTCGACATGTAAGTGGGTCGGGCGAGGTCGGGTCAAGTCAGGTCAAGCTAAAAAAAAAACAAATGTAAACTATTTTAACGAACAATAATAAATTTACATGCAATAATAAATTTACAAATAAAACTACATTTTAAGAAATAAGCAATTAAAAAACCAAACAAATTGGCAGTTTAACAGGTATGAGTGAGGGCGGGTCAGGTCGGGTTGAGTCATCAAGTTATGAGAGGTTTATGGGTTGGGTCGGGTCAACGTTTTTTGGCGGGTCATGTTGGATTGGCAAAAGTTAACCCATGAACAACTCGGTTGTAGACTAGTAAGTAGTTTGAAAGGAAAAGATAATTATAAATATAAATAAATGCATAGTTGAAGACGAAGAGGCTCTACAAGTAAAGTTTGCTTTTTTCCTACAAAATAAGCACCCTGCATTACCATCTTATCTACTTTACTTTGGTGAAAAATGTTGATGATTGTAGTACCTAAGCATTGGTGCTAGTTGATTGGATCGTAATAAGTAACTTGAATAAAAACTGCAGTCCGCAAAATCTCCTCTGGCACTTTACTGAACTGGTGTTTATGCAAGAGAAGAACTTTTCCATATAAAAATGCGAACGAAGTACTTTTAAATCACACGCTACTCTCGTCAAATCCATAGACATTCCATCCATTAGCAGTGCAAAGAAAAAACATTTTTAAAAAAACTTGCAAACAAGTAATTACTAGAATAAATACTAGGTGAACATTTCTTTATAACTACACGTGAAACTTTAAATATAAAGATATCTTGTACGAAATAATTGACAAAACGCCTTATGTCTCCAACTGACATCAACAACCCACATAGGTGCTTATAACACAGTGACAAATGTGTGTAGAGACTGTGGAGTTAACCGGAGTTAAGCATACCCATGTAAAAGCTAAGTCGTCTTTGTCAAAGTAGAAAATAATTGTATTAAAACTGGCCACAAGTAGAGTTTATAAGATGTAATTAAATTCTTTTTAAATCTTTTATATTAACTTCAACGTATTTGCTTGAGCCATGCGTTGAGACGCCATACCACTTATAAAAATTAACTTCTCGTTATCCAATCAAGTTAAAATTTGGTGGGTTTATTTGTCACTGTAGACTTTACATTCTGTTGTATTTTCAAATTGATTGGTCAAACTTTGAGGGAATTATAAAAACAAAACAATTAAACATTTAATGAATTAAAAAAAATTAAACATTTTATGTAGAGAAACAAATCATCAATTTTTAGTTCATTTAAAGAAAACGACATTTCATTTTTTTTTATTCCATATTGATGCGAAAATAGCTCATATTTTCAATCCTCATAAGCGAGTTGAAATTTGGTGGGCTTATTTGTCGCTGCGGACTTTTCATTCATGCAGTTATGCTATCATCCTGCCGTCCGTCGTGGGTTCAAATCTCAGTCACGGAGAGGTGTAATTCCGTTGAGCAAGGAATTCACTCACACTGCTCAGGCCAACTCAGCCTATCATCTTTCATTGGTCGATAAATGAGTACCAGTTTCACGACTGGGATGTAATAGGGTTCGGCACATTCCGATTTCGGAGACACGTGCGGGTGGCAGGTAACACTGTGTGATCCCATATGCACTAGCGGTTCCGGCGCTGCTGTGGTATTATCAATACGAAGTAGCGCCCTAATGTTCAATACATTTACATTAAATATTCAGATTGATTAGACAAAATTTAAGTGCATTATAAAATAAAATCAATTGAAATTTTTTTTAAATGTTAAAGGTTACAAATTTCATGTAGAGAAACAAAATATGATTTTTTTTGTTTATTTACAAAAACCGTTATTTCATTTTTAAATTTGTTTAAAATTTATAGTAAATTTTTTATTCCATATTGATTCGATAGTTTTTTATATTTTCAATACTCACATACTTCACATATTAAGTATTTCAAAGACTACAGTCAATGATTTCATATTTTATAGACTTACTATCATAAAAAAATATTTTGCAAACAATGTTTAGTCGCGGAATTACAAAACTTTTTACGTTCACTTGTTTATTTTCTTCTTTTCTCAATGTTTGGAACGTAGCATAGGTGTCGAGTGTCAATTTCCTTGTTGCTTTAAGGACGCGTGGAAGTGCAAGTGGTAGTGGTAGTGAAAGTTGTAATGATACTGGTATTGGTATTGGTAGTGGAAGTGATAGTGATAGTGGTAGTAGAAGTAGTAGTGGAAGTGGTTGTGGTAGTGGTAGTGGAAATGGTAGTGGTAGCGATAGATGTAGTGGTAGTGGTAGTGGTACTGGTATTGCTAGTGGTAGGATAGAAAATATCTACAACGGAACAAATGAAGACATTTTCAATGGAAAATATAAAGTCGTCAGTGGATGGATGCAATGATGGTTATTGAATAGTTGAACAGGGAAATTGCATAGAAATAGGAAATACTTTGTAAATGAGTTGATAAAATTATTTGGTGTTATTTGAGCTTTTCGTCTGACAACTCAAGAACTATTTATAAAATAAAACAATAGTAAATAGAAAATTCAAAAAGAAAACCGATTTAAAATTACGCACAAATAAAAAATCATGATGATATCTTTTAGTTATTTATCGTCAGAAATATTTTGAATTGCTAGAGATGAATTATCCGTAAAAGCTCATTAAATAAAATTGCTTCGTCATCTCTTGATAAATAATTCTTCAAAGCAAATCAAATTCAAGTTTTTACAAACAAACCAGGGAATTGCAAGTAAACGTCCGTCATTTGGGGATTTTTTGAGGTTCTTAGCGAAGAATACAGACAATGAAACATATACATGTTTATAAAGATTTGTGGAGTTATCTGGTAGTTGCTTTGTGCATGGATATGTAAAGTTATTAGTTAGTATATTTGTTAATTATAATTGGTAGGGGCGGCAATTTCTGTTCAGTACTGGAGAGGATATAGTCAATAACCGGAGAATGTTTAAAATCCCGGTGATGTTTCCTCCAAACACCAGGAGGACAAAAACTATATTGTTTCCTTCAACTAAGTAAATTATTAGGAGACACATCTCCTCGTTTCCCGGTTATTTTGGAGATTTATATCTGAATATTTTGTGAATGGATCTGCAAATAAATTTGTGAACGTTATATAAAAATATATATTTGTTGTAGATGTATCTATATTTGTATCTGTATAAATACATGTTTATTGATGTACGTTTAAATGTTTTGGTGAATGTTTTATAACTTTATTGAAAAATAACAAAATAAAGCCATTTTTTGTGACATTTTCTATTTAAAATGACTCCATTATTCCGTCAGGTCGACCAATCGGTAATCGACAAATAAATTATTGATAAAAATATATCACTACCCCCCTTCAATCCTGTTTGTCTCAAACAGCTTTGTCAACTCCGAAATACTCGACGGGGTTATGAATACAGAGAGCCTTCATTTTCACTCGCGGCTTTGACGGCTGTCTTTGATCTGCAAGGTCAATTCTTTCTACAGTCGGAATCAGTCTTTTTCAGTTCCTCCGGAGTCTTTTGTGGTCTTCCAGCTCCGTGTTGTGGAACGTTCTGAGGTCATCATTCATCTAGCCTCTGAATCCTCGTGATAGCATCTCATCATTTACATCAAAAACGAATTGTTTTCCTGCACTACAACTCCACATCTAAACCCTGTTTTTGACCCGCGACACCTCATTAGCAAAATTAACATCCTCTTGACACAACTCTTCAACGGCCTGCTCACAAATTTTTTGGTGAACTTCTGAGCATTCCTCTTTTTTTATAAAAATAAATCCGAGAGCGTCCAACCGCACTCAGCTACAAGGCACACCGCAGCGTCGACCCGCGCAAAACTGGATGAAGTTGCCTTTCTTTGTTTTCGTCGTGCCGTCTGTCCGGCCGTCATCTGTCACATGTTCTGAAACACAGCTGATGGGTTCTGCAGCAACCCACAACAATTTCTTCACCAGCAACTCGCTAGTCCAGAACCGTCTCCACCACTACCTCAGTCATCTCTGCGACCAAAGGCTCAACAATCTTATCATTCAGACCACACTCAGGCAAAGCACTGCCAGAAACACTTCCTATTTTCATCCACTTTGTTGTTGTTTTTTACGGTGACGTCGCATCGGCCGCTGCTACTATGTTTTTAGGGCTGACCTGACCGCCATGAAATAATTCATCTCTCATTTTATCGTGTGTTGTTTTTGTTTTTTTCATTTTGTTTTTTCTTGTGGTGCTTTTGGTTTTGTTCGTTTGTTGTGCTTCTTGCTTTGACAATTTCCTTTTCAGTTTTCTCCGGTTTTCCAGAGCTTTTTCGTCAATATCAAATTCATACTCATCATCTTCAGGCCTATAGCTTTCATTCACTAACGCTGCTTGGAAGCGTTTCCTAAGTTCGTCCTTCTTATCCTTATCATTTAGGTTTCGTTTCTCCAATTCATCTCTCAGCTCACACATCATGAGCTCATCCAATGCTATCAAATTCATTTTTTTAAATCTCACTTCTGACACCAAATGTTACGATATTGCCAATTGTGTAAGGATTCTTCAGAGTGGTTTTATAAATTTATTGAACGATAATTAAATAAAACCTTTTTGTGTTTTTTTATCTCAAAATAACTAAATTGTGCCGTCAGGTTATTCAGCTGGTTATAGACAGATAATTCATAGATTTAAATATAGCAATATGTATTTGTTGATACATATGTAGTTGTATCTGTAAATAAATTAATGAATTCACAGATGTATATTATAGGCCCAAAAGCACAAAAGTAATTTCGGCTCGGTCTGTTTTGGCCCAGCTTGATAGCCCAAAATTAAGGCTTGGCCCGTGCAGAACTCTAGTATGGTGCTTGAGGTAAAATATGCATGGCTGTATATGTATAGTGTTTGTGGTAATATATTCATCGTTTATAGTGTATGTGTTAATACATTCATGAATACTACTAAACTACTAAACACTACTCAACCAATCCGTTCAACTACTAAACACTACTCAACCAATCCGTTCAACTACTAAACACTACTCAACCAATCCGTTCAACTACTAAACACTACTCAACCAATCCGTTCAACTACTAAACACTACTCAACCAATCCGTTCAACTACTAGACACTACTCAAACAAACAAACAAAAACTTTTTAAGTTTTCTTATACTTAAAGTTGAGATTGAGAATGAAGCTGTTTCTCAACGAATTGGAAGCCTCGAGCATTTTTTCCAATTTATTTCATCACTTTCTCTTCCTCCACACTTTTAATCTCTCTCAAAAACCATTATATTTTAAATCATTTTTATTTTTAACAAAAACTTCAACTCGTATTTTCGTTTATTATTCAGATGTTTTGAAATAGTTTTTTCTCAAAAGCAATTTTTTAAATTGATAAGTTTGTAAAAACGAAATAAAATTTTTCATTGAATAAAAATTAGCCAATTTGTGTGTGAATTGGCAGTGGTTGCTAACGTATTTAAGTTTATGTATTTTTTAATAGTTTTGGTTGGATTTCCTTCCTTGATGATCAGTATATAAATAATAAATTTATAAGTTATTTCAATATTTAAATACAATAAATATCATTTGGTTGAAGATTAATATATAAATTTATAAGTTATTTCATTAGTGAAATACAATAAATATAATTTGATTGTTATTATTATAAATTAGCATATGGACGCAAATATTTCTGCTACATTAACCATTTAATTTTCTGATTGCTGAAGAATTTGTAGGAGCTTATAAGTCTATAAGTAAATGGCTTTAAAAACCAATTAAAACATTTTTATGAAATTAATTTAAAATAAATTTTACCGAATAACTGTTCATCTTTTTCGACATTTGAATTTTTTAAATTTGTGTCAAATCTGTGAAATAAATAAAAAATGAGACGGAAATTCGTATGAACATTTATAAAACAAATTTGAAATTTATAAAAAATCATTTTACTTCAAAATCTTTCTGCTGAATTCTTTAAAATGTTTGTTAAAGAATGCCGGATGGAAATAGTTCGCTTATTTGAAGTTTTTAAATTTTTCATCTTCGTCGAGAACAAAGTTAATGTTTGACGGCATCAATTGAAGTAACGAAGAGGACATGAAATCTTAATCACGTGACTTGTCATTGTTTGAGTGAACAAGAAATTTGAAAGCCGGCAGAATAATATTAACGAACTCTCCCTTCCAATGAGACATAATTACATTAGAAGAACCAATCACACACGAGGTCAAAAGTTCATCCGGGGATTTCTTTTTTTTTTCTTTGTTTATCTCGAAAGTGAAACAAATGTTCTCCCATCTTCATAAGCGCCACGTGAGCCCGTGGAATCAGCTGGTCGCATTCATTTTTTATTAGATGTTTAATCTCCTTTCAGTCCTTTCACTTTCACAAACATCATCTTCAAACCTGTGATAAACCTTTCTAACAATGATTCTTTTTAGTTTTTCCTTAGTTGGGTGCAACTGCGGTGGAGCTGTATGTCGGCACGGACTGTGAGCATCTTTTTAGAACTTCCTGTTTCTTTCAAATAAAACTTCGTTACCTCCGTGTTTCTTCTTCAACGTTCACCGTCCATTTAGGTGAAGAAATACAAGGTATTCATCATCATCATCATCATCATCATCATCATCATCATCATCATCATCATCATCATCATCATTATTATCACCATTATCACAACCACCACCACCACCATCATCATCATTGTCGTCATCGTCATCGTCGGCGTCATCATCATCGTCATCATCATCGTCGTCATCTTCGTCATCGTCATCGTTATCGTCATCATCATCATCATCATCATCACCACCATCACCATCACCATCACCATCACCATCATCATCTTCAATATCACCCCTTTCTCTCATAGTCATCTACAAACGATGAATAACTCGAATGGAAGACGAAACCTCGCACGGAAGAGCTTATACACGCACACACACACAAACACACAGACACAAACAAACTGCTTTATTTTCATCTTCGATTGTTTAGTTTCATTTATAAAATTAATCTTTTACATTAGAAGTAAAAGTATTTGTCGTTAAGTCGTGATTCTCATTTCTGTAGTTTCCATGGAGACGTGGAATAATTCTGTTTTTTTATATCTACTTTGTAAAAGTACTGCGCCTGAAGAGATAAAAAAAAGATTTAGAGTTTATTGTCCATCATTTCCACACGTCCTTAACTCTCAAGTCTTCTTCAAGTCCATAGGAGTAGAGAAAGTTTCTGCGGTGGGGGGGCAAGCCTGGTGACTGCCCGAAGAAATAGAAATCCAATTTTCAAAAATAGGGGAGCAGGTTGGGGTAGTCCGAAAAAACTAATCCGAAAAATTTTCAAAAACCTTTGTTCATCTTTCCTCCCAAAAAGCTCATGTCCGAATAAATAGTGACCTACTGGAATTCAGGGAGGGAGGAACAAATAGTGACCTACTGGAATTCAGGGAGGGAGGAACAAATAGTGACCTACTGGAATTCAGGGAGGGAGGAACAAATAGTGACCTACTGGAATTCAGGGAGGGAGGTTTTGCCCCCCTGTTCCGTCTCCTACGCCAATGCTCAAGTATTCTTTAAATCTTTCTCAAGTCTCCCGCTATTTTTGCAAAATGCAATTACAGAATTCAATTTTTTCATCAATGGAGTTTTATATCTTTAAAGTTCTTCCAGTAAGTTATATTATTTCATCAGATGAAATAAACATTTAACTCAAAAATAGTTTAAAAAATGTTGTTTTATCAAATATGCAAACAAGATCTAATATTATATTAATTTATACACATTGTTTTGCGGTTTTAAACAGAAAACTAAAAAGTTATAATGAAGACAATTCACTTAAGTTTTAATTATAGAGATTATAATAAAAAAAATTCTCATTTGAGCCTTTAATTATTAATTGTGTTTGTAGACACCTCACAATGAAATATCGTAACATTTGTGAGAAAAGTGATTTTTTGATAAATGCTTTTGATGTCGGTTGTCTGTGCAATAAAAAATTCAAGCTTTTTTGCTGGAAAGCTTAAGAAGTAAAATGGCAGAAAGACTGGTTCAAGAGAAGTAAAATGGCAGAAAGGCTGGTTCAAGCTCTCAAAACCGAAAAATTACCGCTTCAGTTTGAAATGAACAACAAATATGAAAATAACAAAATACATTATGCTAGAATAATCACAAAAAATAATAACAAATGAAAATAAAAATGGGGAAGCACATGAGACAGAAGATAGAAAAATTAATACGGGAAGGACAATATCGGTGTGATGATGAAATAACATCAACCTGCTTGGAATTGCTGAAGCTGATTGAAAACAGAAGGATAAGATGTATTGGTTAGATGATGTCACAACTGATGAAAATTTAAATACAACCAATGATGAGGCAGAGTGCTTGATCAGTTTGTCGACGGTGAATAAAATGACGTGATGTGTGGGGCAAGACTTTGTCAGAACGGGAGCCTACCTGTTGTGTTTCTGCAGCTAGATTGTTAGCAGTGAGGAATGCTGATAAACTTATCTGCAGATTATTGGTTGGTTGATTGATTGTTTGTGTTGAAAGCGAATCGTGAGATGGCTCTGTGCTCCCATGAATCTAGAGTTATGGATGGATTTGAGAAGCGAGGGTCTTCAGATTGGTGCGTTCGAGGTCTGGCGCTAGAGGAATGGGATGTGGAAAATGTGCGCAAGCTTTTCGCCCTCTTTTATGTCCCCGTTTTTCTCGCCACCGGGAAAATTTGCCCCTGGGAAGTTTTGTCTCCAGCTTTTCCTTCGTCTTTTTGCCCCCAGTTGCCAGTAGTCGTAGTAGAAAGATGACAAAAATTACAAAAAGACAGAAAACACGCAAATGATTCCTACCTAAAAAAAATAAAAAAGGAAAACTAATTCTATTGTTTATATTAATTGATGTTAATGTTTTATAACTCTAAAAATTATATATAATATTAAATATAGAAATTATTAATAGTTATTTTTTCACTCCATCAAAATCGCATATAAAATATCAGCAACGCATTTCTTTAATTTAATTTAATTCAATTTAATGTTATTTTTAATTTATCAACCAAGATGATAATTTTCTACATTTAAAAATTATTTTTAATCTTTCTTATAAACAAATTTGTTGATCCGTTCTGATATTTCTTGGCGCCTAATACGTCTAAAACCGTTTTTGAATCAAATTATTTTCCAATGGAAACGTGTTTATAAAATAAATATTTGTAAGAAGTTAAATAATTAAAAATATATGTGTGTTAAAGATGTTTATATGTTTTCAATTTATGATTTTAAATTTAAAATAAAATTAAATAAATGTCAACATACACAATCTCCGACAAGCGCAAAAATAATGAAAATGATTTAAGAATTTCAGAATTTGGTGAACCTTTTTTAAAACAGATTGAAATTATTAATTTGTTCAAGTTTATTATTCAAGCTGATAATCAACATTTAAGTTTATAAAGATACTTTTGTTTTACGAATTTTTTGTTAGATATTAATAATATGAGAATAAATATGAAATATGTTTTGTTGAAATTAATATGAGCATAAATAAATACGAAATTGTTGAAAGGAACCACGCATGGACTTAACTGTGAAGTTTGATGGAATGGCGGAAGTGCTTGCATGTTGTCATTCATCTTCTTTCGGCAGGAAGTTTTTAATGCTGGAAATCTCTTTTTGTTCATGAGACAGATATGTTTGTTTTTATGCTTCTAAATTAACGTTATGTTTGTGTTCAGACATCAGACGGATCAGGCAATGGTCCATTATACATTCTCAAACAAGCAATTCAACAATAAATTTACTGTTTTTAAAGATTATTAAAATAAATAGACAACTTAAAAGTCATCATTATTTTTATTTATCAGTTAAGCAATTAAAATAAATTTTCATTTGCGTAGATGGTTTTTGTATTAGTTACATTACCAATCGACTGTGTTTTAATGATACTGCTCTGGGCCTGTAGCAAGTTCAAGTACCTACTAAGCCTGACCGAATATAAGTACGATTTGTGAGTGAGCCAATTGTATCGGCGCGTTGAATTTTTTTTTTTAATTTTTTTTCTAAAAAAAGAACTTTCCAATCTGTTCGATCGGCAGAAAAATATTTTTAATGCTAAAAACGCCTTGAACTGATTGCTTTTTTATGATTAAAATTGTGTTCATATCAGCAGCTCTCTTTTAATCATCTTTCAGTTTTTATTATTTCCCTTTCTGGCGCGGTTATCCCCTAAGGCTTCACATGATTATTTGAAACACTCCCCGTTTCAACCTATAAAAGTCAAAGTTCACGAACCTGCGACTGCCTTTTATGGGTTTGAATTTCACATGTGCAGTATGGTGGTGCTATTAAAAGTAATAATAAAGTCAAGCACAATAAAGTGATTACAAATTAATAATAAGTCTATTTAAAATTCTTACTTGGGTGTTTCATAATATTAAATAAATAATAAATTTATCTTGAATAAAATCTCAGAAATTTGACATGGAGGTAGTTCTTAAAGAGTAGAAAAAGATAGGCTATGTTTAAAAAAAGTTTATTTTTATATAACCAAAAATCTTTTCAAGCCAAAACGACCCTATGTACAAACATCAAAGGTTATCGTGTAAAAAAATTCAAATTTAGTTTACGTAACAAAGTTTGAAAATTTCAAGCAACTTCTAGCAAATCTAGGAAGTTAGGAGAGAGAAGAAAAAAGAAAAAGAGCCGGATCGGGAAAGCAGTCGGGAGTACGAGTGGGAGCGAAAGAGCGAGTGGAATTGGGAAAGCAAGTGGGAGCGAGAGAGCAAGTAGTAGCAGAAACAGGAGAGTGAGCGGGAAATGGCGAGAAAGCGTGGGAATGAGCCGGAGCGGGTGAGCTAGCGGGGATGGAAGCGGGAGCGAGCTGGAGTGGGTGAGCAAGCGGAGATGGAAACGGTAGCGAGAGAGAAAAACGATAGAAAAACCTCTAAGAACCCCGGGTAACCCCGATAGTAATAAATAATTATTAAAGATATTTGAAATAATGTATGTGTGTATGTTTGTGATGTTAAGTTTATAGGTCATAAGTACATCGAGGTGAATTAACTTTCCATGATTTATTGATGAACGTTTAAACCCTTTAAATTTAGGAAATCTAAAAAAAATAATTGCTTTTAAAATAGCTTCATTTATCTACAGGAAAATCATTTTAGAGTTGAACACATTTCAGATCGGGTCAGGACAAGTATCCATTATTTATTAATTATTTAAATATTTATAAATTAATTATTTAAATATTTATAAATTAATTATTTAAATATTTATAAATTAATTATTTAAATATTTATAAATTAATTATTTAAATATTTATAAATTAATTATTTAAATATTTATAAATTAATTATTTAAATATTAATAAATTAATTATTTAAATATTTATAAATTAATTATTTAAATATTTATAAATTAATTATTTAAATATTTATAAATTAATTATTTAAATATTTATAAATTAATTATTTAAATATTTATAAATTAATTATTTAAATATTTATAAATTAATTATTTAAATATTTATAAATTAATTATTTAAATATTTATAAATTAATTATTTAAATATTTATAAATTAATTATTTAAATATTTATTTTACATTTTAAAAATGTTTTAGTTTTCAAATTCTACAGTTTTAACATTTAAAATTATTATAGAATAGCTTTAAAAATTGAATAATAAGACGTTTTTTTGCAAAACATATGCTGGCATTTAACGAATCACATATATGTTTCGTTTTTAGAAGAAGTAGTTAGTTATATCTTAAATTTTTGGCCTGCCAGATAGCTTAATGAGTCATAGTCCATCTCTGCAGCTATTACAGTCTCTTTTACCTCAGCGTATTTCCGCAAAAACAATTATCCATAAAAACAACAATAATAAATCACATTATCTGCAACAACAGGCACGTTTTCTTTTATTGAGACGACATTGTACAACAACGATGACAACAAACACAACAAACAAACAACAAGTGTTTCATCTTTTTTTCATTTAAACAATTATTATCCAGGTAACTTCAAGGTAATATTCTACCTGAGTTTTAATTTTAAAGTATTTTTATTTATTTTTATGCTCGGTATTTTAAGGCAAGGAAATTAATTCAAATATGAAATCATAAAAATGATTAAATTACAACAAATTACCACAGATTTCCTACAAATTAGTAATTACCAAACATTTACCACAAATAACTACAAGTTCACCACAAATTACTACAAAAGAAATTAAATGTTATATGTAACAACTAATCTATGAACAAATATTTCAACATGTTTAGTACGCTATTGTAAGTTTTTATTTTTATTTTCTCATTCAGTTTCAGTTTGTGATGACTCTTTTCTGAAGTCATTGATTACCTAGTGGAGCAAGTTCATCTGTATAATTGATCGTTATTTCATCTCATTCAGCAGATTGTTGGAATTTGTTCGATTTCGCTAGATGTCCTTCAGCCTTCGTTCTGATTGAAAATAATTGTGTCTGTGTGTGCATGCGTGTGCTTGAATGTACGTGTATGACATTGTATGTGGTTATACTTCATATTTAATATTCATTTTAGACAAGAATATGAAAATAATTTGTTATGAAAAAAATCTACTTTAGTTAATATTGTTCAGTTTGTGAAAGAGCAATGAACGTTTTCTTAGTAATCACATTAAATTTAATGTGCCTAAAATGTTTTGGATTTCCAGAAGCAAATGAAGTTATCCAAAAACTTTACGGATTGTGATGATTGCGCTAACAACTGACTAATGACGATGACGATGACGACGACGATGACGATGACAATGACGATGACGATGACGATGACGATGATGACGACGACGATGACGATGCTGGGAATGTTGTATAATATGATAGTGGTAGTTTTTAGGATGATAATGCTTATCATAATGACGATGGCCGTTATGTTTATGGCAGTGATGTTGATCATAATAAGAAATATGATGGTTATGCATTCAAGTCTGATACTGATTATAATTATTTACTTGTCCTACTGGTCTTTGGCTTCTAAGGAGCAGCCGAGCACGATGGGATGATGCGCTGATGTGCATTACAAACTTTCAACAAGAAACTGCACAGCGATACGATTCCGTGTCAACTTCATATTAGAAAAAAAATTTGATTATTTATAACAAATAAAAAACACCTAATTGAGAAGTTTGAAGCGACAAATCATCAAGTTCATTTCAATAAAACACACCAGACCTATTATTTTTTTAATTTGAAAATTAAAATACTTTTTTAAAATTAATTTATTAAAGAAAGATTAAACAACATTTTTATAAACCGCAGACTTTCGGTATGCTGGTTGAAATATCTGACCGGACTGTAACGGACTTAACCGGAATCCACTGTGCCTCAGTGGCGTCACAAGGGATGATGTCAGTCAGTGCAGTAAGTCATGATGTCACGCCTTCACACATCTTACCCATTGAACCTCTTTCGACTGTGCCAGTGCCAATAATTGGACTACGTGGAACAGGAGTGTAGCGAAAGGGTTTGTCATCCAAGGACAAAAAACTAAATGGCATTATTTTTTTTAAATTGTTGATGACTGGAAGAGAGGCTAGTCAAGTTTCCCTTATTCAAAAAGTCATAAACAGTAATATTTTGCATTTTGATGTCACTCAATTTTTATTGGGTCACCCAGAGTGGTCCTCACTTCTTGATCCCCTACTGATGCCACCCCAGCACCTTATAGGACTTCACCGTTCTATAAAGCAAAGTACAGTTAGAAACTGTAAGGTGCAGCAATATCTGGGGTAGTCCAGTGGAGCACGCTGAGATCCGGTAAAGTCTGTTAAAGTCAGGTAAGGTCCTGTTAAGTTTGTTAATTGCCGGTGAAGTTTAGTGATGTCTGGTGTGATCCGGTGCAGTCCGGAGAGGTTCGGTGTGATCCGGTGAGATCTGGTGAGGTATTTCGAGTAACCTCAGAATACGCGTTTGTAACTAAAATAAAAACGATGGTTGCTATAAATGTTTATTTCATTGCATAAAATTCTCTATTCTGAGCATTCTCATTTAATGCTTTAAGAAGATTGAGTAATAAATAATAATACTAAAAACCTTTTTTAAGGCCACGTTTCTGCTCTGCACTAAAAAGACAGAAATAATTCTCTTGCAAAATAAAAATTTTTTAATACATACTAAGAGCTAACAGTAAAAATCTATAACTTTAACAACCTGGGTCTCATTTCAGAATATAAAACTATGCGACCCACCTTCTTAGTTATTGAATTTTACTGTTAGCTCTTAGCTTGTGTGTTAACAAATTTTATATAGCCAGATAATTATTTTTGTTTTTATAGTGCAAAAGAGAAACGTGGTTTTAAAAAGATTTTTAAGTATTATTAATTATTTGTTTTTTGCGTAATGTTCATGTATATATGAAGTATGTGAGGATGGAAAATATATGAAACTTTTAAATCAATATGGAAAAAACAAAGTTTTATTATAAATATCGCTTTCTTTAAATAAATTAAAAACTGATGGATGAAAATGTGTAATTTGGTTTATATTTAAAACATTTTATTTAATTTTACTTTATATCGTATTTAAATTTGGTCCAATAAATCTGAAAATTTAATAAAATTTATTGTCATTAACGGCAATAAACACACCAAATTTTAGCGAGATTGGATGGTGGGAGGTGCTTCACAATTTGATCACATTTTCTCACCCGGAAAAAAACGTTGTAAAAAGTATGAACCTCTCCTCCATCCCACGTTGGTTTATAGTGACATACGCATAATACGCATAATACTCTTTGGTCACTCGTCGTACTGTGCGGTCTATAAAAATACTGTTTTCATCTTTTAGTTTCGGTGCATTTTTTTTATAAAAAAGTGTTTCATATTTTTTTACTTTTTAGTTTTATAACATTAAATATTCAGATGTCCTAGAATAACTTAGATAACCTAAAATTAAGCAATTAATTTAAACATGTTTTTAGTTTAAGATTATTGTATGGCTATCTAAAATACGATTATCTACCAAGTCTATCAAATGTCAAAACGTAAGCTGGTCTGAAATCGAGATTACATGAGTTTTTCTTGACACATAAACACACGCACATATACACACACAGAAGTAATGCTCAATAAAAGCGCGCGAAAATGGCGACATTTGTTCAACTGCGAATCGAACTATAAAATGTAAAATATATCAAAAAGCAACATTTCTTTTGTCAATTCGCTATGATTAATGTTCATCCACTCATTCAAACCTCCACCAACCTTCACTTCCTTTTGCTCATGCACCGTGAAATTCTTTCGGTTTGAAAGAAAGTAGTGAATGGAGCTTGATTAAGAACCTAGAATTTTATTGAAATATGGCTGTCTCGTCGTCCTATAAATCTGACCATTTATCCGAATGTCTTGAATGTTGAACGAATAAAAAGAAATACAAATGGGATTTATTATTAATATTAATCAGCCGGTTCAAATCAATTGAATGTGTTCACATGTGTCCATAATCTGATATTTTATACTTCAAGATGTGAAAGTTCAAATTAGTTTTTCTAATGATAGGATAGGAATGATAAGAAAAAAACAAGATGAAACGCACTAGAAGCGCAACGAGAAGTTATATCTTAAAAAAGTTCGAATATATTTAGTTCAATTAATTTAGATAGTTCTTTTCATGTTTGTTATTTATAATACAATCTTATTCAATTAAGTTCATCACTGTGCTGCCCACGACTGAAATTACAAATAAGCAGTGCACGCACACACATTTCACATACACACCACACATAATGACACATTTCACATACACACCACACATAATGACACACATTCCACATACACACCACACATAATAACACACATTTCACTTACACACCACACATAATGACACACATTTCACTTACACACCACACATAATGACACACATTTCACACCTCCGTAACATGACATCTGACAACAAGCTGATTGTTGTCGTGCAATGAAGCCGCTCCTCAAACTAGAGTTCAATGTGAAAATTGGTTTTCGTTTTATTTATTTTTTTATTTAATCACAAAAATATTAAAATTTAGTCTTCTACTAATTTATTTGCATTCCATCCCCCTCCCCCACAGCAGAAAGTTAACATTATTAATTTTCAAGTAGATATCAGCTGATTCTTATAAGCCGTGAAAATTAAAAAAATTGGATTTAAAGACTCAACAAATTATAAATATTAAAATGAGTAGAATTGCAATATTGAAAACTAAAAATACGTACGCTTGTGTGTCCAACGTTTTCATGGGGGGAGGGGAGGGGGCAGCCGAAGATGACAGCGAGAGGGCTGAATGATAAAATAACATCATCTAATTGGTCCAATCTAATTTATATCGAGTTACCGGGATGAAGTGTTGATAATCGTCAAATTTTTATCCGCACTCGAACATTCTAAAAACAGAAATTAGAAAGTTGTGCTCAAAAAAGAATTGCTTTATTATGAACCAGTTGTGATCAATTATGCCGGAGAAGGTTTAATAGCACAAACATTGGCAGTGCTGGAACGAGATCACTTGTGATGATAATAATGAAGCTTGATATCTCATTTTTATTCTCTTCATTTCAGTCTCGGCGATGGTGGAAGGACAGATCTGTTGGCAGAGCTGTTGACGTTTCCGTGGTTCATTTCGCTGCGATCATCGGCCTGGTAGCTTCTATTCAGTGGAGTCAAGTTCTGCATTGGCATGCCGTAATCGGAATAGCGATACTTGACGCCGCAGGCTCGAAAAAGAAACGCAGCCAAGACTTTCTTGAACGCGTCTCTGAACTGCCGATTGAAGATGCCGTAGATGACAGGATTCATTGAACTGTTCACGTAGCCCAACCACGTGAAGATGACAAATACAAGCGGAGGTACGCAGCGACAGAATGCTCCTACGACGTTGACAGTGAAAAATGGTACCCAACAAACCAGGAAAACTCCCATGATGATGCCTAGAGTCACTGCAGCTTTGTGATCAGAAGTTTTGTATTGTGAGTTAGTCGGAATGCTGCTGCTCTGTGCCGAAGTTGAGAACTTGGTAGCCATTTTGATGTTCGTTACGTGACGACGAGCGCATTGTAGCAGCTGGTAGTAAATTAGAGTCATGGCCAGACACGGCAAGTAGAAACTGATGGTAGATGATACTACTGCATACACGGGATTCAGCTCCAACTGGCAGACGCCTTCTTCTTCTTCTCCCGCTTCGAAAAATAAATGTGTTGACGTCATAACATCTGACAGCGAAGACTCTGGCAAACTGTACAAAACGTCACTTTCTATTGGCTCGTCTGTTTTGTAATCGACGCTTGTCGATGTCAAGCCCAACTTGTGCCAATCAAGTTGAATGGGAAGAAATGATATCAGAGCAGACATGATCCAAATCATTGCCACGACAAAAAGAACCCTGTACTGGTCTACCCATGCGTCGTAGTGCAGCGGACTGCGTATGTGAAGGTAGCGATCCAAACTGACCGCACAGAGATTAAGAATGGACGCAGTAGAGCACATTACATCTGCCGACATCCAAATTTTGCAAAAATTTTGACCAAACGTCCATTTACCTAAAACGTCGTTGACCATGGCAAACGTCATAACAAAACAAGCGACGAACGTATCGGCAAGTGCAAGACTGACCAGAAAGTAATTTCCAGCTTTGCGCAAATTTCTGTCGGTAAGTATGGCGACGATGACGAGAATGTTCCCGGCCACAGCAGTGGCAATGAAGAGGCAGAGGATAACTGCAATGAAGATCTGGTCGATGCTGAGTAAGAACCAGGAAGAGAGTTCGTCGTGTTTCTCGAATCTTCTGAAATTCTGACTGTCGTTTCCATTGCACGATAGATTCATTGCTGGTTAAATAAAGAAAAAACAAAAAGTTGTCATTTTCGAAAAAATTCCAAATCATTGAGTGATATTTAGTTTTCTTAATTTGCATATTACTTATAGATTTGCATATTATTTATAGATTTGCTTTCAGTTGAATTTTTTATAGATTTCAGTTTGCTATTTCAGAGTTATTCGTGCAGGGTGATCATGAAATATTTCATAATTTTCATGCGCATCAAATTATGACGCACAAGCAGAGAAGATTACATAAACACAAAAAATGTCATAAAAGCATTAATGAAGATCGTCAAATTATTCGAGCATTCAACTGGAATTTGTTATATCTTAATCTTCCCAATTTTCTCTTTAAACGACGTTTTCACGCTGTAATAAAAATCTCACCTTAAACGGAATAAATAGAGAATAAGTTAACTCAAACGCAATTCCATTTTTTGGTTTATTTTTCAAAACTGTTTTCATTTGAACAGATGATTTCGATGAAAAATATTTTAGTTTATTTTTTTTTTTAAATTTCTTAGCTAGCGAGACGTGGTGAGATCATTTAAATGTTTACATAACATTCGAAAATTAAATTTAATGGTTAATTACTGCAAACATGTTTTTCGCCAACAGAATAATTCATACTTTAAGTTTATAAAAATTTTTAACAAATCAAAAATTCAAAAGATCTTTATGAAAACGTTGAAGAATGGAAAATAGTTGAGGCTTTATATGGCTGGGCTCCATCTTCATCTTCATCTTCTTTTGCTTCTTCCCATCTTTTCTGGTGTGGTTTTATGGTACTTTTTAAGTATATGCTGAATTGTCAATGTAATATCAAAGGATATATATATATATATATATATATATATATATATATATATATATATATATATATATATATATATATATATATATACATATATATATACATACATACATATATATATACTAGCGGACCCGGCGAACTTCGTTTCACCTTAAAGAGTGTATTTTTTAAGCAATAAAGAACAATAATAACAAATATATATATATATAAGTTTAAAAGAAAACAAAATAAAAAAACGTTCACTTTAATAGTTTATTAGAAAAACATTGGTTGAACTCGGGTCGATTCTCTTTAATCCAGCACTTTATGATACACTATGTTTTTTGTTTTATTATCGGGCGAAAAAACAAATAAATCTGATGGTCTGCCGACACGTGAACACGGCACATACAATTGAGAAAAACATGCATTATCCAAGTTCAGACCACAAACTCTCAAAGATTGGCCTTGTGATTTGTTAATCGTCATAGCAAATGCTAGGCGAATCGGAAATTGAATTTTTTTAAAACCGCACTGCCTTGCTTCCGACGTTGACATTTCTTTGATGAAGCGTTCCAAGTGTAATAACGTGGCATCTCCGAGTAAAGCAACGTTTGTGCAAATGGATCGCTTTGGCAAATCGCAAAAAAACTCGTTAATGTGGTTGCTGGAGGTGTTTCAGCACGTTGAATAATATTCGACGCGTTAAAATGAACTCGTTGACCATTCTCCAGATGCACAGCCAAATGGACAACAGTGGGATGACGTTCGTGAAAGAGAATAAGAATATACGCCAAATTGCCTCATTGCTGTTCACATATCTACCAATTTGATAGCGTCTAATCTCGTCATTATCTGAGCTTTGAATGCCAAAAACTGCCATATCGCTGCCTGTCGTTACATATTTGCAGATGTACTTAATTGACTTAACAGAATTGCAATACTCAACATTGCAATGTGTCTTGAATGTTTTGGAAAGAAGTGGTGAATATGGAACAATCCAACTGTTGTCAACCACGAAATCGTTTCCTTTCACTTTCTTTGTGACAGTTCGACCGTTATCATCGGGTGATCGACGTCGATATAATGAATAGCCATCAGTGCCAGTAATGGTCTCTGTCGTAAATTTTCGTGGATAACGTTTGGAACACTTGCCGTCGACCATGCACGGTGATTGGCGGTTGATGGCGACACACGGTCCATGAATCATATTCATAACTACAACATCATGTAGGTCTGGATCGATTTCGGGATCAGCAATCTCGGCATTTATGATATCATCTATTTGGTCAGGTCTAATTTTTTCAACTAACCAAATGAGAATGTGTGCATGTCTCGTTTTTGCCATTCGATTGAATACATCCAGCATCGAGTATCACCAAAAACGTGTTGCTTTACAATGTAGTTCATCAGCGACCGAATTTTTTGTTTGAAGACACGTGCGGTGATGTCGTGCCGATCACTTGATGTTTGTCCGGGAAGCAGCATTTGAACAATTTCAATCCACTTTGGATTACAGGTGAAGGTAATGAATAGATCTGGCCGACCGTAATGACGAACATATGTCCTTGCATCCTGCGCATATTCATGCATATGACGCGGACTACCTATATAAGTAGCCGTTAGAATAATTAATCGACCAATGTTAGCTGCATCTCCTTCGGTGCTCTTGTCTTCGAGAAGCACGAAGCCGGGCCATACTAACGCGGCGCCTTTCTCGCGCTAATTCCAGTTCTTCCGCGGTGGATTGGTTAACATTGTTCCGATGCCTAATTGCCTGACGGCTATTTTGGGAAAGATTAGATCTTCTGGGTCGCGGCATTGTTTTGTTATTAATAATGTTTTTGTTAAAAGTAATAAAACTTTAAAACTCGCAAATTAATTCCAACGAACGAAAATATAATATTGACAGAACAGCATTGACACTTTGTTAATGCCAAATGGAAAACGGAAAATGCGAAACTAAAAATCATATATCTATGCTAAAAATATCTTTTATATTTTTATGGCCCATAAACAATTATTTTATTTTATATTTTAATTGAAAAAGATATTTACTTAATTTTTTCTGTGAGATTTTCAATTGTAAACAATGAAATAGTCAGAAAATTTAATAACATGCGCTCTACCCCATTTGCGCATAAATGTCATGTCGCGGAAAATTAAACATCTGTATATCTCGATAACTCAAACTCCAAATTGAAAATTTATTTTGTCCGTAAGACCAAATAGAGGGTGCTCTACAACTTTGCCTTTTGAAGTTTTTTTCTAGAACGCACTGTTAAAGCTGTATAGCTACCGGGGTACATACTGCGGTCCCCATGGGCCACTCCATGATTCAATGTCAAATGTTTTTAGTTATTCTGTTAATAGGAGCTGAGAGAAATCCAATAAATCCAAAATCTCTAAAATCGGTTTAGCTGTTCTTGAGTTATAAGTGTCGTAACACAAACCCGACTTCCTTTTATATATATAGATATATATATGTTGCGAATAAACTGTGGAATCAATTTATCTTTGAGACATGCTCTAAGAAATTCAACTCGCCATTTGGCAGAAACAACTTTTCGGTATAAAAACTCGCTGTTCGAGACTACAATTAGTCAAAAACTTTTTCGTTAATCTTTTATTGTCAGACCGATATACATATATATATATATATATATATATATATATATATATATATATATATATATATATATATATATATATATATATATATATATATATATATATATATATATATATATATATATATATATATATATATATATATATATATATATATATATATACTAGCAGTGCCCGTAGCGGCTTCGCTCGCATGAAATTAGAGAGTTTGAACCGTGCATCCATAGTAGAGATCATTTTTTTAGATCTCGGCTCGGCCCGTCGACAAATTAGCCCAGCCCGTTTTAAAAACCCAAACTTCTGGCCCGGCACAGCCCGTCTGAATTAGGCCCGGCCCATTTTTACAGGCCTAGAAGTTCTATATACTTGATGAAAAACTTCGGCCTGTCCCACCTTGACCTCAGGTTTGGCCCGGCCAAACTGAAGACCGTAAAATCACTAAAATATCTATATACTTGGTGAAAAACCTCGGCCCGTCCCACTTTGATTTAAGGTTTGGCCTGGCCCGTGTGAAGACTCTAAAATAACGGCTTGGCCCGGCCGATGATAAACTGGACTTAGCTACTTTTAACCGGCACAAAACTTAAAATGACTAATTTTTACATTTGTAGCACTTATAGTTTTCGAGTAGCAGTTATTTTGAAATCAAATAACCTTTATTTCCACCCCATATTTGAGGTCCTGGAAACCAAAATTTTCAAAAAATGCTAAAACACGTATTTCATTATTTTTGGAGTAGAAACTAAATACTAATTTTTATTTCTGTAGCATTAACAGTTTTTGAGTAGCAGCTACTTTAAAAACCAAATAACCCAACAAATGATGAAACACGTATATCTTTTTTTTTGAGTAGATACTAAGTATTAAATTTTACATCTGTGGCAATTACAGTTGTTGAGTAGCAGTTACTTTAAAAACCAAATAAACCTATTTTCCACCCCACATTTGAAGTCCTGGAAACCAATTTTTCAAAAAATGCTAAAACACGTATTTCATTATTTTTGGAGTAGAAAGTAAATACTAATTTTTACTTCTGTAGCATTATCAGTTTTTGAGTAGCAGCTACTTTAAAAACCAAATAACCCAAAAAATGATGAAACACGTATATCTTTTTTTTTGAGTAGATACTAAGTATTAATTTTTACATCTGTGGCAATTACAGTTGTTGAGTAGCAGTTACTTTAAAAACCAAATAACCATATTTTCCACCCCACATTTGAAGTCCTGGAAACCAAATTTTCAAAAAATTGTGAAACCCGTATATCATTATTTTTAGAGTAGAAACTAAATACTAATTTTTACTTTTGTAGCATTAACAGTTTTTGAGTAGAAGCTATTTTAAAAACCAAATAACCCAATTTTCCAACCCACATTTGAGGTCCGGGAAACAAAATTTGTAAAAAATGGTGAAACACGTATATCTTTATTTTTTAGAAAAGAAACTAAATAATAATTTTTACATCTGTGGTATTTACAGTTTATGAGTAGCAGTTACTATAAAAGACAATTAGCCCTATTTTCCACCCCACATTTGAAGTCCTGGAAACCAAATTTTCAAAAAATGCTAAAACACGTATTTCATTATTTTTGGAGTAAAAACTAAATACAAATTTTTACTCCTGTAGCATTAACAGTTTTTGAGTAGAAGCTACTTTAAAAACCAAATAACCCAATTTTACAACCCACATTTGAGGTCCGGGAAACCGAATTTTTAAAAAATGGTGAAACACGTATTTTTTTATTTTTCAAAAAGAATCTATAAACCAAATTTCAAAATCTCCTCATTTTTGGTTTTCGAGATATACATTGTTTTAGAAAAAAGTTTGTTTTCCAGTTTTTTCCCCTCAGGAGCAAACTTTTTAAAAATCCTTTCTTAGC